>CAUOFW020009501.1:866286-1116246 GCA_963454935.2 Ilex paraguariensis
CCCCTTTTCACTTCCAATCCTTCCAACTTTAATCCTAACTTATCCTACATACTTTTCTACATCGACCTAATTAGTTCAAGTTCTTTTATGATTTATTTTGTACATTTTCATACCGAAACTAATCTTTTAACTACTCTTTCCTTGAGTTATACTATTTTATCATTTCAAATGAAATAATTACTGAACACCTATGTCTTTTTTTTTTTTTTTTAAACGCATGTGGGGTATTACAAATTCAGCATTAAACTTGAAAATTTTAAACATGAACACATAAAATTCTAATTACCGCACAAACCCTAATTGACTTTAATTACTAGTTTTTAGTTATTTTATCACACTAATTCAACTTTCTTATTGTTCTAATTTATATATTAGTTAGGGTTAATCAGTTAGGATATAACAACAAAAACAAACAAAGCAAGGCCCTACAGGCGGCGCTCATAGCGGTAGGTCGTGTGTCCCAAGCGATGGCGGTAACTTGGATGATTTGGGCGAGGTTGGCAGAAGTTTAGGCACCTTGGACAATTCCGGGGAGCATGTGGGAAAGTCCAGTGATGCCCTTGAGTGCTTGGGTAGTGCAAGGAAGTGGCCAAACAGTGACTTAGACAGAACGAGCTCTTGAGGTATCTTGTCTGGCACTCATTTTTATTCTTTTGTTGGCGTGGTTGTCTTCTCAGTACTGGCTTGGTTTTGTTTTGGCAGGTGTTCTTTCAAGTGAGCGGGAGAATACTTGAGCCATCGATGGAGGCCTAGGGACCAATGGAGAGAATGGCTTTAAGGTAGCCTCTATACTTAACTCCCTCAACTGCAATGTGGACATTGCAGTCATAGTTTCTTCGTACTGCATTCCCCCTTTCGTAACGTGATGTGCCATCGTGCCGAGGGCGACGAGTCAGCATGCTGCGACTCCTTCAATGAGATTGTCCTTTATGAAGGCATATTGGAGGCAGGTCTGAGTTTTTCGATACCTAGGCCTATATGTAGGGTTCTGGGGCACCTGTCGCTGGTTCCCGGGAGTTTGGCCCCAAACTAGTGGAGGGTGATACTAGCATTTTTTACGTTGTGGCAGTTGGTACACAGTGCTGATGTTCCTCCTCCATTTGAGGAGGGGTTCTTGGCTATATATATGCTCTTGGAGAATCCCGTCCCACACCAGGGTGGTACTATTTTGCCCCTAGGTCGGGCAAGTTCGTTACTGGGCTTCCTTCAAATCTTTATAGTTGGAAGACTAAGTTCTTCTTCGTTGGAGGCGAGTGGGCCACTTAGTCTGATCGTGACCTCGTGCCCTCGAGATGGGATACTGTCCCCAAGACCAAGTTGGGTAAGGACTCAACTTTTAACTTCATTCTAGTTGCCACATATTTGTTCTTATAGTGCAATTGGCTTCTTGTAGCTTCGTTAGTGCTATCCGCAGTGTAGGAGAGCAAGCTTCAGATGGTACGTGACCATCCATTCAAGGAGTTTTATGGGATTATGTCTGCATCTGGCCACCTCAAGGCTTTTCCCAAGCCGAAGAGGAAAGGTATTTGACATTTCTAGTAGACTCTTTACAATTACAATGTTGTGGGCTTTTATTCACATTGACTCTGCAAGTACCTCCGTTAATCGGTCGGTGGTAGAGGAGATCTATGCTTCCAGGGCGGCGCTTTCTCCTCCTTCTTCTAAGAGGGCGAAGTGTAGTGCCCCCAGTTCTTCTCAGTCAAGGGCCACTGGTCAGGCTAGTCCTATAGAGGGGGAGCTTGGTGATGCCCCTCGTTCTCTTCTAGTTGATGTCTCCTCACCCCCTAGAGATGGTATGTGCACTACTACGGGGACTGGGACTCCGGTGCAGTCTCTTATCAAGTTGGAAGGTCTGCCTAACTATTCTGCTTCGTGTAGTTCCTCAACATCTATGTTGTAGGACATGAGGCTGGCCAGGGAGAGACTTTAGGGCTTTGTGACCCACACAGAGGTTGAGGTTGCCTCTCGAGGCTCTAAGGGTGTTGTTGACGTTGCTATAGAGGGCTTCGATTTGGTATGTTTTACACTTTTCTTTGGTTTTGCACCTGACCATTCTCCTTTATACTTCACTTTTGACTGCCTACAGGTGGTTACTGCTTTGCCCTGCTTGTTTACAAGTACATTGAAGATCAAGGAGGCAATCAATGGCTAGGCAGCGGAGAGGCAGGCACGCGGGGCTGCTGAAGAGCAATTAGGGCACGAGTGGCAGACATGAAAGGATGCCGCAGTGCAGTTAGGGCTTGAGCGGTAGGCACGAGAGGATGCTACAAAGTAGTTGGGGCTCGAGCGATAGGCACGAGAGGATGTTGTAGAGCAGTTGAGGCTAGCATGCGAGTGGGCTGCCCAGCTAGAGGCTGACCTTTAAGCCACTCTTGAGAGAGCTACAAGGACAGAGGCTCACTCCATGGAGATGGAGAAGAGGGAGGAACACTACTGAGATGGCCGTGACAGACGCCTTCATTGACGGCTACGAGGAGCTCATAAGGAAAGTCTCAGTAGCATTCCCTACTTATGACTTTTCTGGATTTTTACCTTATGAGGCTCCAGGGACTAATTAGGAGGATGTGAGCGACGATGGGAGCGGAGGCAGTGAGTGTCACTAGGGGCGTGGTGCCTTTGTATTTTTTGATGATAGCTTATATCCTATCTTTTGTAAAAGTTTCATGAACTTGAATGAAATACAACTTTTTGAAAATATTGCAAAATTTTATTATATAATTTGAAGTAAATATTTAAAAGAAATTGACTAAATAAAAAATAGATAATCTAGATGGTGACCACTGACTCTTACACATTCCTGCCTTGCCCCCAACTACTAATAATATTTCTTTAGATGCTCTGCATTCCATGGATGGGTCAAGATTTTTCCTTCAAAATTTTGGATTCTGTAGGTGGCCAACCTTATACCACCTCCGTGACCATATATGGTCCTTCCCAGTTGGGTCTCAGTTTTCCTTCCCAAGAGTCTTTGGTAGGCAGAATGACCTTTTTGAGGACTAGGTCCCCAGGTAAGAAGGAGCGAGGCTTCACCCTCGAATTCTAGTACTTGGTCATGCGACGGTTGTACTCTACATTCCTGAGCATGGCTATCTCCCTTTTCTCCTCTACCAAGTCGAAGTTGATACGGAGGTCTTCTTCATTACTGGTAGGGTCATGGTGTTGGACCCTGAGGGAATGTACCCCAATTTCAACGGGTATCACTGCCTCAGTCCCATAAGCTAAGGAAAAGTGGTTCTCACTTGTGGGGCCTCGAGGTGTTGTCCTGTAGGCCCACAAGACTCTTGAGAGTTTGTTTACCTATCATCCTTTTGGGCTCTCTAGTCTAGCTTTCAAATTGCAGAGGAAGATCCTAACAGTAACCTCTGCTTAATCGTTTTCCTGTGGATGGGTGGGGCTAGAGTGGGGCTGCTTAATCTGGAGGTCAGCGCAGAAACTATTGAGGAGTTTTTTGTCAAACTGCTTGACATTGTCACTTACAATGGCATTAGGTATCCCAAAGCAGTAGACTAGACTCCTCCATATAAAGTATTTTATCTTCTGGTCTGTTATTCTGGCTAGGGCCTCAACTTCTGCCCACTTGGTAAAGTAGTCAATGGCTATCACTACAAACTTGCACTAGCCCCGACTCACAGGGAGGAGACCTAGGATATCGATCCTCCACATGGAGAAAGGTCATGGGCTCTGAATGGTGGTGAGTTCTTTGAGTGGCTGTCTGGGCACAGTCACAAAGTGTTGATACTTGTCACATCTCCTAACAAATGCACGAGCGTCTCTGATCATAGTAGGCCAATAATATCCCTGTCTGACTACTTTGTGGGCCAGTACACTCCCTACTGAATGATTCCCACATGTTCCCTCATGGATCTCCCTCATGGCGTAATTGGCTTCCTCGGGTGTGAGAAAGCAAAGTAGTATGAGAGAATAACTTTTCTTGTAGAGGGTGTTTTGTAGGATGACATACCTGGACGCTCTCATTCTCAGCTTTTCTGGCTTCCACGGGGTTGTCTGGGAAAGCACCCTCATATAAGTAAGCCTGGATGTGAGTCATCCAGTTGGACTCCGAGGATGCACAGTTGACATCGTCCTCCTTTGTCTTGGAGGTGCTAGGTTTGAACTGGTGACTTGTCAATGCCGAGCCCATTAGTATGTTGGTAGAGGTAAATTTGGCAAGGACGTCTGCCATGGCGTTCTCCTCTCAAGGCACGTGGTGGATTTGGAAGTACGTAAACTTCCTGAGCAGGGCTTGGACCACTAAGAGGTATTCTTGCATTCTCTCCTCCTTTTCTTCAAAGTCTCCCTTTACCTGGCTGACTATGAGCTGGGAGTCACTGTAGGCTATCAGGTAGAGAGCCTCCCTCTCCAACGCCAGCTTTAAGCCTGATATGAGGGCCTCATATTCAGCTTGATTGTTTGATGTGGCAAAATGGAGAGAGACGACTTATTTTAATGGCATTCTGTGAGGGATGATCAGCACTAGTCCTGTGTCATCGCCCTCGTTGGTGGAGGACCCATCCACGTAGAGTCTCCAACCTAGTCTAGTAGGTGGTGGAGAGGGAGCTGACCCTATGGGCGACGATGTTTGTAATGAGGGGAGTTGTGATGGCATCGAAGAATTAGGAGGTTGCGGGCTGCCAGAAGACACCTAAAGAGAGAGGAAAGTGGGATGCGATGTAAGAAGAGAGGGCAGTGCCCTAGACAGGGTAGGCGGCACCCCAAGCAAAGTGGGCGGTACCCCAAACCAGGTGGGTGGTGCCCTGGGCCATTCAAGCTGGGGGTCTTCCTCCGAGTTGTCATGTCCTCCAACCTCATGGCAGTTAGAGGCTATGTGTATTGAGTAGGTGGGCGCGAGGGGCACCTGGTACTTCCTCTTGGGACTCCTGTGGCAGTGTAGACTCGGCCATAAAGTCTGCAAGTGCTTGTGCTTTGATGGCAGCCCTCAACTGGTACTGCACATCGAATTTGCTTAACTCAACAGCCCACTTGAGTAATTGACCAAAGACATCAGGCTTTCCCAAAATCCTTTTGAGTGGTTGATCCGTGACAACTACGATGGTGTGACTCTGATAGTAGTGGCGTAGACACCTGGCGGCAGTGACAAATGTGAAAGTTAATTTCTCAAGTTCTAAGTACCTTACCTCTGCCCCTCGGTATGCCCTACTTACATAATATACAGGCTTCTAAATGCCTCCATCTTTCCTGATGAGGACAGAACTCACGATAAAGGGTGAAGAGGAAAGGTAAAGGTACAAGATCTCTTATGGTACAACATGGGAGAGCAAAGGTGGTGTGACAAGATAGGCCTTGAGCTTCTAGAAGGCCTCCTCTACATCTAGGCCCCATTGGAAAGACTTGCAAAGGATTTTGAATAAAGGCAGACACTTATCTGCTGATTTAGAGACAAACCTGTTGAGGGGTGCTATCCTTCCATTAAGGCATTGGACCTCATTTATTGAGGTTGGGGACTTCATCTCCAAGATGGCTTTGATCTTGTCTGGGTTAGCCTCAATGCCCCGTTTATTGACCATGAAGCCTAGGAATTTTCCTAAACTCACGCCAAATGTGCACTTTTCAAGATTCAACTTCATCTTGTAGGCTCTCAGTACGTCAAAGGTCTCCCGCAGGTGCATTACATGGTCTACTACAACTATACTCTTTACCAACATATCATCTAGATAGACCTTCATAGTCTTCCCGATCTGAGCCTCAAACATCTTTTTTACGAGACGCTGGTACGTGGCTCCGGCATTCTTGAGCCCAAAATACATTACCCTGTAGTAGTAGGTACCCCTTGAAGTGATGAATGAGGTTTTCTCCTGATCTTGAGGAAACATACTGATCTGGTTGTACCCGGAGTAGGCATCCAAAAAACTCAGGAGCTCGTGTCCAACGGTGGCGTAAATGAGGAGGTCAATGCGTGGGATAGGGTAGCTGTCTTTGGGACAGATTTTGTTGAGCTCAGTGAAGTCCACATAGAGGCGCCACTTCCCATTGGTCTTTGTTACCATTATCACATTGGATAGCCAGTCTGGGTAGGCTACCTCCCTCACTGACCCGTTCATTAGTAGCTTGTCCACTTTCTTCTCCATGCCCTGCCCCCTCTCAGCACTCACATTCCTCAACTTCTAGTGGATAGGCATGTATCTGGGGTCAACGTTGATTCGATGGGAGCCCACTTCGGGATCGATGACCTCCAAATCTTCATGGGACCAGACGAAGACATCTATGTTTCGCCTGAGGAAGTCTACCAAGGATGATGCCTGCTCCTAGGAGAGTGAGGAGCCTATATAGACCCTCCTCTCTAGAAGGCTGTCATCTACTACTACAGGGCAAAGTTCTTCTGTTGGTTCCCCCCTTTCCAAGGTACTATCATCCCTCTGGTCAAGTACGTCGACCTGGAGAGTCTCATGTGGTCTCCTAGCCCTCATAGAGGCCACGTAGCACTCTCGGACGAAGATCTAGTCTCCTCTGATCTCTCCAATCCTGCTAGTGGTTGGGAAATGGAGGAGAAGATGGTAGGTTGATGGCACAACCCTTAGGGTATTGAGGGAAGGGCATCCAAGGATTATATTATAAGCAGAAGGGCAGTCATGTATAATAAAATTTACTATGATAGTGGAGCTCCTCAGTGTAGTTCCTGTTGTGTAGGCAGGGTGATAAATCCTAAGGGGTAAACTCTCTCTCTCGAGAAGCCAACCAAAGGATTCCTGACAGACTGCAGTCGCTCCCTGCCGAGATGAAGGCTATCATAGGCTGTCACGAACAGAATGTCAGTTGAGCTACCATTGTCGATCAGGATCCTCTTAACTTGATAGTTGGCTACCATCAGGGTCAAGACTAGAGGGTCATCATGTGGGACTTGGATCCCCTCAAGGTCTCTGTCTAAGAAGGTGATGACTTCCTCCTCCCCATGTCGAGGTATCTTCTTTAGGCGAGAGTTATGTGACTCTGCCTATCTAGCTCTCCGGGCGTGTGCCTTTTTGACAGATTTGGAGTCACCTCCTCCTCCTAACCCTTTGACAATAGTCTGAATCTCACTGAGGTGCTGTTGATGCTCTCGTTCATCGTGTGGTGGAGTTGGTCCGAGGGTACGAGATGAGGCGGGGCCTCCTCCCGGTGGACCGGGTTGTTGTCTTCCGGTTGCTAACTTATCGATCTGGTCATGATTACCATGGATTAAAGAGATTAGAAAACCTATTCATTTCCCACAGACGACGCCAAACTGATGATACACAAATTGGTATTACGTAATATCAACAGTTGAGTATATGTAAGTGTGCAATTAATGAGTAATAAATAGACAATCAATAGCAAAACAGTAAAATAAAAGCAATCACACAGATATATAGTGATTCGATGTGGGTGACTTACTCCACTCTCGAAAAACAGCGGCGGTGGCTGGGGGGTAGTTATTAATGAATAAAGTCACCGGGAGAATATATTCGAAGAGTATTACAATGCTTCAGAAGAGAGAAATTAGGGAAGTGTAGAGAGGACAAAAAGTAGAGATCTTAAGGTGATGCCCTTTATGTTGAGAGGGCTTACATTATATAGGTATTGTGAGGCGGTAATGTGAGGAAGGAGGCATTATTCTTTTAGTAAGTATAATCAAGGTATGATTGGATTCCATCAGTGCGTATCCCAATAGTTTCTCCCATGTGCTCCTATCTCTCCGAGCTTCTTAAATCCTAAACTGGGTCGGACTGACAAAGTGGGTCTGCTTCACCCTTTAGTTGACTTAGGCCTTCTTGATTTATTGAACTTGGCCCAATTAACTTTGGGCTCATCAATTATTAATCGAAAGAGTAGTGTTATACTAACCAAAAACATAGATCAAATGACATCATTATCATAATGAGATACATTTGAATTTCAAATATGTAAACCTGAAAAAAACACAACTATGGTAATGACACTTTCATCCCTATTTTTGTTTCCTTTTTGGGTCGGTCTAATATTACTCATAAGATAAATAAAGCCCCACCTATGACTAAAGAAAGGCGCCACCCTCCACCCAAACAAAAGGGATCGAATTGAACATCTCTTCTTTGTGGGGTTACTTTTTTATTTGGTCTTATCCTCTTCAACTTGATAGGGTAATTTTTACATTTCTTTTGGCAAAATATGTCTTAGTGTTTATTCAAAGGGTGTGTTTGAGTAGTAGGTTAAAGTGGGTTAACACCATATGGGTAGGCTAATAAGGTAATGGGTCCCATAAAATCTTTGTTTGGGAAGCAAAAATTGAGGAAGGAACCTTGACCCGGGTGCTACAGTGTTTTTTATCCAAGCTCCATGGGTTACAAACCAAACCAATGGGATATATTGCCTAATTACTATAATACCCCTGCTTTACCTTTACCATTTAACACTGATCACTTGCCCTTGCTTTCTCCAAACCAGAGGACGTCGACTGTGGATGACAAGAACATCAGCCCTTGCTATGTCTTCTCATACTCTCCAATACACCAACCTCCATTCCACTATTCATTCACTTAAAAGCAACATGAGAGAACCACCAAGGTGTTGAGGTATGTTCTCCCCATACCAATGGCACATTTAATTTTTTTTTAAAAATTTTTTGAGGTGTTGAATCAGAAGCCATAACCCATCAACAAACATTTTTTTGTGAAACTTTTTACAAGGCCATAAACGAAAACAGAGAGGACGACTTGGTTATTGGGTGTAGAGTTTTGTTTTTCAAAAAATTTCTTCTTAATCAGAATCTCTAACCCACCACGAAGAAGATGACAGCGTCCAGATCTGCCTCTTGCTCTCCCGCAGCCGCTCTCTAAATCTCTCTCTCTCTGCCTGATTATGGTCCAAGACAGATCCGTTTTGTTTTNTCCTATCTCTCCGAGCTTCTTAAATCCTAAACTGGGTCGGACTGACAAAGTGGGTCTGCTTCACCCTTTAGTTGACTTAGGCCTTCTTGATTTATTGAACTTGGCCCAATTAACTTTGGGCTCATCAATTATTAATCGAAAGAGTAGTGTTATACTAACCAAAAACATAGATCAAATGACATCATTATCATAATGAGATACATTTGAATTTCAAATATGTAAACCTGAAAAAAACACAACTATGGTAATGACACTTTCATCCCTATTTTTGTTTCCTTTTTGGGTCGGTCTAATATTACTCATAAGATAAATAAAGCCCCACCTATGACTAAAGAAAGGCGCCACCCTCCACCCAAACAAAAGGGATCGAATTGAACATCTCTTCTTTGTGGGGTTACTTTTTTATTTGGTCTTATCCTCTTCAACTTGATAGGGTAATTTTTACATTTCTTTTGGCAAAATATGTCTTAGTGTTTATTCAAAGGGTGTGTTTGAGTAGTAGGTTAAAGTGGGTTAACACCATATGGGTAGGCTAATAAGGTAATGGGTCCCATAAAATCTTTGTTTGGGAAGCAAAAATTGAGGAAGGAACCTTGACCCGGGTGCTACAGTGTTTTTTATCCAAGCTCCATGGGTTACAAACCAAACCAATGGGATATATTGCCTAATTACTATAATACCCCTGCTTTACCTTTACCATTTAACACTGATCACTTGCCCTTGCTTTCTCCAAACCAGAGGACGTCGACTGTGGATGACAAGAACATCAGCCCTTGCTATGTCTTCTCATACTCTCCAATACACCAACCTCCATTCCACTATTCATTCACTTAAAAGCAACATGAGAGAACCACCAAGGTGTTGAGGTATGTTCTCCCCATACCAATGGCACATTTAATTTTTTTTTAAAAATTTTTTGAGGTGTTGAATCAGAAGCCATAACCCATCAACAAACATTTTTTTGTGAAACTTTTTACAAGGCCATAAACGAAAACAGAGAGGACGACTTGGTTATTGGGTGTAGAGTTTTGTTTTTCAAAAAATTTCTTCTTAATCAGAATCTCTAACCCACCACGAAGAAGATGACAGCGTCCAGATCTGCCTCTTGCTCTCCCGCAGCCGCTCTCTAAATCTCTCTCTCTCTGCCTGATTATGGTCCAAGACAGATCCGTTTTGTTTTGTTTCTCATCTCTTTGAAATTAACGTTGGTGAATGGTTAGAATGGTAAACTTCTACAAAACCAAAGGTCAAAAGACGTGGGCCATCGAAAGTGATTTGTTCTTTGTCAAACAATGCTTTGGATTGGATAGGAATCATAACCCATTCAATTAAGGGGCTGATTGGGTTTGGGTGGGATGGGTTAGGAAACAAAAAGTCCTATCTTTTCCTATCCTTACCGGTTATCCAAACAAGCCCAAAATATATTGACGTTGATTAGACAATAAATATTAGCTTCGCAAAACATCTCAATTTGAAGATTGTGAATCTCGAGCATATTGGTTTGTCCGAGTGGTATCCACCCTGCGTTTAAGTCTCACTGGTCGCATACCATCTTGCTCATTTCTGTTAAGAGGCCACAGCAACACAAATAAAAAATGAAGGTCTCACATCAAGACCGTCAAGTTAGCAGTCAAATCCCGTGTTTGGCATCCACTTGACAACTTCAGAAATTGACAATACCCCGTAGGGTTCTGTTTTTTTCTTCCTGCCGAAGTCCTGCAGCAAACTGCCCAGTTAAACAGGAGGCAATTCAAGTGCGTGATTCTATTCATAAGAAATTGCAAAACCACCACGGGAGAAGTAACAGATAAAGAGGTAAGATTCCAATTCTTACCCAATTTTAAGACATCTTCAATCACGCCAACCGGGAATAATTGATGAAGAACAAAGAAAACTTCAGTTCATATCTTGTGAATGTCCCACGAAGCTATTTTTTATCTTCTGAAGTCTAGCCTTAAACGAGTACATCCCATAGGGGCAAAATATACGAGCATAACATGAGCCAAAACGACATCATATAATTATTATCGGAACACTATATATAAGAAACAGCGGGTTTATTTAAAAGAGTTCTGCTCAGAATGAGCATACCATCTCCTCTCCCTTATGTACATAATGTTTCTACAATAAGAGTTAACACCAGGAGAAAAAGAGCATCTTATACTAAAGACCAAACAACAAACGTAGCGAATAAATAGATGAGAAACTGTCTTAATAAATGATTGCGGATTTTTAAGGTAGACGGATCCATCATCTTGTCACCATTGTAGATTGCAACTGCATTCATACATAACAGCAACAGGCACAGTCATTTGTTATCAAGTTCGCTGTTGTATATACCTGATGTTATACAGATAGATGGTGATTAATCAGCTTCCCCCCGAAACTCGCTGATTCTGGAAGCTGTCATAATTGCATATCTGCAGCGTAACTTTAGCTGCTTTTTTGCTGTTGTTGCGTTACTAAGTTTCCCTAGGCAGCACATAACCTCTCACCCAACTTCAACTCAAGTTACCAAAAACAAAAAGCTAATTTCAACCCAAAAAACCTACACAGTCTAGACCCACTTTTAGTGCCCAACACTCGCCATCATTAAAGTCTACAATGGACAACAACTTAACTTTCACGGTAAGAAGCATAGACACAGTTGTCCATTCTGAAATCGAAATCGGTAGTGGGGCGTTGATATCCTGAGACCAAAGCAACTATCATTCTCCCAAATATGTTTTTCCGCAGAAGTTGATCAAGGCCAAGCTACAGAGAGCTACTCCCAGAAATTTTGACTAATGAATTTAGAGCCAACAACCTAGAGGATGGATCACCCACTAACCATGTGGGGGTGTACCTACGCTGCACATAGCAATCCATAGGGCAACAAACTACTCTACAACCTCATTGAGTTTGCTGTACATTGTCTGACCTTTCTCTGGCCAAGTATTGCTTTCTGATTTCCCAAGGAAACAGAACTACAACAAGCAACTCGAATAAGAAGAGATACCTCCCCTATGTACTGAACTACTAGTCTACTACCTTCACTTTTGACACAGCTACCAACTCTATTGCCGGTAGTTCAAGGGAAAGAAGGGACCTTCTTCACCCTATCCCATCACAACGATAATTATGAACTTCCAACACGTCCCTTCCCCAACTTTAGTTGAGCCTATGTTGCTGCTATCAACCTGAATTAGAGTTGGTCTCTGCTAGAATTGATTTTAATTGGTTGCCATCCTGATTGATGATGTGTGATCCACTTCTTCATGTTAATTACCAAGTGCAAAATCTGAAGTATGTCCCCTAAAGCGACATCTTTTAAGCACATATTCTTCATAATCGTAGCTGCTTCATATCTACACAACAGGTAGGACAGGATAAGAGAACTCTGCAATCAAATTAAATTTAAGAAACACAGGCATAGCTAAGCAAATTACCAAGGAATTACCTGCATTGAGAAGCCATTATTGCTGATCGTCCAGCAGAGGATGATAGAAATTTCTGGATTTCATCCCATGTTGCTTTTGAGTACTGCTTTGGGTTACCAGCAATAGGATTCACGCAATTCCATAGTTTCCCATTCTTACCAACATATAATTGCAAAGCACCTACATTCTGCTTAACTACCAGCTGCTGCTCAACAGCACTCTCTAGAGCTTTCTTAACATCAGTATTGCGGTGCCTGGGGTCTCCATATCTAATGCAATCAGCTATATTTGCTTCAATGGGCATAATCTTCTCAGTTTTCAGGGTGTTCAAGGCAAGTAGAACAACCCCAATAAGGCCCTGTATATATTCAGAGGGTTTCGGGCATCCCACAGTCCCCCACACACCACTACCAGATGTATTAGTTATATCCATTGCAGATGAAAATGGTGGCTGAATTGCTGGACCACCATGCGGGGACCTGTTGTTCTGTGTGTTCTTCACAGTATGTCCCTTTTGATGGCTGCTTAATCCTATATTGATGGGAGAATCAATCATAGAAGTTTGTTTCAGCTCTCCTCCATTCCGTGGCTTAGAAATTGGAGAATGGTAATTACTGCTTCGGTGCTCAGAAAATTTAAGCTTACCAATGTCAGGCACATTCATTGGAGGACCTGAGGTATAGCTGGGGGGTGCATCTGATCTGGGAGGCATTAAATGAGGACGGATGAGGGAAGTAGGTGGAAACATATTACTAGGGGCAAATGCAGGTGGCATAGGGAGGTTGTTTGGCCTTACTGGCAGCGAATAATGATTTTGGTAAGGGTGCTGAAGAGTATTGATGTTGTCCCAAGAAGAATCAGGAGTACCAGGGATGAAACTCGGGGCAGGTCTACTAAATGGGATTTTCGGATCACTATCAACAGATGACGCCTGGGAATCCTTGAATTGCATAGGGTGTGCATATCCCGGTTGACGAGATATTGAATTGTTCCGATCTTCTTCAATCCCTATTGACGCACTTGAGGATCCTGATAGAAATGGTTGACTCAGGTTTTTCCGTATTTTTCCTTTTTGTTTACTATCTGTTCCCTTTCCCATATCTGAGAACTTTTGATTTCCCAAATGCATACCCTCAGAAAAGGAATCCACGTGCTGGTTTATCTGTCTTGAATCGGTAACAGGTATATGTAACGGGTCAGAATTGGATAAGTAGTCATAACTATTACTTACAAATTGGGCTGATTCACCATTTGTTAGCGGTGGCCCTCCAGCCACAAGACTTGTCCAGAGCCATACATTCTTTGCAGCGGCAACAAGTGGTGCGGATGCTTTTTGAGGTTGTGCTAGGAGAATATTATATTTTCTCATTCTCAGCTGGTGTAGAGCATTCGAGAAGTCACGATCACCAGAAATCAACAAATAATTAGCAGGCGCTGGATTGTCCACCGCCCAGAATAACATGTCCACCAGAATCTTTTTATCGCTTGCATCTTTAACACCTAATAAAATTAAATAATGAATAATTTAATTTGTTTCATAAAAAATGTATGTAAATCAAATAGTAGCAGTGGAAGCTTCAAGACCTTTAGTGGCAACCCTTCTATTGAGCAGTCACTATAAAAGCTATTGTTGGTAAGGCCTTAGGAAGCACGGATACAAATAATGGATACAAATATGACAATACGACAAAATCTTAAAAGTAGGATATGTATTTTATTTTGCTGACATATGGACTGCTTAACAGTGATTTAAATTCACTATTTTATGCAATTCTAAAGTAGAACATGTGCCACCCTTTGAAAATCCTCAACTTTTACTTCACATTAACTTGAAACAAAGAATCCCCATTTGTATGATTCATGTTTTTCACACAACCCACCTCACTAAGTATAAGGTAAATGTATCCACCATAGAAACACGTGTGTCCAAGGAGTATTCAATATTTGTGGAAAGTATCCGATGTGTGTCTGCAAAGTCCCGACGATTGTACCCAATACGTACAGGATATGGACACGGATACATCACGCTTATCAAAGTATCTGTGTTTCATAAATGTGGCATGTAACAGAAGCTTCTCTAAGTCATCACTAAAAAGTTAGTTTGGCCCTTGACTCGAGCAAAGTTTCCCCACCCTTTAACATCAACAAGTGCACAGGGCACGTGGATGAAAAATATCCGACTCTATAATTTGGCAGACTTTTGGTGGCAACATCTTTATTGTAACTAGAATTTAATCAGTAAAATTAATAACAGTGGCACTGAAAAACAATGCTAAACCTTTCTGATCTACGAAAGGGTTGAGAGGTCAAGGGACAATGTTATGCACACCAGACAATAAATACAGAAATTGTAGCAATACAAGTCACTCTAATGATGTATGGCATTTGGATGGAACACTAGATCATCCGTTTAAATGAACTACTCACATGCTGAATACTGCAAGTAACAAACTGTCATTAAAAGCTACTTATACATGGATGTCTCCTTACTTTCAGAGCACAGAAAAAATTCAAAACCATCATCATTAAAGTAGCTACAACTAATGATAAATCAAAACTCCGATCCTAGTTTGTATTATGCTGGACATTCTGACTTTTCTTTCTTAATGTAATTAATGACCTCGTTAAGACACTTCATTAATCACATTTCTGATTTCAGTACAAAGTACTACTTTGGTTATCCCCCACGTGGGCAGTTCTTTTACCAACCCTGATAGAAGCGCTAATACTGACAAATGTTTGCCACCAAAAGTTTGAAATACTCTTATCTGTAGGATTTACAATCCCTGATATAAGCATCAAGACGATCCAATTAATCACTTCTAACCACAAAAAGATGGTGATGTTAAGTTCAATTGTTTTTACTGCTCAAACCATGGAAATGACTACAACTATTGTAACTGTGTCTTCAAGCTTTTACAGCATTGGAATGTTAACAACCATAACCATAGATAACGATCATTCATAGCCAAAAAAGTGAAGGCCAACTTGCCATACAATTTTATACCTTCATACTATCCCAAAGTAAAGCCCCTAGCAATCCCTGGTAGTTGTGCATAAACATCCACATAGTTACAAATGCTATTGATAATAAACCAAAATTTAAGGCCTCGTTTGGTAATGTTTTTGTTTTCTGTTTTTCGCTTTCATTTTGATTTGTGAAGAATATAAGAAAAAAAAAACTCGTTTGAAAACCATTTTCATTTCTTTTTCTTGTCATTGTTTTGAAAATGAGGGGTGATTTCAAAAACAAAACAAAAAAGTCGTTTTTGAATAAAGTAAAAACATTTAACGCACGTCCAAGTTTTAAAGAGGTCTAGTAGGCTTCAAATTTTGTTGGGAGCAAAATACCCATATATTGAACACCCATATAAATAGTCTTTCTCATCTAACCTAAATCCCTCTTCTCTTCGTCTTCTCCGAGAGCCAATGTCTGAAGCTCTCCATCTCTCTCGTTTGAAGCTAGTGAAACAAGCCAAAGGCCAGCCTCTTCTCCACTCTTCATCTTCCTCATTGAGCAACTCTCTATTAATGTAAAAAAACTACTACTGTTAAATCCAAATGTTAGATCTTAATTTTTTTGGTGTTGGATACGAAGTGTTTATGCACATATTTTTAGAACTGAAAATTTTAGCGTTAGATCTACGGTTTTCTGTTAGATTTGAAGTGTTTATGTTACATACTGTTAGATCTGAATTTTTTGGTATAAGATCCATGGTTTTCTGTTAAATTCGAAGAGTTTATGCTACATATTTTTAGATTTGAATTTTTTGGTGATAGATCCATGGTTTTTTGCTCTCTAGTCGCTAATTTTTTTTTTTGGTGCTCTCTAGTTTCCATTTTTGTTTTTTTTGCTCTCTCTAGTTCCTTCCTTTCTATATAAGGCAGTGTGTGTTTTCTAATTAATTTAGAGTCCTTGTTCCAAGAATTGAGCTTTAGGTAGGGATTGTGAATCTCAACTAGTCTTGGTGGCAGTGATTGTTGCTCCACTTGCAAGAAATTAGTGTGTTGCTTTGTGATTTCTGATGTGTTTTGGGAGGTGGGTGTGCAAAGTTTCTTATTTTGGACTTCTTCTTACTTCTGAAAAGCATTATTGACAAAGCAAACATGTCAAATTGAACTAAGTTTATGGTGGTGTTGGCCTTGATTTGAGTTGGGTGTCTCCTTTGGCTTCAATAATTGTGGTGTTTGAGATTTTTCCAACGACTTTCCTCAATTCGGTATTCCAGGCTTTCTTTATTTGTTCTCTCTGGGTCTTGAACTCCCCATCCAAATGATTTGTTGGCTCTGCAAGAACTTGCAAGAAACCTTACATATGGGTCCATTATCTCAACATGGTCCAATGAATCCATATGTTGTAAATGGGATGGTGTTGAATGTGAAAATGGTCCAATGAATCCATGTACAAAATGAGTGTAGCATGCATGAAAACTATGGGATGATTAGCTATGGGATTTTTGTTTGAACTTTTCATTAGCATGGAATTATGTTAATGTATACAAACTAGTCACAAAATTTTTTAGAAGTGTTACAACCAAACAAGATTTTTATTTTTTTTTTCAAATTTTTTTACAACTACAAATGCAGCGAAACAAGTTTTTTAATTATACTTTTTGTTAACGAAAAATGAAAAATGTTTCTATTTTTAGTTTTTTAGAAAATCAACAACCATAAACATTTCCAAACAAGCCCTAGCCAAACATAAAGGTTCTGGCAGATATTGTATACATTTACTAGCACCAAAAGGAAGGTCTTAACTCAGGCATTATGGTCTCTTTAATAAACAATTATTATCAATGTCATACAAACATTATTCCTCAAGCAAAATTCTAGAAAATTCTCACAATAGCATTTGTTTACGAAAAATCACTTTATCTTTTGGGTTATAGGAAGATCAAAGTAGTACATAGAGTATGCAAATTAAACTATTCCCCATTAATCAAAAGAAGTATGTCCAAAAAATATAATGAAAAAATAATTTCATTACAAAATAGCACCCATTTGTGCCCTCAAAAAAGTGAAGAGTGAAATAGAGAGAAGATGCAACTTTGAGGCAGGCACGGATATCGAAATTGCAAACGAAACCAGGGGACCAGCTGATGTACCAAACTCGCTACCATATCCAATATTACAACTAAATAGGCCTTAGTCACAACTCTATTGGCGTCAAATTACAAAAAAGGTCATGTATGACTCAGAAAAGCTGTATTGATTCTAAACTGTGGTAAGATCTGTTTTAGAATCAATCCCAACGGCCCATTGAATCGTAACCTCCCCCAATTTAATCTAACATGCGACTCTTCTTTTCAATTATAACCGATGGAATCGCCCATTTTGATACATAAAAAATAAGTTATTTAACACCCCAATTGGGTTATAACTTCCAGTACAATTCGGAAAAATTACCATTCCTTGCCACAGTTTTTACCAACACAACAAAAATGGCGAATATATAGAACCTTTAAATTCCCTCACCGGAAATGCACAAACATCACATGCTAAAAAAGAGAGAAATCAGAAAAAGGTATCTTCCAGATTTGGAAAAAAAGCTCGCAAGAACAGTAAGATTAAAGATCGGAAATCAAAAAGGTCAGAAATTTATGCCTTGCTCTTGAGAGCAATCATCAAACCCCATAACACAATTCAACCACTCTCACAAATTAAACCCACCCACACACTACGTCCACACTTCACCACGATCCAGTTACTCCAACAGAAAAGGACACGGTCCTTTCACTTTCAAATCGAAATTAATCAAATGTAACTGTGTATATACTTATATGTACCTGCAGGTACATGGTTTAAGGAGATGCCGGTGCTATTCAAGGCTTGTTGTACGGTCGCCGGAATCTTAGTGGTGTCTCCGTAGGCGGAAATGGAGACGGGCCCACAGTAATTCATCTTCACCAAGGCTGAGCTTATGTTCTGAGCGATCGAGTGGGACTCACAACCTTTTGGGACATGACAGTTCTCAATATCCCACCACACCGATATCTTCGCCGTCACGTACTGCGGTTCCGCCACCCCCACCAGCGAACCTCCGCTCCCACCTGCGCCGGCCATCGCGAATTACGAGGTCGGTGACTTTACTTTCTTGGTGGAGATTGTGATAGTCTAGTCAATATGACCAAGGCGCACGATAGCGTACGCGGTTTGCAATCTTTCTTTCTGGGTTTTGATGTGTTTTTCCGTGAATAATCAATGAGATTTTATAGGGGGCTATTTTTTCGCTTTTATATGAATTTACGTTTATCACCCTGACGACTGAAGCGTACTGGTGGGGATTAGTTAGGATTGACGTACGATTTGACTTGGAAGTAAGCGGAGGTGTGGACGTGAATTTGTCAGGGTGACCTCTAGTACACAATATATAGTAGTTTGTAATTTAAATTTTAAATAAATAAATAAAATAATTTTTATTTTTTACCGTAAAAATTATTTTAAATTTTAATTTTAAAATTAATGTAACGATTAATATTAGCATTCTAAATTTAATAGAAAAAATAAGCCCCTGAAAATATGTTTAAAATAATTTTTTAAAAGTATTTTTAGGAATTATTTCTCATAAGTACTTTAAAAAAAAATAGTGTTTGAAATCGTCTCACCACTACTTTTATCACCACCACCACTACCTCTACCACCACCTCTGCCGCTGCCACCACCGTCACCACCTCTGCCACTGTCGCAGCTGCCACCACTGTTGCCACCATCACTTTCTCCTACCATCACCACTGTCGCCCACCACCTCTTACACCCACTACAACTGATACTTAAATTCATTTATCTCTCCTCTATGTTTGTGATTTGTTTTGAATATGAATACAAATATATTTTTTATTTTTTATTTTTTATTACTATGTGTCTTCAAGTACAGACAATAACTAGTATATCTATATAATAAAATATAATATAAATTTTAAAAGATAAATAAAATAATTTTTATTTTTCCTAGTTGAGATTTTTTAAAATTTTATTTTAAAATTAATCTGATGGTTAATATTAATACTCCAAATTCAATAAAAAAGATAGGCCTTAAAATGTATTTGGAATGATTTTTTAAAAATACTTTTAAAATTTATAACTTCTCATAAAAAAAATAATGTTTATAACTGTCTCACCGCCCCACGATCACCACCCCCAACCCCCACCTATCACCACCCGTCCCATCACCCCCGCTGCCCCATCCTCATTATCACAATTACCACCACTATTACCATCAGCACCATCATCCTTGTCACCNATAACTGTCTCACCGCCCCACGATCACCACCCCCAACCCCCACCTATCACCACCCGTCCCATCACCCCCGCTGCCCCATCATCATTATCACAATTACCACCACTATTACCATCAGCACCATCATCCTTGTCAACCCCCCATTACCACCCATACCACAACCACCACTACCACTACCACCACCACCACCATTGCCCTACCAACACCGTCGTTGTTGCCACTTCCACTATAGCCACCCTATCACCAGCACTAACTCCACCGCCCCACCACCACCATTATCTCATCATCACCATTACCACCACCCATTCCCAATGCACCACCCCCACCCTAAAACACATCGCTACCACTACCAATCCACCACCCCCACCATCGTCGTTGCCGCCACCCCCACCACCGCCATTACCCCATCACTATCGCCAACATCACCACTTACCACCGATTGCTACTACCGTCGTCCACCGCCACGACTTACCACCACCACCACCATCGTCATCTCATTTTTATATTTATTACAACTACCACCATCATCTCACTACCATCGTCACCAATCGTCAGCACCCACCACCATTAGTCATCGCTCACCATTGCCGCTAACCACTGTCACACACACCCACCACATTTACCACCACCACCAGTCATCGCTCATCACTACCGCCACCTACTGTCACCCACCCCCCGTCACACCTACCACCACCACCGTCATTCACCATTACCCTATCACACTGTCGCTCAAAACACATCCATTGTCGCCCATCACCACCATCGTCACCGCCCACCACCACTACCTACCACTATCACCATTACCCACCCACCACCATTGCCAACACCATCACCACCCCCCACTAACTTGATTCTAAATGTGTACACCCAAGTGCAGGCGGTCAAGTTATAGTAATAATTTGGCTAAGTCCGGAGTCGAATCCACAGAGAACTATGATTAGTGTTTTGAAGTAAGCAATAATATAAACCAAATAACTGAAAATTTCGAGAGTTTATAGTAGTGGGGTTTTTTTGAATAGAATAGAAGATTCTTTTCAAGAGTTTTCTAGACAAAATATAAGATTTTTAAAATGTAACAGCCACCCTTTAACTCAAGGATCAGGACATGTAATAGAGTATCCAATTTATTATGTTTGTGCTTTATAACTCAATTAACTCCCGTGTCAACAACAAGTTAATCGAAAGATAAAGATGGATTGTGAGAATTAAGCACATGCCTTTCTAGAAGTTTACAAGAATTATCTGTGCCGAGACTTAATCCGTCTACAAACAAGTAAGTGTTTTTACAAGGCATCCAACCATGACATTAATGATTCATTTTTTGAATAAAGCACAATAATAGTGGGGATTGAAAGGTTGTCAAGAAGAGCTAGTCAGGGTACTTGCCTTGAACCAACAGGTCTTTCTATGCAGGAGTCATCTGTATCATAGAAGGAGCCCTTAGTTACACAAAGTACCTCAACTTTGCTAGATACATTCAATCATCCAATGAACAGGTGGAGTATAAAGCATTAAATCATGAAGAAGTTACACAAACATAACTTTCGGATAATCTTTACATATTCATCACCTCTTACTAAAGAGTGAATGAAAAACTACTCATTTTTCATGGCCTTGACAAAGCTATAAAAGTGAGTGCTACTCATCCCTCTAAGTGGAGGAGTTACTAAATGAAGCAAACTAAACATGAATCACAATTAGTCCAAAAAGGCATTATGGTCCAAAAAGGCATAGCAAAAAAATGTTAACTTTATGCACGAATCACCACCCCAACCTAAATATTGATAGACTCCAGTAATACAATAACAATGAAGGTAAATCTATTCCTAATGCCTTTTTCGTAGGTCATCCAGTTTCATTTAGCTTATACAACAAGCCGTTAAACCACTAGATTTACCCTAGTGGACGAGTGTTGTCTCATGATGGTTTTCAGTGAAGCTACCCACAAACTTCAGTCGAACAAGTGTGTATGTGAGATTGCTGACTAAAAATGAATAAGCATTATGGTCGTTAAGACACTTGACCCTCAATCGTGACTTTTCCCTACATTTCTTTTCTATTGGTACTCATTCTATGCGAAAATTAGCACTTGTTGCATCAGCACTTGAAATTCCTTGAGTAGTAGGATGGTCATACTAGAAACAAGAATTGATATATAACAATTAATCCCTTTTTTCACCTTCCATAGATAGCTTTGATTACACAAACCTTTCTAGGAATGCTCTCAGCAAAACAAATCGCTCCGAATATAGTGACATATCTCTCAAAGGTCATGTGATCAGAAGATGGCCAATTGAAAAAAATCACATGCACCATTAGTATAAGAGTGAAGTTTTGAGGAAAACAGACTTTACTTTGGCATAATCTCATGGAAGAATATTGATGTAAATAAAGAAGTTCTAGTTAACACACCCCATATATAGTAAACAATACACATATTCATCACACTTGAGATCACCTAAGGCTTTTTGTAGGTTGTAATGGGGCCAGAGATCAGTGGCTAATGAAATAACGTCAATGGTGATCAAAGGTTATCTTTTTACGCAGTGTTGCACACCTCCTTCTAATTTCTCGACATTTTGCCTAGGAATGATTTTTCTTTCTTTCATTTTTTTCCATTTTTCACTTTCTTAAAAATTCTCTGTCTCATAGCATCTTTTTTTTTCTTTTCGGTTGGTTCCACCGATTTTCCTTTTATTGAATAGTAGCTACCATTTTTTTTTCTATTTTTTTTGCCTTTCTGTGTCATATTGATTTGCAAGAGGGTGTAAGAAATCAGATAACAAGGTATGGTAAATATATGCTATTGGGGCTTGTCATCACATGGGTTTTAAAAAAAAAAAAGGAATTCATTCATTTAAGGCTCAAGCATGGCTGACTAGGGATATACTTTTGTAAAAGAATTAGCTAAGGCTCAAAGTCAATCCAAAGATAGCCTAAGATCCTTTCTCAAGTATGTGCATATGTATATGTATGCAAAAGTTCACTGTGGGTTATGAAAATAGATCACTTTAGTTGCATCAATCAAATCAAGTTTAATGAGATAATTGAAAGAGATCAGAAGTGAAAGAGCTTACTTTGAGTAATTGTTGATATCCTCTCAAAAAGCACCGTAAGGCTCAAGACTTACCATGGTTTTCTTTGTCATCTCCACTGATTATATCTAGTGTTCTGAGGAGTGTTAGTTATATAGCGATTTCATTTTTGAGTCTGATCACTGTATACCCCAAGAATAACACATACTGATGTATATTTGTCAATTAAATCATTGAGATAGTATCGATGTTCCAAAAAATGAGATTTTACGTCTTGGTTGTTAAGTTGAGGTGTCAAATCGATCATGTGCTTAGTCATTTTCACAAGCAATCTTAACATCCACATCTGTTTCGTTATTAACAAGAATTAGAGTGTTAATCCTATATATGCATTTTAAACAAATAAAAGTGATAAACTAAATCATTCATTCCATAAAGGATAATGTGTCTACAATAATGTTAATGATGCAATTCATCCATTCAAAACATAACTTAAATTATCCACAATCAATTCTAAAAAAAAATAAACAGCCTCCATAAGTACAAGTATCCATAATAATCACAAATAAGCATCCACAAGAAGTATCAAGAGAAAACCCCTCCACAACAGTACAGAAATTTCATAGAAACTATTCAAAGCAGAATCAACAAACAACAAGCAATCAAGAATATAAATCAACTACTCCCCCTCAAGAACAAAAATAATCAATCCTCTCCTCCATCTTCATCAGCACCACTAACTCCACTAGCACCACCAGCTCCACCCCTCAAAAGCCTCAGGATCTCATCCTGTTTAGCTTCAATGCTAAGCATGATGTCTTGTAGAGAACGTCGGGTGGTCATGCTGGTGCCTGTTTGATTTGGCTGCTCTCTCTCTGTGTCCATCTCTCTTTCTCTTCTTCAGCATCCAACTCATCCTGTACCTCATCGATTCCTTGAGCAGGGGACATCTCTTATCTAGTCGTCGAGGTGCCACTATGCCCTAGGCTTCTCTTGAAAGACACTTTGTTCAGCGGCCCCATTGGCTTTTGGATTTCCATTTCTGGCCTTACCCTCACCCCATTGTCGGTGCATATCTTAGTCACAAGTGTGCCAAATGGGAGTGCACTCCTCTTTGCATCACACCCTTTCTTCATTTCATTCAAAATCAACGAGGTGAGGTTGATGCTATGCCCTCGCCCAAGTGCATAGAGCAAGCATGCCATCTCGGGCAAAATCTCATTTTTTTCTTCCTATGGGGGTTAGGTTCGCCATCGCAATCAAATTAAGCATTTTGTACTTGTTGGTGAGCTCTCATTGTTTTAAAAATTTCCTCCTTCCCCATGAAAAATCAGTCAGCCCCGTTAATTCCTTTCCAATCACATTCAACACCACATTCTTCTTTGGCGGGTATGTTGGGTTTTGTACCCGAGGCATCTCTTTCCTTACCTCCAATATACATGCCTCATCTACATCAATGTGGGTGCCTCGTACATATGTTCGGATTGTGCCGTTGATGATCTCGGCGGTGGAGTAGAACTCCCTCACCAAGTCAACAACGGCGTCTCCGTCATTCCTTAAGTGCCACACCCACTCCCTCTTCTCCATTTCCTCCAACAAACCCAACTCAGCAAAATCAGTGATTACAATATCTCGTTCACAAACTACAATGTGGTTTTGAAAGAAATTTTCATACCTCTCAGCTTTAAGAGCACTGGGAAAT
Source organism: Ilex paraguariensis (assembly GCA_963454935.2). Lineage (NCBI taxonomy): Eukaryota > Viridiplantae > Streptophyta > Magnoliopsida > Aquifoliales > Aquifoliaceae > Ilex > Ilex paraguariensis. The sequence goes on from CAUOFW020009501.1 coordinate 890,520, forward strand.
CTGGTTCGATCATACCATTTTTTTCTTTGTTTCCCCTTTCTTTCTTCAATGACTTTTTCTACGAAGTTGGGTTCTTGGTTTACTGGTGGAGTGCGCCTGGTAGGAAGCTTAACCCTAAGCATTGTGTTGTTCTCGGTTTTGAGCTTGAGAGGTGTGAAAATTATATGACATGATTGCAGATTAACGGACTTATACCTTTCAAGTCAGCGATGGTCCACTCATTGGTGCTTTTATGGCTTTTAAGAACTTCAATCAGTTTAGACTCTTGCAAGTCTGTGAGCTTAGACAAAATTACCACTGGGAATGACTCGTCCTCTCCTAAGAATGCATATTTGACGTCAGATGGAAGATATTTTAATTCAGACTTTGGTGGCTTGTCACTTGATAAGAGTGACTTTGTGCCACTTGGTGAAAGTTACTCGAATTTGGGGGCTTATGTATTAACAACATGAGTTGGGCAATTCTTTAGATCATCATTTATTGTTTCAGATGTGATGGATTCTGACAAAGAAAGTTCAGTAAAATTTTCACAAAATATGTTGTTCAGATAGTCTTGGACCAAAGACTCAATGAAATTTATTTCTCTTTCTTCTTTGTCTTCTCCTAGGTGTTTGGCAACATTAAAAATATTCAGCTCAAGAGTCATATTTTCAAAGATTAATTTCATGAACCCATTCCTGCAATTGATTAGTGCATTTGAAGTTGATATGAAAGGTTGACCAAGAATAACGGGAATTGAATTCTCTGAATATTTTGCTGGCTGAGTATCTAGGATGATGAAGTCAACAGGGAATACAAAGTTGTTCACTTAGACAAGTACATATTCAACAATACCCCTAGAAATTTTGACAGATCTGTCTGCCAACTGAAGTGTGACACTTGTGAGTTTGAGTTCTCCTAGAACCAATTGTTGGTAAACAGAGAATGAGAGCAAATTGACACTTGCTTTAAGGTCTAGTAGTGCTTGTTCGATTCTAAAATTTCTAATGACACACGACATAGTCGAACACCCTGGATCTTTATATTTTGGAGGGGTTTTGTGTTGAAGCAAGGCACTGGCATGTTCTGTCAGGAAGACTCTTTTTTTAACATTCTGGCTTCTCTTGATTATGCACAAGTCTTTCATAAACTTGGCATAAGATGGAACCTGTTTGATTGCATCCAGAAGTGGGATGTTGATTTTTACTTGCTTGAAGAGCTCGTAAATTTCTGGCTGATTATTCAACTTCTGTGCAATTTTGAGTCTACGAGGAAAAGGAGCAGGAATAGAACACGAGGGTTCTTCTTCCCTTGATGGCTCTAGTTCTTGTTCAATCATGGGCTCGGGTTCCTCTTCTCTTACAAGTTCAGGCTCAGTTGGTTCAGGCTCGATTGGTGAGTTGACTAGGATGGATTTTGGCTTTGGAATTAGCATGTCTCTGATGGTCTTGTCAATCACCTTGCCACTTCTTAGTGTAGTGACAACTTGGGCTTGACCTAGTGGGTTTTCCATAGTTGAAGAATTTTTCACCTGAAATTGGCCTTGTGGTGGTTTTGGTTGGGCAAGAAACTTGTCATTCTCATGTGTGGTCATTGACTGGGGGAGAATTTTAAATGTGGCTTTTAAGATCCTCGAAAGATTGAGTGGTCTGGGTTTTGAAATCAGTGAAAGCCTGAGTGGAACTATGGTTGTAGTTCATTTGGCTTTGCATGAACTGATTCAGTGTGTCCTCTAAGCTCCTTTTTTATGGTGGTTGGTATGGTTGGTATGTGGGAGGTCCTTGAGATGATGGGTGTGAACCTTGTTGTTGGTTTATGGGAGTTGGTTGTGTGTTTCTCCAACTAAAGTTTGGGTAGTTTCGTCACCCTGAATTGTATGTTTCGGAGTATGCGTTGGAGTAAGGCTTGTTGAAATTAGAGACAACATTTGTTTGCTTAAAAAAAACCTCTTTGAATGCTGGAATTGTAGGACACTCCCTAGTAGGGTGTCCTATTAGTGTGCAAATCCCACACACTTGTTCAATGGAAGAGCTGACATTAACTTGATGAACCTTTTTTATCTCTAAAGCTTCAAGCTTTCGAGACAGGGTGGACATTTTTGCTCTTAGGTCATTATCCTTTTTCAAGACATACGTACCCCCTTGGGAAGTAGATGGTTTGGTTTCAATAATGGTAGGGGAGGCTGAGTCCCACATTTGAGAACTGTCAGATAAGGTATCGAAAAAATTGAATGCCTCCTCCGGACTCTTGCTCATAAACTCTCCTTGAGCCATCATTTCAATAAACTGACGTAGTCTAGTGGGCAAAGAGTCATAGAAAAATCCTACCAAAGTCCAATTCTCAAAAGCATGGTGTGAGCAGGACAAGAGCAGATCCTTGAATCTCTCACAACTTTGGTAAAATGTTTCTCCTTCTTTGACCAAAAAATTCATGATTTTCCTTTTCAATGCATTAGTACAGTGTAGAAGAAAAAACTTTCTGAAAAATTCATTTTGTAATGTCCGCCAGTTAGGTATTCAAAGAGCTTTTAAAGAATTTATTCATTGTTTAGCTTTGTCTCTTAAGGAAAAAGGGAAAAGTTTCATCTTGGCCAGTTCAGAATTGTCTTGAAAAGTTTCACATACTTCCTCAAAATCTTTTATATGCATATATGAGTTTTCTGTTTCGAGTCCATGAAATTGAGGGAATAGTTGAACTATCCTTGTCTTTACAGTAAAGAGTGGTGCATCTTTAGGAAAGATAAAACAAAAAGGGACACTATTCCTTGTGGGATTTAAGTAATCCCTCAGAGTTCGAATGTTAGGTACTTCCCCTCTCTTACAGGAATTTTCTCTCATCTCTCACCATTTGCCATTTTACTTTCACAAGAGTTTGCTGCTGATCTAGGTGAAAGTGGTTCAGATTGATTCACAGACCCAGAAGATTCAGCTGGCAAATTTTGATAGTGAGGAGCATTTTCAGACATAAAAGTAATTAAAACAACTTTATATATAGTAAAGTAAATTTATACAAAAAGTGAGATCCTTTTACCTTTTACTGTAAAACACCTTTTATGGTTCCTAAGCAACGGCGCCAAAAACTTGATCCAAAATGTATACACCCAAGTGCAGGCGGTCAAGTTGTAATAATAATTTGGTTAAGTTTGGAGTCGAATCCACAGAGAAGTATGATTGGTGTTTTGAAGTAAGCAATAATAGAGACCAAGTAATTAAAAATTTCGAGAGTTTGGAGTGGTGAGGTTGTCTTGAATAGAATAGAACATTCTTTTCAAGATTTTTCTAGACAAAATATAAGATTTTCCAAATGTAACAGCCACCCTTTAGCTCGAGGATCAGGACATGTAATAGAGTATCTGATTTATTATGTTTGTGCTTTATAACTCAATTAACTCCCGTGTCAACAGCAAGTTAATCGGAATATAAAGATGGACTGTGAGAATTAAACACATGATTCCGATGCCTTTCTAGAAGTTTACAAGAATTGTCTATGTCGAGACTTAATCCGTCTACAAACAAGCAAGTGTTTCTACAAGGCATCCAACCATGGCATTAATGATCCATTCTTTGAATAAAACACAATAATGGTAGGGATTGAAAGGTTGTCATGAAGAGCTAGCCAGGGTATTTGCCTTGAACCAACAAGTCTTTCTATGTAAGAGTCATCTGTATCATAGAGGGAGCCGTTGGTTATACAAAGTACCTTAACTTTGCTAGATATATTCAATCATCCAATGAACAAGTGGAGTATAAAACATTAAAACATGAAGAAGTTGCACAAACATAACTTCCAGATAATCTTTACATATTCATCACCTCTTACTAAAGAGTGAATGAGAAATTACTCACTTTTCATGGCCCTGGCAAAGCTAGAAAAGTGAGTGCTACTCATCCCTCTAAGTGGAGGAGCTACTAAATGAAGCAAACTAAACAAAGAGCTTATCTTTAATGAAGAATAAGTGAATCACTTTTCACCCTTCACGGCTTTGGTAAAGCTCTAGAAAAGTGGAAGAGTTTTAATCTTCTAAGAAAGAAGGATGCTCAAGCAATGGAAGTGAAATACATGAACAATAAAAGTAGAAGAAAGCTAGTTACTTTTGGAGGGTTTCTACAACAACCAAAAGATGGACTTTTCTTTGTTGATACTTTGTAAATAAAAGCAAGTACAACTACAAGGGGAGTCTAAGCCTCCATCATGGTTGTCACAATATGAATGTAAAGACTTAGCATAAGTAAATAAAAGACTTCAACTACAAGGGGAGTTTAAGCCTCCATCATGGTTGATATAAGTGCAAAATGAAAACAAACATGAAATGTTCAAGAACTAGATTACTAAACACTCTTATTTTACAAAAGAAAAGATTGCTCCCCTTTTTACTCTACAAGAGAAAGAATGCCCTTTAAGCTCCAAACATGGGAGTATTTATAGGCAAGGAAGGGGATGGGAGGGTAGGAGATAAAAGATGATGAGTGAATAGTATTTGCCGCCCATGGGAACCAACTACTCTACAGGCAGTCTGTAGAGGACGTTCAAACGTGATATGGCGTTTGAATGTTAAGTCTGTCTTTCTTTAAGGATGTTCGAACGTGAGATGCCGTTCGAACGTTGTCTGTGTCTTTGCTTTGAGGCCGTTCGAACGCCAGATGGGGTCTGATTCTTTCCACTCAAGTGGCCTATTGTTTCTGTGATGGTCACTTCCATACGTCTTGAACAACTTTGACTTTACACTCAGCAACTTGGTCCTTAGTAACTCAAGACAACGTTCCAACGTGGAGTGGCATTCGAACGTTGTACTCATGTACTTCTGTTCTGTGGTTCTTCTTTCTTTACTGCAACATGCCAGGTTACAGTGGTGTAGTCTTCTTAGGATTCCAGAGGACCTTCGAACATGAGTTGGCGTTCAAACATGGTACTTAAGTACCTCAACATTTTCCCTTTGTTGACTGCAACACACCATGTCTCAGTAGCTGGTCTTGGCAGGATTTCAGAGGACATTCGAACGTTCTTACTTTGTCCCAACCTTTTGCAATTTTGTTCCCTATTGTGCTGATGTTACATTCAAGTGTGATTTTTGTTGTTCTTGAGCCTTTGTTTACTTTGGGACCTGAAATGTCATTATTTAAAGTCCATCAAAGTACAATTAGTCCAAAAAGGCATAGCAAAAAATGTTAACTTTATGCACGAATCACCCACCACAACTGCTATCACTTATGGTTGCCACTACCACCATCGACACCCAAAATCCACCATTACCATCATTGTTGCAACCTACAACTGCCATCGCCACCATGATTGTTGCCACCCACCATAAATCATCACCACCGCTCACCACTAGTACGCCGGTGCTTAAATTTTTTTTCTTTTCTTTGTTTGTGATTTAATTTTAAGTATTAATGCAAATATATTTATTATTGACAATTTTTTTTATTACTTTGAGCCTTCAAGCGAGAATAAAAGAAATTATATAGGGTTAATAGTATTTTTTATCTCTAACATGTATAATTTTAGCTATTTTAGTTTTTATTATATTAATTAAGTCTATAAAATATTTAATTTGTATCATTTTGATCTCTATATAGATGGATTGCTAATTTTTTAACATAATAATCACATGTTAGACACTTGTTATTGTCTAAAAAAATGACACAATCAGTTCCATTAAAAAACTTGACGGATTGTCAGATAAGAGACTAAAGTGACACGTATTGAATACTTTAGAGACCAAATTAACAAAGTTAATACTATGAGGACGACTAAACAGATAAAAAATATATACTTGAAGGATCAAATGTGCTTTTAACCTTATTACATATTTCAATCATGTGTTTGACAATGCATAGGACTAATAATTTGATAATAGTTATCAATCCTATTAGGTGTTTGATTAGGTAATTTATTTTATAATATTAATATTGTAATGACATAAATGCTCTATATCCATTCTAATTCATGAAACGCCCCAAAACCCACCTTGGACGGTTTTACAATCTAAATATCATTCACATCATGAGAGCAACTAAATAAATTCACCATGAAAGAACATTTCATTCATCAAATATAACATTTACATTTTCAATAGTGTCATCTCATATTCTCATGTATGTTGGTTGCTTCCCATGAATCTACACAACGAATCTACCTCGTTCACCCAATCATAATCACACAAACCACTTTAGGAAGGGCATATACCATCTCCCACGGTATTGACGAATTCTTCCCAGGAAAGGTATACCCACCCTAAGCCTCGAACTTACATGAACAATAGTGGTTGTTCTCACAATCAAGAAACCATTACAAGTGTTAGGAAATCATCTCACCCCCACTGGGATAGACTAACCTCTAACACTCTATGACAGTGTTTGAATGTAATTTAAGTCCATCACAACAACCATACAAGAGATATACAATAACAAATATTTTCTTAAAAATACAAGGAAATCCAAATTCATCAATTCTCATAATTTGTAATATAAGAGAACAATTTAAGAAAATAAAAAAGAGATCATAACAACATCATTTTGTTACTCAACACAAAGCACTAAGGTTTCAAAGTCAAGAATAAAGGAAGAATCAAGAGGAAAATCCATTTATCTTGAAAAACTAGGGTTTTATGCTAAGAAAAGAGATTTAATGGTTGTTCAACCATTACTTTGCTTAAAACATAGTGGTCTTTGCAAGGATAACAAGAAATAAAGATTTCATAGCATATATATAAGATTTAAAGTCAAAAGAATACATATAAATAAGCTCTAGCCTCAATGTAAGAGAATTAGAAAGAAACCCCTACTCTGGTCTTCTTGAGAAAACTAGGATTTTGATCTTCTTGAAGTGGAAATCCCCTTTTATCTTGTGTTTCTCTCTTCCTTTCTTGCTCTCTAAGGTTTTCTAGGGTTAGAGATTTTGAAATGGGGTTAAATGGAACGTCCTTAGGTATTTATAGTGGAAGAAAAATCGGCTGTTTGCGACATAAAAATTCAAATTTTTCAAAGACCTTCTAGAAGGTTTGTTATCGACCTTCCGGAAGGTTTTGTCTACTAGACAACTATTTCCATTAACCTTCCGGAATGTTTGTCATCGACCTTCCAGAAGGTTTTGTCTACTGAACAAACATTTTTTTTTAACCTTTCGAAAGTTTTATCCTACTGGATAAGCCTTTACATTAACCTTCCGAAAGGTTTTTCATCAACCTTTTGGAAGGTTTTGTTTGTTTTTCTACAAATCCTTCATTCTTCATTTCCAATCCATTCCAAACCCTTCCAATTACAACCCAAGATTATATAACATACTTTTGTACATCAAACCTAGTTGATACAAGTTCTATTACAACGATTTCATATATCTGCAAGCTAAAACTAAGTTTTAACTACTATTTACTCAAGTTTTTCCATATTAACATTTCAAAATAAATAGTAACTTGCTATATAAACCTATATACAAATATAAAGATAAAAGTGTGGGGTTTACAATCCACCCCCTTAAAGAAGGTTTCGTCCTCGAAACTCACCTCAAGTAGCGAATAGATAAAGGTACTTCTCTCGCATCTCTAGCTTGGGTTCCCAAGTAGCTTCCTCCATTCCGTGATATTGCCACTAGACCTTCACCAGTTGGATGACTTTGTTACGTAGCACCTTCTTCTTGGTGTCGAGAATCTTCACTGGTTGTTCTTCATATGTTGCTCCATCTTGAACTTCAATATCTTCCAAATCCACAACCTGTGTTGTACCCGATTAACATTTCCTCAACATTGACACATGGAACACGTCATGTACCCCTGACAACTGAGCTGGTAATCGAAGTTGATACGCCACTTTGCCTACCACCTTGATCACTTCAAAGGGTTTGATGTATCTTGGTGCTAATTTTCCCTTCTTGCCAAATCTAAACGCCCCCTTCTTAGGTGACACCTTGAGGAACACGTAGTCCCTCTCTTGGAATTCCAAGGGTCTTCGTCTTCTATCCGCATAGCTTTTCTGTCTACTTTGAGCCGTGCGTAGTTTCTCTCGGATGAGTTTGATTTTCTCCGTAGTCGCCCGAACAATCTCTGGCCCAAACAAACTACTCTCCCCAGCTTCTAACCAACAAGTCGGTGACCTACATGGTCTCCCATACAATGCTTCATAAGGTGCCATACCGATGCTAGACTGAAAACTGTTGTTGTATGCGAATTTCACCAACGGCAAATGATCACTCCAGCTTCCCTTGAAGTCCAACACACAAGCTCGTAGCATGTCCTCCAAAGTTTGTATCACCCTCTTGGATTGACCATCTGTTTGGGGATGAAAAGCTATGCTGAAGTGTAATTCTATCCCCATAGCTCGTTGTAGACCTTTCTAGAATTGCGCCACAAATCAAGAATCGTGATCTGAAACAATTGAGAGCGGAACTCCATGTAATCGCACAATCTCACGGATATAGAGCTTGCTTAAGGTCTCTAAAGTGTCCGTGGTCTTCATTCCCAAGAAATGAGCGAATTTGGTGAGTCTGTCCACAATGACCCATACTGCATTATGCCCTCGCTACGTCTGTGGTAAAACCCGAAATGAAGTCTATGGTGATGTGATCCGACTTCCACTTTGGAATAGGTAAGGACTGTAGTAATCCTCCAGGCTTTTGATGTTTAATCTTCACTTGTTGGCACACTGCACATCGGGCTATGAACCTTGCCACATCCTTCTTCATTCCCTTCCACCAAAATTGACGCTTTATGTCCCTATACATTTTTGTGCCACTGGAGTGGATGACAAACTTAGAGCGATGACACTCCTAGTATCTCCTCCTTTAGGGAAGAATCATCGGGGATGCAACGCTTTTCCCCATATCTTAGTTCTCCATTTCTTAAAGACCAACCTTCCACTATTTTCCCATTTTCCAATTTAGCTTGAATCGACTCTAAGTCGGGATCCAAGTATTGTAACTCCACAAACCTATGTTGGAATGTAGGTTGGACTACAAGCTTAAATAAGCATGGAAGATTCTCCTGCCTATCCACCCATAGATCAAAGTCCTCCAAGGCATCAATCATCTTCCACCTTTTAGCTAAAAGAATATTGATTTCACCTCGAGACTTTTTGCTAAGTGCATTGGCAATCACATTAATCTTCCCCGGATGGTAGTTGAGTGTGAAATCATAATCTTCTAGATACTCAACCCATCTTCTTTGCCGAAGATTCAAGTCTTTCTAAGTGAATACATACTTGAGGCTCTTATGATCAGAAAACACTTGAAACTTTTTCCCATATAAATAACACCTCCACAACTTAAGAGCAGAAATCACATCGACAAGCTCCAAGTTGTGAGTGGGATAGTTCTGCTCATGAATCTTGAGTTGCCTCGAGCCATAAGCAACTACCTTTCCTTCTTGCATTAGAACACATCCCAAGCCTCGTAATGAAGCATCAGTATAAACATCATATCTTTCCCCACTGCTTGTAATAATGAGGACAGGAGCTGTTGTCAACTTCTCCTTCAAGGTGCGAAAAACTTGTTCACATGCTTGGGCCCACAAAAATTTTCTCCCTTCTTCATAAGGCGAGTAATCGGCATTACGAACTTTGAGAATCCTTCTACAAACCTTCGGTAGTAGCCTGTTAAACCCAGGAAACTACGTATTTTGGTCACATTCTTTAGTGGTTCCTACTTCATCACTGCTTCAATCTTGGCGGGGTCAACATCTACCCCTTGTTCGGACACAACATGACCAAGGAATTTCACTTCCTTCATCCAAAACTCTCATTTACTCATCTTCGCATACAACTTATGCTTTCTTACTGTCTATAGCACAATCGAGAGATGGCATTCATGTTCCCCTTGGGTCTGTGAATAAATCAATATGTCATCAATAAACACGATAACAAACTGATCTAGATACAGTCGTAATACCCTGTGCATCAAATCCATGAAGGCTGCAGGAGCATTAATTAATCTGAACGGCATCACCGTATATTCAAAATGACCATACCAAGTATGAAAAGCTGTCTGAGGAATATCCTCCTCCCTAATCCACAGTTGATGGTACCCTGTGCGAAGATTAATCTTGGAGTAATACTTAGAACCCCTCAGCTGATCAAACAAACCATCAATTTATGGCAATGGGTATTTATTCTTTACTGTAACCCGATTCAACCTTCAGTAGTCTGTGCATAATCGAAGTGTTTCATCATGTTTCTTCACAAAAAGAACCGGGGTTCCCCAAGGTGAAGTGTTTAAATGGATAAATTCAATAGCCAACAGATGATCCAACTGCTTCCTTAGCTCTTTTAACTCCAAATGTGCCATCCGATATGGGTTTGGTTCCCGGATATAGATCGATTGTAAACTCAATCTCTCTCTGTGGGGGTAACCCAGGTAGTTCATATGTAGTGCGTATGAATGAATGAGTAGCACCGGGATCAAATAAGATTCGGGCCCAAGAATTATAAAGAAGAATGATACCTTCCACTACGACATTGGAAACATCCTCCTCTGGTTGCGTCAAAGCAAACATTCTCCCTTGATTGGCGTTGCTTGGGGCCTGAGCTGCTAACAGTCTCTGTTGTAGTGGCTTCGGTGGTGGAGGACTTGTTTGCTTGATTGGTCTTTGGTGGCAACGATGGGTAGTTATTTCTGAAGTGCTTGACACCTCCACATGAGAAGTATTGACGTGGGTCAGTGCTTGCTCTATTCTGAGTAACCCCATCTTCTCAAATTGTTTGAGGTCTCTATCCAGTCATCTAGTCTAGGCGATGGTATGGTATCATTCTCTGCCCTCCACTACTGCTAGCACTGGTCTGGATCAGACCTCCCCTCACTAAGTTCTAGCGCCGCTAGTTGTCCTCCGTGTCTCTCTCCACTAGTGTAGCTCTATCCACAAGATTCCCGTAGTCCTAGATCTTGAGAGCCACAAGCTTCTCCCTGATGGCAGGCCTTAAGCCTTGCTCAAAGCGTTTGGCCCTCCTGGCCTTTGTGGATATGAACTCTGTGGCATAACGGGAAAGTTCATCAAACCTCATCTCATACTCGGCCATCGTCATGCTTCCCTTTCGTAGAGCTAGGAAATCTGAACTCATCTTGTCCCTAACAAATTCAGGAAAGTACTTATTTTGGAAGATTTGGTCGAACTCCTCCCTAGTGAGCACATCTGCATTTCTTCTTCTCTTTACTGAATCCCACAATGGTCAGCCTCCCCCTCAAACAGATATGTTGCCAAGCCAACCCAAAGATCCTCAGCAATTCCCATGCTGTCACACATCTTCTTTATCCAGCGGATTCATTTATCCGCATCCAAGGGGTTAGAGCTCCCTTGGAAAGTAGGTGGGTGTTGTCTTAGAAACTCTCGGAGAATAACCATCCTTCGGTTTTTATCCCCGTTGCCTGGTACTTGGGCTAGTGGATGAACCCCATTGTTGTGGTTGTTATTCCCATTTTGGTGTTGCACCAAAGTGATAAGATCTCTTAACCATTGGTATATGCCATTCAAGACATCGGGAGGTTTATCTTTACAGAATAACAAAAGATTATTGGTATAACCATTGGTATAACAAAAGATTTATCTTTACAGAATCTAAAAAGAAATTTTCTAGTATAGCTCCTAGGAGAGTATAACCCTAGACGTCCACGTCGAGATCCACGAGCCCGTCTAGTGGAGCTTCCCAATGTATCGGCTCCTCAACTCCGAGCTCCTCGTCTAGACCACAATCTGAAAAATATATAGTTTGTAGGGGGTGAGCACTAAGCTCTGTAGCAACATTCCTCCTAAACTCGAACAAGGTTTAGAAAATGTATAAAGCAAGTCGGCCTCATTTTTCAAATATCATATATCAAATTTTGAAGTAAAACCAGGACATTTCAGCGGATTTCAAGTTTACGCAACGACAATAATTTAAATGAACCGTAAAATGAATTTTCCAAAAATAAACCATTTCCACAAGTTCTTGTGGAGTCTCATACCTCCACAAGCTCTAGTAGGAATCCAATTTCACACAATAACCATAATCGTTTAATAGTGTCATCTCATATTCTCATGTATGTTGGTTGCTTCCCATGAATCTACACAACGACTCTACCTCGTTCACCTAATCATATCCACACAAACCACTTTAGGAAGGGCGTATACCGTCTCCCACGACATTGATGAATCCTTCCTAGGAAAGGTATACCCACCCTAACCCTCAAACTTACGTGAACAATACCGGTTGTTCCTACAATCAACAAACCACTACAAGTGTTAGGAAATCATCTCACCCCCACTGGGATAGACTAACCTCTAACATTCTATGGCAGTGCTCGAATATAATTCAAGTCCATCACAACAACCATACAAGAGATGCAATAACAAATATTTTCTTAAAAACACAAGGAAATCCAAAATCCCTAATTCTCACAATTTGTAATACAAGAGAACAATTTAAGAAAATAAGCAAGAGATCATCACAACATCATTTTATTACTCAACACAAAGCACTAAGGTTTCAAAGTCAAGAACAAAGGAAGAATCAAGAGAAAAATCCATTTATCTTGAAAAACTAGGATTTTATGCCAAGAAAAGAGATTTAATGGTTGTCCAACCATTACTTTGCTTAAAATATGGTGGTCTTTGCAAGGATACCAAGAAATAAAGATTTCATAGCATATATATAAGATTTAAAGTTAAAAGAATACATATAAATAAGCTCTAGCCTCAATGTAAGAGAATTAGGAAAAAAACCCCTACTTTGGTGTTCTTGAGAAAACTAGGGTTTTGATCTTCTTGAAGTGGAAATCCCCTTTTATCTTGTGTTTCTCTCTTCCTTTCTTCCTCTCTAAGGTTTTCTAGGGTTAGAGATGTTGAAATGGGGCTAAATGGGACGTCCTTAGGTATTTATAGTGGAAGAAAAATCAGCTGTTTGCGACTTAAAAATTCAGATTTTTCGAAGACCTTCCGGAAGGTTTATTATCGACCTTCCGGAAGGTTTACTTATTAGACAAACCTTTTCTTTAACCTTTCGGAAGGTTTGTCATCGATCTTCTGGAAGGTTTTGTCTACTGGACAAACATTTTATTTAACCTTTCGGAAGGTTTATCCTACTGGATAAGCCTGTACCTTAACCTTCCGGAAGGTTTTTCATTGACATTCCAGAAGGTTTTTTCTGTTTTTCTACAAATCCTTCCTTCTTCATTTCCAATCCATTCCAAACCCTTCCAATTAAAACCCAAGCTTATACAACATACTTTTGTACATCAAACCTAGTTGGTACAAGTTTTATTACAACGATTTCATATATTTGCAAGCTAAAACTAAGTTTTAACTACTATTTACTTGAATTTTTTCATATTAACATTTCAAAAGAAATAGTAACTTGCTATATAAAACTATATACATATATAAAGATAAAAGTGTGGGGTTTACAATTCAACACCAAGTTTGGTACATTATTTTTGACAAATTTAAATCATGAGGACAAAATTATGTATCAGAATTATTTGCAATATTATTTTTAAATAATTATTGGAGTTAAATTGTAATTTTTCATTTAGATTTTATATTTTTCAAATATTTGGTCTATATTGTAAAATTAATCCTTTTTTTTAAAAATTTTGTAGGAGTATCAATTTGACAAAAGTATGTTAATATCAATTGCAATTAAAGAGCTCATATCAACTCAAGCAATATTTAAAAATCCTTGACTTTTGGAAAATTGTTATGATGATTTGTAAAAACTAAGAAACAATATTTAAAAGAAACCAGTTAATCATCAAAGTTCATCTCACCGTAAATAAGAATTGGGACCTAATTTTATGACTCATCCAAGATTATAATCAAACGCACTTGGACCGAAAATATTCAACTAAAAATCAAAGTTTGAAAAATATGTATTTTAATTGATTGAATTAATTCATGAAAGAATTATAGCCATATTAATTGAAGTGATTTCAAGAATTACCCGTGCCAAACTAAATTGTCTATGGATAAGCAAAGAACTATACAAATCAATTATGTTTTCAAAAATAATTTCTCCATTCAATAAAAATTACTTTAACATTAAAAACCCTAGTTAGGTCAAACTACCTATTTATGGATGAGAATCCCTCATCTGATTATATGATAAACAAAAAATCAAAAACAAATATTAAATACATTTTACTGAAAGATAAACTAAACCTTGAATTGAAATTAGAAATAAAACCAACCTTGTATTGAAGACGAAAACCATAACGATTACAAGAAATAGGAATCAACGTACTTTGCTTGCACAAATTAAAATACTAAGTAAAGACAACGCTTTAAAATCAATTAGAAAGAAAAACTATGCAGAAAAATGAAAGAACTCTCAAGAACCCTAGCTACTAGGCATTGAACAAGAGAGAGAGAGAGAGAAAAAAAAAGTGTAAAATAAATTATACAAGGAATGATTGATCCCCTCTCTCCAATATTTTGTTCCCTTTTAAAGATAAATTTCTCCCTTCTTTTTCTCTTTTTTTTTTCCACTAATCAGAGTCCCAATAGATAACATCTAATTGTCTTTTCAAATGAGTCCTTGCCAAAATTAAAATCTAATGACTCGATAGGAAGCAACCCTGACCACCGGTAGGAAAGTTTCTACTCTGATCTACTGGTAGCTCAGCATCAATGAATCGGTAGAACTGCTCTCTGTTTTAGATGACCTGGTAGGTTAAACATGAATCATCCAGTAGCTGAGTTATTATTTGGAATGAACCGGTAGGACTTTACAGTTACGAGTAGGTTTGTTGTATGACACTTGACAAACCGGTTGAACTTCACTTTTTTGGAATTTTAACAACGCTCCTACCTTCAAGTCTAGCTCGCCTAGCTCATTGCCAAAGTTTTTGAAATCATAAAAATGAACCCAAAACATTGCTTTTACCTTATATAACTTACAAAACACAAAAATTTCTTATAAATAAATTAAATTAAAACAAAACATATAACTAAAAACCAAAGCTAAAATAAATGATATGAGACATAAAATATACAATATTGTGTACTCATCAGTTTGGAAGTTTAGCTTGCAAGGTTACCGACCTTAACAGTGTTCATCTCTACTCTTTTGGGAGTATTCCATTGAGTTTTTCGCAATGTCAACTATGTTTTTTGGTGGTTAGCAAAGTCCATTCCCAATGAGCCTAGGTGGGGCTAGATCTTCTACTAGTGATAGGAAAGATCCAAGCTTTCCTTGCCCTTTTTTTGAGCTGAGCACCTCTTATTTGGGATACCTCTCCATTTTTAACCTTATGATAAAGGTGCCTCATGTAGAAGCCTGGTTTTCCTCAAGTTGAGCTTAACCGAGGTTAAGAATGATTACACATTGTAATACATTTTAAGAGAAATGAGAATTTATTTAACTTCTTTCCATATAAGAAAGATTACATTAACTCCAGCTAAGAAAATGGATAAAATAAATAACCTTCAAAGAGGTGATGGATTGTTGTCCTTATTGAGCTTTTATCAGACTAGTACTTATTGGAAATACTTCTTCAAGTATTCTGCATTCCAGGTGTGTGTAAACTGCCTTACATCTAAGGTTTGAAGCTTATAGGTACCAAGCTTTCCAATTAGGACCCATTTTTCCTTATTTAGGATCTCTGGATGCTAGTCACTTTTATTAGTACAGTTCTCCCTAAGAGAATTTCCAGATCTTCACTCTCTTATTGTAGTACTTGAAAAGTTTGGTGTTGGTAGGTAGCCACCCTGATTTGGGACTATTCTATTTTCTCATCCAACAAATCTAGATTAACCCTGAGTTGTTCCTCATTTTCTTCATTGAAGTGCTAGATTCTATGATTTTCTAGTCCCATTACAACTAGAATTGTTGCCTTAATCCCAAAGGCTAAGGAGATAGGGGTTTCTCCGGTTAGGGACCTCCCTGATGTTTGATAGGTCCATTGGATGTTGGGAAGCTCTTCCTGTAACGCCCCAAAAACCCCCTTGGGTGACATTACATTCTAAAAACCATTCACCCCATGAGAGCATTACGTAAATTCATCACGACAAAAGTTCATTCATCAACCATTCATATTTTAACAAAATTTGGGCAGAGTCTCCTTTGTACGGGGAGCTTTACCCAAAACACAACCTGTACAATTATATTACAATTGACCACACCGGGTCCACATATGCATAACTATTGACCACACCGGGTCTATTTATCCATCATAAAATAAACTTTCATTCATCATATGTCATATCCACAATGCCATCCCAAAAGAATAGGCCAAGTATGACAAATATATTCCCAAAAGAATTAAATTACACTTGCAGTGAAATAACAAAATACTAGACTTTACATGATTTCAAAATAAACTCTCTAGTCTAGTACAAAAGAAATATAACTCTAGGCATCCAGTTCAGGACCCCCGTTCCCCTCTAGGGGAGCTTCCCCATGCACTGGTTCATCTACTTGTAACTCCTCCTCATAGACGAAATCTGAAAAGATATTATTTGTAGGGGATGAGCACTAAGCTCTGTAGCAACATTCCTTCCATACTCATACAAGGTTTAGAAAACAAGTAAAACAGTTCGGTCTTATTTTCCAAAATATCATATAACATTTGAAGTAAAACCGTGACATTTGAAACAGATCTCAAGTTTAAACATTCGCAATAATTTAAATGAACAGTAAACCCAAGTCACAATGAGCAACCATAACCATTTCCAACAAGTTCTTGTAGAGTCCCATACCTCCACAAGCTCTTGTGGGAAATGCAATAGTAACACCATAATACAAAAAGGAACGCTTATTCCACCATCGATTATTATATTTCCTTTGGCAGGTGGCATACTTAAAAGTAAACTCCACCCCCTTCAAGTCTTTGTTTCCCATAACCGCATACTTACAAGTAACCACGGTCGTTAGATGTCCTTTTAGGTAGGTAGCATACTTACAAGTAACCTCTACCCCCCTTGAAGTCTCCCACACATAACCGCATACTTACAAGTAACCTCGGTTCATAAATATCCTCTTTTGGTAGGTAGCATACTTACAAGTAACCTCTACCCCCCTTCAAGTATTCCACACTTAACCGCATACTTACGAGTAACCTCGGTTCATAATTATCCTCTTTTCATACCAACAATCACATACAAGATAAAATCCACAAATTTCCCTCAACAAGCAACCATTATCAAAATCCCCAAATTTTATCATGCGACAATCCAAATAACCAATTAAGAAAAATACAAGAGATCACCACCACATCATTTTCATTACTCACACAAAGCACTAAAGTTCTCAAAACCAAGCTTGAGCAAATGTAGAAAGAGAATTCCATATTTCCCCAAAAACTAGGGTTTTAAAGCTATAAAAGAAGTTTCATGGGTAATCAATCCTAACTTTGTTTAAGACATGCCATAATTGCAAGAAAACCAAGAAACAAGGAATTCCTAGCAAATACATACAAGTATGAGTCAAAACATATATATATTTTAGCCTTAGCCTCAATGGACAAGCATGGAAGAAAAACCCCTACCTTGAATCAAAGTTTCAAACCAAAAATCCAAGCTCTAATGACCTCCTTTCTCCCTTTCCTCCTTTCCTCTATCTTCCCCAAGGGTGCTAAGGGGTTTGGGGGTGAGAGATGTGAGAAAAAATGGAAGAAATTGGCTGGATTCTGTGTTTTAAACACAGCAGTCCGCGACAATCACTGTTCATGGCTGAATTTTGAGTTTTTTTCCAAAATTACAGTTTTGCCACTAGAAATCTCCAATTTGATCCATACGACTACCCTAAGGTTTTTCGACGTTCCGGATTCATTTTTAATGTTATTTTAACCTAAAAACATTGCTTTTTATGATTTATTTCAAAACTAAAATAAATTCACACTTGGAACATTAAAATTTCTATTTTATTCCTTCGAACTACTATAGGTGATATCCTTACGATTTTAATATATATATGGTTTATTCTTAAGTCATTACATATAGAAGAATCACTAAACAAGTACATTAATATATTAATGTAAACATATGGGGTTTTACACCTTCAAGGTCTAATAAGAAAGCACAACCCTTTACTATCCAAGGAGCACCATTGTGCAGATTTTTGGTCAACTTCATAGAATAAACTGATTTGACTCAGGTATTTCTAGGAGGTGTAACCTATATGGTTGGAAAGATATACGAGTTAGGGTTCTAACAAAAATAACGGTGCACAATTCGGACTTTCCAATAAAGAGTTATGATGAAATTAGCGAAAGGTAGTCTGCCGGACAGATTTTTGGACAGTGTAGACACTACTTCGTAATATGGACATAACTCCTTCCTCCTAGTTCCGATTGAGATGATTCAAGGTGATATGGAATCCTAAGAGAGAGCTCTACAAATTTCATGTTTTAAGTTTTGAGAGATATGGACTGCATCAAGGTCGAAATCGAGCTTGATGTTACAGCCAGTGCACTGTTCATCCCTTTTTCATTCTACCAAATTCAAACACACATCACTACACATATCCCCATTTTTACAACAATTATTTACTATATATCTATATACATATATAAAAGAAAATGCGGGGTGTTACAATCCACCCCCCTTAAAGAAAGTTTCGTCCTCGAAACTTACCTCAAGTAGCGAACAAATGTGGGTACTTCTCTCGCATTTCTAGCTCTGGTTCCCATGTAGCTTCTACCACTCCATGGTGTTGCCACAAGACTTTCACCAATTTGATAACTTTGTTGCGAAGCACTTTCTCCTTGGCATCGAGAATCTTCACTAGTTGTTCTTCATAGGTTGCTCAATCTTGAATTTCAATATCTTCTAAGTCTACAACCGGCGTTGCATCCGATTTACACTTCCTCAACATGGACACATGGAATACGTCGTGTACTCCCGATAACTGAGCTGGTAACCGCAACTGATATGCCGCCTTGCCCACCACTTTGATCACTTCAAATGGCCCGGTATACCTTGGCGCTAACTTTCCCTTCTTGCCGAATCTAAATACTCCTTTCTGGGGCGACACTTTGAGAAACACATAGTCCCCCTCTTTGAATTCTAATGGTCTTCGTCTTTGATCCGCGTAGCTTTTCTGTCTACTCTGTGCTGTGCGTAGTCTCTCCCGGATGAGTTGAATTTTCTCTGTAGTCTCTCGAACAATTTCTGGCCCAAACAAACTACTCTCGCCCGCTTCTAACCAACACGTCGGGGATCTACATGGTCTTCCATACAAGGCCTCATAGGGTGCCATTCCAATACTGGTCTGATAGCTGTTGTTGTATGCAAATTCCACCAACGGTAAATGGTCACTCCAACTTCCCTTGAAGTCCAACGCGCAAGCTCGTAACATGTCTTCCACGATTTGTATCACCCTCTCGGATTGGCCATCCGTTTGGGGATGAAAGGCTGTGCTGAAATGTAACTCTGTCCCCATAGCTTGTTGTAGACTTTGCCAAAATCGCGCCACAAACCGAGAATCACGATCCGACACAATGGAGAGCGGAACTCCGTGCAACCTAACAATCTCACAGATATAGAGCTTGCTCAACGTCTCTAATGAGTCTGTGGTCTTCATACCCAAGAAATGAGCGGACTTGGTGAGTCTATCCACAATGACCCACACTGCATTATGCCTGCGCGACGTCCGTGGTAAACCCGACACGAAGTCCATGGTGATGTGATCCCACTTCCACTCTGGAATAGGCAAAGACTGTAGGACTCCTCCTGGCCTTTGATGCTCAATCTTCACCTGCTGGCACACCGCACATTTTGCCACATACTTGGCTACATCTCGCTTCATTCCCCTCCACCAGTATTGACGCTTCATGTCCCTATACATCTTTGTGCTACCGGGGTGGATAGCAAACTTGGAGCGATGACACTCCCCAAGTATCTCCTCCTTTAGGGACGAATCATCGGGAACACATAGCTTCTCCCCATATCTCAACTCTCCATTCTTCCAAGACCATCCTCCCATCGCTTCCCCATTCTCCAATCGGGCTCTAATCAAATCGAGTTCCGAATCCAGGCATTGCAACTCCACAACCCGTTGTCGAAGCGTCGGTTGAGCTACAAGGTTGAATAGATATGATTGATACTCCGGTCCATCCACCCATAGATCGTACTCCTCCAATGCATCAATCATTTTCCACCTATTTACCGCAAGAGAATTGATTTCACCCCGAGACTTCCTGCTAAGAGCGTCGGCAACTACATTGGCCTTCCCTGGATGGTAGTTGAGTGTGAACTCATAATCTTCCAAGTACTCAATCCACCTTCTCTGCCGGAGATTCAAGTCTTTCTGTGTGAAGATATACTTGAGGCTTTTATGGTCCGAAAACACTTGAAATTTCTCCCCGTATAAATAACATCTCCACAACTTAAGAGCAAACACCACTGCAGCCAGCTCCAAGTCGTGTGTGGGATAATTCTGCTCGTGCACCTTGAGTTGCCTCGAGCCATAAGCCACTACCTTCCCTCCTTGCATTAGAACGCATCCCAATCCTCGTAGTGAAGCATCGGTGTAGACATCGTAGCCTTCCCCACTACTCGGAATAATGAGGATAGGGGCAGTCGTCAACTTCTCCTTCAAGGTGCGAAAAGCTAGTTCACACGCTTGAGTCCACAAAAATTTCTCCCCCTTCTTTGTAAGGCGAGTCATCGGCATCGCAATCTTGGAGAACCCTTCCACAAACCTACGATAATAGCCGGCTAACCCCAAGAAACTCCGTACTTCTGTCACGTTCCTCGGTGGTTCCCATTTCATCACGGCCTCAATCTTTGCTGGATCAACCGCTACTCCTTGCTCGGACACAACATGGCCAAGGAACTTCACTTCCTTCATCCAAAACTCACACTTGCTCATCTTTGCATATAACTTATGTTCTCTCAATGTTTGTAGCACAATAGAGAGATGACGAGCATGTTCCTCCTGAGTCTGTGAGTAAATCAATATGTCATCAATAAACACAATGACAAATTGATCGAGGTATGGCCGGAAGACTCTGTGCATCAAATCCATGAAGGCTGCGGGGGCATTAGTCAATCCGAATGGCATCACCGTATACTCGAAATGACCATATCGGGTACGGAAAGCAGTCTTAGGAATATCCTCCTCCTTAATTCGCAGCTGATGATACCCCGTGCGAAGATCAATCTTGGAGTAATACTTTGAACCCTCCAACTGATCAAATAAGTCATCAATTCTCGGCAACGGATACTTATTCTTCACGGTAACCCGATTCAACCTCCGGTAATCCGTGCACAACCGTAGAGTCTCATCCGTTTTCTTCACAAAGAGGACCGGGGCTCCCCAAGGTGAAGTGCTTAGACGGATAAACCCAATCGCCAACAATTGATCCAACTGCTTCCTTAGCTCCTTCAACTCCAAAGGTGCCATCCGGTAGGGAGCAATGGATATGGGTTCGGTTCCCGGATAGAGATCGATCTTGAACTCAATTTCCCTATGTGGCGGTAATCCAGGTAATTCCTCAGGAAAAACATCCGAAAACTCCGATACAATTAACACCACATCCGTATGGAGTTTATCCATGTTATCTCCCATCAAGCTAGCTAAGAAACTCAAATGACTTCCCGCTTTCGCTTTTAAGAATCTACTACCCGTAGTAGGAAATGGATGGAAAGAATCTCGGTTATTCACAAAACTGAAAATTACTCCTCCCGGCAATTGAAATGTAATCCGCTTGCGGAAACAATCCAGTACCGCACGAAAAGTGGATAACAAGTTCATCCCAAAAATCACGTCATACCCCTTCATCTCTAAAGCAATTAAATCCACAATCAATTCGTGCTCCCCAATACGAAGCACACAACCCTTGCAGACTCGGCTAGTACCCAATTGTTCTCCCGTAGGCAAGTCAACAGTCAAAGCATGTTCTAACTTCTCGAAACCCAATCCCAAATTCATAGCATATGCAGTACGTATAAAAGAATGAGTAGCACCGGGATCAAATAAGATTCGGGCCCAGGAATTGTAGAGAAGAATGATACCTTCCACAACGGCATTGGCAATGTCCTCCTCCGGCTGAGTCAAAGCAAATACTCGCCCTTGGTTGGTGCCGCCGGGGGCTTGAGTTTGTATCGGTCGATGCGGTGCAGGCCTCGGTGGTGGTGGTTGGGCTGCTGGTACTTGTCTTGCGGTCTGGATAGGCCCTTGAGGTGGAAAAACTGGGCAATGCATCCGAATATGTCCCACACCTCCGCATGCAAAGCAAGATCGTGGGATAATACCAGCTCTAGTCTGAGTGTCTCCCTCTCCTCGGGCTGTCAAAAGTCGCTGTCCACCTGTTGGGTCTGGGCGACGGTATGGTGTCGGTCTCTGTGCCCCACTAGTGGTAGCACCCGTCCGGATTGGACCTCCTCTCAAGAAGCCCTGTCGTCGCTGGCTATCCTCTATGTCTCTCTCTACCAGTGCAGCTCTGTCCACCAAGTCCCCATACTCCCTAATCTTGAGAGCCACCAACTTCTCCCGGATGACCGGCCTCAGTCCCTGCTCAAATCGCTTAGCCCTGTCGGCCTCCGTAGATATAAATCCTGTAGCATAACGGGAGAGCTCGTCAAACCTCCTTTCGTACTCGGCCACCGTCGTGCTACCCTGTCGTAGAGCAAGAAAGTCAGCCTTCATTCGATCTCTGACTGATTCAGGAAAGTACTTGTCCTGAAATATTTGGTCGAACTCCTCCCAAGTGAGTGCATCAGTGTTCCTCCGTCTCTTGACCGAATCCCACCAATGGTCGGCCTCCCCCTCTAACAAATAGGTCGCCAAGCCAACCCTCAAATCTTCGGCAACTCCCATGCCGTCACATACCTTCTTCACTCTGCGTATCCACTTGTCCGCATCCAAAGGGTTAGAGCTCCCTTGGAAGGTGGGTGGATGTTGTCTCAGAAATTCTCGAAGAACCACCATCCTTCGATCTCCATTTCCAATTCCGGGTACTTGCGCTAGTGGTTGAGCTCCACCATTATGGTTGTTGTTCCCATTCTGGTTTTGTACCAAAGTGGTGAGCTCCTTCAAGCATTGATAGATGCCATTCATGGCATCGGGAGGTGGTGGTGGTGGTGGATTTGCTTGACCTCCACGACCACGCCCACGTCCACGTCCTCGTCCTCGTCCTCCATCCATCCTGCACATCAATTCACAATTTAATTTCATTGAGGTACAAGACATCCTAATTATTGCTTTAATTTAAAGCCTAAGATTTATATAAAACATAGATCAACAATTTTGTTCAACCTAATCCTGCCTTTCTAGTGGTAATCCATAACCTACAGCTCCCATGTAAGACCTAAAGCCTAAGCTCTGATACCAAATTTGTAACGCCCCAAAAACCCCCTTGGGTGACATTACATTCTAAAAACCATTCACCCCATGAGAGCATTACGTAAATTCATCACGACGAAAGTTCATTCATCAACCATTCATATTTTAACAAAATTTGGGCAGAGTCTCCTTTGTACGGGGAGCTTTACCCAAAACACAACCTGTACAATTATATTACAATTGACCACACCGGGTCCACATATGCATAACTATTGACCACACCGGGTCTATTTATCCATCATAAAATAAACTTTCATTCATCATATGTCATATCCACAATGCCATCCCAAAAGAATAGGCCAAGTATGACAAATATATTCCCAAAAGAATTAAATTACACTTGCAGTGAAATAACAAAATACTAGACTTTACATGATTTCAAAATAAACTCTCTAGTCTAGTACAAAAGAAATATAACTCTAGGCATCCAGTTCAGGACCCCCGTTCCCCTCTAGGGGAGCTTCCCCATGCACTGGTTCATCTACTTGTAACTCCTCCTCATAGACGAAATCTGAAAAGATATTATTTGTAGGGGATGAGCACTAAGCTCTGTAGCAACATTCCTTCCATACTCATACAAGGTTTAGAAAACAAGTAAAACAGTTCGGTCTTATTTTCCAAAATATCATATAACATTTGAAGTAAAACCGTGACATTTGAAACAGATCTCAAGTTTAAACATTCGCAATAATTTAAATGAACAGTAAACCCAAGTCACAATGAGCAACCATAACCATTTCCAACAAGTTCTTGTAGAGTCCCATACCTCCACAAGCTCTTGTGGGAAATGCAATAGTAACACCATAATACAAAAAGGAACGCTTATTCCACCATCGATTATTATATTTCCTTTGGCAGGTGGCATACTTAAAAGTAAACTCCACCCCCTTCAAGTCTTTGTTTCCCATAACCGCATACTTACAAGTAACCACGGTCGTTAGATGTCCTTTTAGGTAGGTAGCATACTTACAAGTAACCTCTACCCCCCTTGAAGTCTCCCACACATAACCGCATACTTACAAGTAACCTCGGTTCATAAATATCCTCTTTTGGTAGGTAGCATACTTACAAGTAACCTCTACCCCCCTTCAAGTATTCCACACTTAACCGCATACTTACGAGTAACCTCGGTTCATAATTATCCTCTTTTCATACCAACAATCACATACAAGATAAAATCCACAAATTTCCCTCAACAAGCAACCATTATCAAAATCCCCAAATTTTATCATGCGACAATCCAAATAACCAATTAAGAAAAATACAAGAGATCACCACCACATCATTTTCATTACTCACACAAAGCACTAAAGTTCTCAAAACCAAGCTTGAGCAAATGTAGAAAGAGAATTCCATATTTCCCCAAAAACTAGGGTTTTAAAGCTATAAAAGAAGTTTCATGGGTAATCAATCCTAACTTTGTTTAAGACATGCCATAATTGCAAGAAAACCAAGAAACAAGGAATTCCTAGCAAATACATACAAGTATGAGTCAAAACATATATATATTTTAGCCTTAGCCTCAATGGACAAGCATGGAAGAAAAACCCCTACCTTGAATCAAAGTTTCAAACCAAAAACCCAAGCTCTAATGACCTCCTTTCTCCCTTTCCTCCTTTCCTCTATCTTCCCCAAGGGTGCTAAGGGGTTTGGGGGTGAGAGATGTGAGAAAAAATGGAAGGAAATGGGCTGGTTTCTGTGTTTTAAACACAGCAGTCCGCGACATTCACTGTTCATGGGCTGAATTTTGAGTTTTTTTCCAAAATTACAGTTTTGCCACTAGAAATCTCCAATTTGATCCATACGACTACCCTAAGGTTTTTCGACGTTCCGGATTCATTTTTAATGTTATTTTAACCTAAAAACATTGCTTTTTATGATTTATTTCAAAACTAAAATAAATTCACACTTGGAACATTAAAATTTCTATTTTATTCCTTCGAACTACTATAGGTGATATCCTTACGATTTTAATATATATATGGTTTATTCTTAAGTCATTACATATAGAAGAATCACTAAACAAGTACATTAATATATTAATGTAAACATATGGGGTTTTACACCTTCAAGGTCTAATAAGAAAGCACAACCCTTTACTATCCAAGGAGCACCATAGTGCAGATTTTTGGTCAACTTCATAGAATAAACTGATTTGACTCAGGTATTTCTAGGAGGTGTAACCTATATGGTTGGAAAGATATACGAGTTAGGGTTCTAACAAAAATAACGGTGCACAATTCGGACTTTCCAATAAAGAGTTATGATGAAATTAGCGAAAGGTAGTCTGCCGGACAGATTTTTGGACAGTGTAGACACTACTTCGTAATATGGACATAACTCCTTCCTCCTAGTTCCGATTGAGATGATTCAAGGTGATATGGAATCCTAAGAGAGAGCTCTACAAATTTCATGTTTTAAGTTTTGAGAGATATGGACTGCATCAAGGTCGAAATCGAGCTTGATGTTACAGCCAGTGCACTGTTCATCCCTTTTTCATTCTACCAAATTCAAACACACGTCACACCACATATCCCCATTTTTACAACAATTATTTACTATATATCTATATACATATATAAAAGAAAATGCGGGGTGTTACACTTCCACTCATCTCCTTTGAGCCTTCAACCTTATTGTAAATCCAGTTAATAGAGTTCTGATAATGGCTTAAGCCTGGCAATTTGCCTGGGGATGGATTGGGGTGAGCTCCTGTAGGGGGCTCTTGAGGATATTTGTGAACCTCTAGCTCTTGTCATAGCTACATCAAAACTCAATGGCATCCATTTGCATGGTGGGCTGATAATATCCTTAATGAAAAGCCTTGTAAGCTAGAGATTTTCCCCCTAGAATGGGTACCACAAACTCCATGAATTTCACTGAGCAAATATTGAGCATTTTCTTGCTCTAGGCAGAGCAGATATGGCATAAAGAATCCTTTTTTATTAAGTGTTTCACCTATCATTATATACCTGATAGCCTTTCACTGGAGTCTTGTACTTCCACCTTCTCTGATGGCCAAGTTCCATATGTCAAATATTGAAAAAGAGGATGGGTCCATCCTTGCTAATGTTGGGTTACTTTTACTTCATCATTCATTTCCTCTATGATGGTTCTTGGGAGGAGTACCGTTGTTATGAACATTCGGTATCCAAGGGTTATGGATTGACCATAGAACCCTGTTCAATAAGTGGAGAGCATTAGCTATCCCCTCTCTCATTATGAAAAAATGAATTCAGTCATGCTAAGGAATCAACATGGGATTTGTTTGCTCGTGGGATTTGCTCTATATCGAAGGTTTCAAACTGTGAAACACATTCTTTGACCTTGGTTATGTAAGTGACCATTCTTTCATCTTCTGCTTCATACTCCCGCTAACTAGTTGGACCACTAGATGAGAATCAATCTTGGGTTGAAGGTTCCTAGCTCCACGAGAAATTGGCAACCTCAACCCAGCTAGTAGTGCTTTATACCCATCCTCATTATTCGAGACCTTGAATCAAAATCTCAAGGCATATTCTATTTTGGACTGGTTTAGGGAGACCAAGATTAATCCTACTTCTCCCCCCCAACTTTTAAGGAGCCATCGGTATAAAGGACCTAATTCTTTTTTCCCATAGAGGCTGAAGTGGTTCCTTTTGATTCTTTGACCGTACTATCCACAATGAAGTCCGCTAGTGCTTGTTCTTTGATGGAGGTCCTAGGTTGATAGCTTATATCAAACTCCCCTAACTTAATGGCCCACTTAGCTTACCTTCCTGATACCTTGGGCCTTTGTAGGATCTATCTGATGGGAGAATCTATTATGAATAAGATCGTGTGAGCTTGAAAATAGGGATGTAGCTTTCGCGCTACTATTACTTAGGCAAGGGCTACTTTTTCTAACCTCAAGTACTTGGTCTCAACTCCTTTGAGAATTTGGCTACTGTAATACACCAGTTTCTCAATTTCTTGATTCTGCCACATCAAGGCAGAGCTAGTGGCTGCTTTTAATAAAACTAGATAAAAAATACAGCTTTTGTCCAATTACTCCAGTGAGTGTTGCCACTCTTCCTATTAAGCATTGCACCTCCTTGATATTGCAAGGTGAATACATATGTGACGCCCCAAAATTTGGGGGTCCTTTCTCAATCTGTTGATCAATCATCAACCCACACAAAATACTTGTGAGTACCGTATAACCTGATACCACGTCGTTGCACCCTATTCACCATGATCATAACCAAAACAAACTTTGGGCAGAGCCTCATTTGTACTGGAGCCCTACCCAATATATAAGCTATGTATGCAGTAATCATAGGACCATTTCAAGGTCAAAACCCCAATGATTAGCAATTATTATTCTCAATTTACATCATCCAAGAAGAGCATTCAAGATGTGAAGGCTTTGTAATGCTACATTTCAAATTTTCAAGTTTTGGGAAGAGGTACCAATTCCTTTGCTATGTGGTACTGGTACTTGAGTCTTCTATTTTTTCGATAGTGGTACCTAGTACTTGGACCGATTGTTTGCTAGGTATTGGTATCCGATATCTTAGATACGGGTACTTGAGCTCACTTTCCATTGGAGTACCTGTACCTGAAAGCCTAAGTACCGGTACCTAAGTTCACTAGAATCTAGGTACCGGTGCTTGTATGCCTTGGTGCCCGTACTTGGGCCTTCCAATAGCGTGGTGCTATTACTTATTCACTTAAGACTAGTACCTGAGCCTAGATTTCCTCCAATCTTTCAAATTTTCAATTTATTTCATTCAAACTCGTACCATACTCAAGACATTCATTCATTAACATGAAAACATTGTCCAATAGAGTCCCATTACATGCTCTATAACCAATATACAAGTTCAAAACAACTTTAGAAGACTAATTTATGAAATGCAATTCAAAAGCCACATTCCAGCTCCATTATCAAGAAGGACCCAAATGAGGGCCATCCACCAGCGATTTTGCGTACACTAACACAATTTATGGACTCAATACCAATGGGAGTGCATATCAGAAATTATCGGGTCTTGCACACAAGGGTGAATCTAGCCCTTTTTACTAACCCTGACATATTTTCAGTGCAACCCATGCAACTCAGTCGAACTTAGGTTCAACTTTTTCGAGCCAACCTATCAACCTACCAAGGATAGTGCGTGATCAAAATCATGCACACACCCCCACAACCACACTCATGTCAAATGCCCACGAATGTGATGTTACTTGTGCATATGTAAACGTAATGTACAATTATAATTTACAATATCATTTTCATCATATCATGAGCATATTATGAATATATTCAATTTCCACAAACATTCTCAATTTCTCAAATGTCAATTATATCATGAAGCATATAATAAAATTTTCCTACACTACTAAGCATGTTACAACATTTTTCCACTCAAATAACACACTTAATCATCGATAGACATTTTATCAAACACCTTCAAAGCAAAAATGTAAATACATAGCGTGCCCAAACAACACATTCTTCATGAAATTTAAAGCCAAGCAATTTTATCATACCAAATCATACAAGAATTGGTTTTAGCATATTCTTATATCCATTTTCTACATTTCAACTACACTAGGTATGTGTTGTACATTATAATACATCTCTAACACCCTGCCCATTTCATATTTCAACCCTAGGTTGGAAATAAACCTAGTTAAAAAAGGAACCATACCTCTTGTAGTGTATATACGGGTAGAGGAAATTCGAAAGACCCAAAATCAAGCTTCCAAAACTTTATCCCAAACCTTCCGTCTTTGAGATCTTGGCAAAACCCCTGATATTTGATATGGTTTTGTAGGTTTGACGAATAAAACGACATTAGTTCTTGGCCCAAAGCGATCTGATGGTTGGATCATCATAGATTGGAGAAAGAAAGAAAGTGAAGAGGGGGGAGTTTCTTCTATTTTCTCTCTCCCTCAAGAAAATGGATGAAGAAAAATTGATTTTTCTCCCTTTTTTACACTCCTTCAATGCTTGGCCTACAATGAGCCACATGTCCCACTTTTGATTGGACTAATTTTATCTCAAATCAATTAAATCTTGTTCTGTGTTGAGTTTCATTCATTTTTATTGAACTAAATTTAAATTATTTCTCAGGTTTCATGAATAAAATTTGGTCGTGTATATTTTAGTCGCGTGACACCTTATTGCCTTATAAAATGCAAAAAATTCAGCTATCTCAAAATTCAGTGAAACTTGACTAGTAACTAGATTTTGTGAGACAAATCCAACGTTGAGGTTTGTTTCATCATCCCAGTTATAGAAAAATTCAGATTTTTATCCTAAATCATAATGATTAATTACTATTTTATCCTTTTTCATACAATTTTAATTTTTTTGGGTTTTACATTCTTTCCCCTTAAAGGAATTTTGTCCTTGAAATTACACGTAGACGCACATAAACAACACGCATATGTAACTAGTCATATATTACTTTATGACTACGAGAAATGTACCTTCATCCTTAAATAGGAATGGATAGGTAGCACGGATAATGTCTTCACTTCTCATGTCGCCTTCTTGCATGAAAAAATTCCTTGTTGTTTTCCTAACCTCTAAACATCACCTTTTAGTATGTATAGTATATAGATGAAGGGGAGTGTCACTCTCCTTGGGATGATGTCAAAAGAAAGGGAAACGAAATGGTGGATGAATAAAATGTCAAATGTGTGTGTGTGTGTGAACAAAAATGCTCCACAAGCACAAGGAGACTTTCACGAATCGTGTTTTACTTGGTGGTATTCCAAGGTCGTTTCCACGGGGAAGGAAGTAAACCGAGGGGAAGGTGATTTTGGGAGAAAGAAAGTGTAAAATCTTTGATTATTGGAAGTTGTTTTGATGCTAGTAAAATGAGAAACAAATGTTGGCAAATCCAAGAGGTCACTCCAATAGGAATACCGTCTCAACTCGAAACCCTCCTCCAATAGAGCATGAATGAACGATTGATTCGTGGGAAGCTAGGGATAAGATTGGTGAGTATCTAAGCATAAACCGTGACTAGGCCCACGGAATATCAAAGACTCACCAAGTTATCCACCCTTAATCTAGTCAAACCGAACCACTGAACTCTGAAAGAAGGGAGGATAATGAGTTGAAAATGGTATACCTAAGTGGAGGTTCCCGTTGGTTTTGCCAACTAAGAGATTTAGCTATTCATGCTTAAAATAAAGACAACAATATGATGAGAAGACATTATGAAGAAATAAAGATTACAGCTAAGCATAAACGAAATGCATAAATATAACTTTCGGATAATCACCTCTTACTAAAGATTGGATGAGAAACTACTCACTCTTCATGGGTTAAAGCTAGAAAAGTGAGTGATGCTCATCCCTCCAAGTAGAGGAGTTACAAGGTAAAACACTTTACACAAGGAGCCGATCTTCGACAAAGAATGAGTGAATCACGTTCCACCCTTCACGGCTTTGGTAAAGCTCTAGAAAAGTGGAAGAGTTTTACTCCTCTAAGGGAAGAAGGAAGCTCAAGCAATGGAAGTAAAAGAATGCACTAACACAATAAAAGAAAACAATACTTAAAGTAAAAGAAAGCAATAATACAATAAAAGAAAGCAATACTTAAAGAAAGCAATAAGCAATAAGGAAATCAATAATACTTTTGGAGGGTTTTCCACTACCAAAAGATGAATGCTTTACAAGTCCTAAGAGATGGTATTTATAGGCAACAAGGGAGAGTGAAAGTTTTGTTTGGTGGCTTTGAATTACATGAAACTCTTGTTTAGTGGCCTTGAATTACATGAAATTGTTGTTTGGTGACTTTGAATTACATGAAATTCTTGTTTGGTGGCGTTGAATTCTTTGATCCCCCTTTGGTTTGAGCTTTGATAATTGACACCCTAGTAGTTTGTAACTTTAATGCAATTGGCTCCCTAGTAGTTTGTAGCTTTGATGCACAAAATCCTGAAAAGAACAACAATTAATGCATTATCCTTTATTCACACACTAACCCTAATTTGACTTATTTTGACTAGTTTAACTAATACAATTGACCTATTAACTTAATTAAATTATGCATTAATTAGGGTTAATCATACCCCCCAACCTAAACATTACTAGTCCCTAGTAATAAATAACAACATAACAAAATAAACCTACTTTCATAGATAACACGATTGCATTTAGCATATGCAACATGCCGTTAAACCCCTAGGTAATCCCCAGTGGACGAGTTTTGTCTCGTGAAGGTTTCCAGTGAAGCTACCTAAAAACTCCAATTAAAAAGATGTGTATATGTAAGATTTCTTTTCAGAATGAGTTAGCAGCAGGATCGTTGAGACACACATCCCTTAATTTCGAATTGTTTCCCGAACACTTATCTGTCATTGGTACGTACTCTATACAAAAATAAACACTTGTTACATTGGTATTTGGAATTACTGTGCAGTAGGAATGATCATTCTAGTAGCAAGAATTGTTATATAACAAACATTCCATTTTACACCTTCCATGGATAGCTTTGATTTCTCAAACCTCTCTTAGAATGCTCTCAGCAAAAAATTCACTCCGATTATAGTGACTTGTCTCTCAAAGGGCATGTGATCAGAGGATGGTTATACAAAGAATCACATGCACAATTAGAAAGGGAGTGAAAGTCTTAAGAAAGTAGACTAATCATGTTCTAGGCATAATTTCATGGAAGAATATCAATGCAATTAAAGAAATACTATTTAACATACCCCAGTTTTCAGTCGACAACACACACATGCATCAGAATTGAGATCAATTAGGACTTTGTATAGGTTATAATGTGGCCAGATGTCAGTGGCTAACGAAATGACGTCAATGGTATGCAAAAGCTATCCCCTTTTTAATGTAGTGTAGCAAACATCTTTCTTGCTTTTCGATCTTTTGCCTAGAAATGGTATTTCTTTCTTTCATTTTTCTCATTTTTCACAATCTTGGCAATTCCCTATTTTTTTTATTTGTTTCTTTTCTTTCTCGGTTGTTTCCACCGATTCTTCATTGAACAGTAGCCACAATCTTCTTTTCTATTTTTCTTGCCTTTCTATATCATACCGATTTATAAGAGGGTGCAAAAAAATTGGAGAGCAAGGTATGTTAAGTGTATTTTCTTGTGGCTCGGTTATCATATGGATTTTTTCGAAAAAGAAATCATTCATTGAAGGATCAAACATGGCTAACTAGGGATATAATTTTGTACAAGCAATGGCTAAGGCTCAAAATCAACTCAAAGATGGCCTAAAATCCTTTCTCAAGTATGTGCCTATGTATGTGTCGCATGCAAAGGTTCCCTGTGGTATATGTCAATAGATTACTTTAGTTGCATTTAATCAAAACAAGTTTAATGAGATTATTCAACAATTGAAAGTGAAAGAGCTTACTTGAGTAAATGTTGATTGTCTCTCAAAAAGCATTGTAAGGCTCAAAACTTACCATGGTATTCTTCGTTATCTTCACTGGTTATGTCAGGTTTCCAAAGAATGTTAGTTATATATTAATTCTATTTTCGAGTCTGGTCATTTTATACCTTAAGATTAACAACTACCAATGTACCTTTGACATTTAAGCATAGAGAAAATACCATTTTTCAAGGAAATGCGGTTTATTTTTTCACTCGAATAAAAATCAAAGTTATTTACATACACATTTATCTATGAAAATTGAAAGAAGACTAAATGCACACATTGAACTTGGAAAACTATGGTGTCTCAGGATAAGTCCCTACCCACACTACAGGTTGGCATTTTAGGACAATCCTTACTCGGCCCACATCTTTATTTCAACAAAAAGACTTTGTACATAAACAAATATTTACATGAAAAAAATTTGGACCATTAACCTTCATCCCCAAAACACATTTTTTCATAGCTTTGTCATTATTAGTCAAAATTTAATCTGAGTCATCGCTTGTGTCTATGTCATTATTAGCGACCCTTCCCACTTCTTGTCACACATAATGTGTAAGTCCCGGACTGGTATAAGAAGACGTGTCAGAAAAATCCTTACTCTGCCCATACACTATCCAGTTTAATCGATCGGTTGCACGACTCGAAATTGGTTCAGAACACTGATTGTATTTTTTCATGTGAAAACACCTGCCACATTGTTTACAAGCACCCAGCTGTTTGACACGATGATGTTTAGCAAAAATACTTCTGCCACATAATGGTTTTGCTTGTGCTTCTTGGATTTCAATTTTTCTAACTACTCTTGCTTTTCCCATGATCATAGCATGCACATCAGATGAAAATGTGCGCAAGATTCCCAAACTAAACCAAAAAATTTTAACATCCATGCTTTCTATGCTTTAAGACTCACTATCTGGTTCTTTAATGTCTGCCAGTTACAAAGACGATTGAAGCTGCATTTGATGTGATCATGAAATATAAGCAAAAGTGCTGTAAAAATACGCAATCCAGAATAATTTTTTGTTTTTTTTAAATACAAAACTATAATAACTAGAATCGTAGATCACACCTCCCAACCTAAACCGAACATTGTCCCCAATGTTTCGAATTTACCAGTGTGTGGAGTTTTGAGATTAAGTTGTAGGGTAGAGATCTGTTCAACTGTCGAAACCTACAAAGAAAATACAAAAATTAATCTTCTCTACACAGATTTGGGTTTTCGCTAGGACGAAAACCCTTGATTTTAAATGCGGATAGAAGAAGAAGAGCTATGTACAAATAGAGTAAACAAATGCCGATCATGAGACACACGACTGGGTCTTCGGGGAATATGGTCATGGGACTGTTGGGAGCTGGGTCGTGTTATAGAGAATAGCTCAACAGAAATAATAGCACAATAGAAATAAGAAGAAGAAGAAGACAAAGAAAGAGGGAAAGGCGGTGGGTGTAGAGATCTGTTTAACTGCCGAAACTAACAAACAAAACACAACAATTAATCAACTCGAGGGAGATTTAGGTTAACCTGGAAACCCCTCACCCTAAGTGTGAGTAGAAAAAGAGCACTCATGAACAAATACAAACATATAAGACAAATTATTAAACAAAGGACTGGGTCGTCGGCGTGTATGGTCATGGATTTGTAGGGGGTGGGTTGTTTTTACAGAGAACAGAGAAAATGACAAAGAAGAAGAAGAAGAAGAAGAAGAAGAAGAAGAAGAAAAGAGGAAGAAAAAAAAAAGAAGAAAAGAAGAAAAAGGGAAGAAGAAGGGGAGACCAATCACCGGTGGATGGGAGAAAAAAGAAAAAATTTGAAAGCCTTATAAAGGCATCCCATTTTTTATTTTTAATTTTTAATTTTTTAATTTTTTTGAGTGTCGGCAGCCGCATATTCCCACTTGATTTTTTTTAGTGTCGGTAGGCACGAATATCCGCGTAGAATATTCCCACAAACATTGGTGTAAGATGGAAATAGTGCAACCTCACCCCCCAACTTGATTTATGCATTGTCCTCAATGAAGCAAAAAAGGTATGATATTCAATGACGTACAATAAAAAGATTAGTAGGGTTAGAGAACACCTCGTACTTGAGCTTTGACAAAACACCAATATCTACGACTAAGAAGAACAAAACTATACGAGAAAAGAACATAGTNAAAAAGATTAGTAGGGTTAGAGAACACCTCGTACTTGAGCTTTGACAAAACACCAATATCTACGACTAAGAAGAACAAAACTATACGAGAAAAGAACATAGTTAACATGGAATAAAAATAAAGTAAGTAAATAAAAGCTTGTACATTGAAAAGCAGAAAAAAAACTAATTATTCCTCTACAACTTTCGGGTATATTGGATCCATTAAATTCTCCTCCACCACTTGTTCTTCAAAGCCCCCCAAAAATGGCTTAAGTCTTTGGCCATTGACCTTGAATGCTGGCCATTTTCGGGGTTTTGGACATCCACAGCTCTGTTGGGGTAGGCCACCTTGACAAGATAGGAGCCATCCCAATGGGATCGAAATTTGCCTTGAAAAATGGAGAGGCAAGAATTGTATAAGAGTACTTTTTGTCTGGGCTCAAATGATTTCCTCACGATGGAGTTATCATGAAAGATTTTGGCTCTTTCTTTTGAGATTTTGGAGCTCTCATACGTATCTCGTCGAATCTCTTCCAACTCATTCAACTTTAACTTCCTACGATCACCGACCATTCTCAAATTCAAATTTAAAGTCTTAATGGCCCAATAGGCCTTGTGTTCCATTTCGATTGGCAGGTGGCAAGCCTTTCCATAGACAAGCAGGTAGGGAGACATGCCCAAAATAGTTTTAAAGGCAGTGCGGTATGCCTAGAGGGCATCGGTCAATCTATCGGACCAATCCTTCTTGTTTGGGTTAACCATTTTTTCTAGAATGTTCTTGATCTCCCTATTGGCTAGCTCGACTTGAAAATTTGTTTGTGGGTGATAGGCAGTGGATCTTTATGAGTGACGCCATATTTGAACATTAGAGAAGCAAATGGCCTATTGCAGAAATGTGATCCACCATCATTTATTATTGAATGAGGCCTCCCAAACCTCGAAAAGATGTTCTCCTTGAGAAACTTGACTATGATCTGGTGGTCATTAGTCTTGGTCGAGATAGCCTCCACCCATTTGGACACATAGTCCACTGCCAGGAGGATGTACAAATAACCAAATGACATAGGGAAAGGACTCATGAAGTCGATGCCCCAACAGTCGAATATTTCTATGACAAGTATTGGTGAAAGGGGCATCATGTTTCTTTGGGTCACACTACCCAACTGTTGGCATCTGTCGCATCCCTTACAAAACGAAACACAATCTTTGATAAGAGAAGACCAGTAAAAACCTGATTGAAGAATTTTGGCCGAAGTCTTTTTCGCTGAGAAATGTCCACCGCAAGCTTGTGAATGGCAAAATGCAAGGACATCCCGCTGTTCATTTTCAGGTACGTATCTCCTCATGATTTGGTCGAGGTAGTACTTGAACAATTACGGGCTGTCGAAGTAGAAGTACTTCACATCCGCCATAAATCGTCTTCGATCTTCTGGGCTCCATTGTAGTGCTATTTGTCCTATTGCAAGATAGTTACATATATCAGCATACCAAGGACATAAAGAATGAATTGAAAGCAAATGTTCGTCAGGGAAAAANTGTTGCAAGATAGTTACATATATCAGCATACCAAGGACATACAGAGTGAATTGACAGCAAATGCTCATCAGGAAAAAAATCAGGGATAGGAATGTGTTCATCGGCCTTTTGCACCACAAGCGGGGATAAATGATCCGCCACCACGTTCTCAACTCCTTTCTTGTCCTTGATCGTCAAGTTAAATTCTTATAGGAGGAGTATCCACCTAATGAGTCTCGATTTTTCATTCTGCTTAGACAAAAAATACTTTAAAGCAGAGTGATCAGTAAAGACAACAATCAATGATGTAAGAACGGAATTTATCTAAGGCAAACACTACTGCTAGCAATTCTTTCTCAGTGGTAGTGTAATTCATCTGAACCTCATTAAGTGTTTTGCTAGCATAGTGTATCACATATGGTCTATTTTTCTCCCTCTGACCGAGTACTACGCTGACCGCGTAATCACTCGCGTCGAACATGAGCTCAAAAG
Organism: Ilex paraguariensis; assembly: GCA_963454935.2. NCBI lineage: Eukaryota > Viridiplantae > Streptophyta > Magnoliopsida > Aquifoliales > Aquifoliaceae > Ilex > Ilex paraguariensis. Next base: position 927,266 of record CAUOFW020009501.1, read on the forward strand.
GTAAATCCCAATTGGGTGGTCGCATGATCGGAGGTGTGACTAGCATGCTTTTAAGTTTTTTAAAGGATGCCTCACAATCATCCGACCACTCAAATGGGACCTCCTTAGACAGCAGGTTGGTCAAGGGTCCGGCCAATGCACTGAAATTCTTTATGAATCGATGATAAAAACTTGCATGGCCCAAAAATGACCGGATGCCTTTGATGGCTCTTGCCGTGGGGAGGTTGGAGATGGCCTCCACCTTGGATTTATCGACTTCAATACCCCTTGTTGAAACTATATGGCCAAGCACAATTCCTTCCCTCACCATAAAGTGACACTTTTTCCAATTCAAGACTAGATTCTTCTCCTCACATCTTGTTAGAACTTTCTCCAAGTTTGCCAAACATCCCTCGAATGAATCCCCAAAAATCGAAAAGTCATCCATAAAGACCTCCACTATCTTTTCCACCATGTCACTGAAAATTCCCGTCATACAGCGTTGAAAAGTCCCCGGAGCATTGCACAGTCCAAATGGCATGCGGCTGTAGGCAAAGGTACCATAGGGGCACATGAAAGTGGTCTTCTCTTGATCCTCCAAAGCAATCTCAATTTGATTGTAGCCGGAGTATCCATCTAAAAAATAGTAGAATAGATGCCTCGTTATTCGTTCTAGAACTTGATCGAGGAATGGCAACAGGAAGTGGTCTTTTCTTGTGCAAGCGTTCAGCTTTCGATAATCAATGCACACCCTCTATCTAGTGATTACTCTTGTAGGTGTAAGCTCATTCTCAACCACCGTAACTCTGGATTTCTTAGGTACTACTTGTGTGGGGCTAACCCACTTACTATCGACAATTGGAAAAATGATCCCCACATCAAGTAGTTTCAGGACCTTATCTCTCACCACCTCTTTCATGATGGGATTCAATCGTCTTTGTGGTTGTCAGGAAGGTTTGGAATCCCCTTCAAGATATATACAGTGGGTGCAAATGAGAGGGCTTATCCCTTTGATATCTACAATGGTCCACCCAATTGATCCTTTATGCTTTCTCAATACCTCTAAGAGTTCTTTTTCTTGTTCCATGTTCAATGTAGAGCTAATGACCACCGAAAATGTTTCACCTTCCCCAAGATAGGCGTACTTCAAATGGGAGGGCAAGGGCTTCAACTCCAAGTTGGGCTTTTGTTCATCCGATGAAAAATTTTCTTTTCTCGATGAGGTAACTCTTCGAATGTAGGGATCCACCTTTCCATCCCATTCAAATCTTCTACCTCCTCTTGCTCATCATAATTCTCAAGATCCACAATTCCTTCTTCCTTGAATTTCAACATCCCCTCCAGCTCCAAGTGCTCCTCAACCAAAGTGTCGATTCTATTGACCTCACTTACTTCCTCATCATCACCCGATTACTTTGCCAAGTTGAATACATTGTGCTCCATTGTCATATTCCCAAATGCCAACTTCATTAGACTGTTCCTACAATTTATCATGGCATTAGATGTATCCGTACTCCCCTTGGTGTACAGATACTACGATCCACCAATTGAAGCGTGATTGAGGTGGGCTTCAACTCCTCAAGCAGTAGCTGTTGGTACACCGAGTAGGGGAGAAGATTCACACTTGCCCCCAAATTGAGGAGTGCTTGCTCCACTCGACAATTTTCAATGGTGATGGCTATGGTTGGACAATCGAGGTCTTTGAATTTGGGAGGAGTGTTGGTCCTCAATATTGAGCTCACTTGCTCGGTGAGGAATACTTTCTTGTGGACATTCAATTTTCTCTTCACCATGCATAAGTCCTTTAAAATCGTAGCACATGATGGAATTTGCTTGATGGCGTCGAGGAGTGGAATGTTAATCTTCACCTGCTTAAACATTTCCAAAATATCAGCATAATTAGCTACCTTGACAGGTGGCTTCAAACGACTTGGGAAAGGGGCAGGCATGGGAGGAATAAACACAAAATCATTAATTAATTTTTCTTTTTCAACAACCTCTTTTTCTTTCTGTTCACTCACCTCATTCCTGTCGGCATCACCCAAGATATCTTTTTCTTTTGGTAATGTGGTCTTGGGTGAGACCGTTGGCAAAATAGTTTTGTCAATTTCTTTGCCACTACAGAGGGTGGTGACAACTTTGGGTTGCTCGCAACTCTCTCTTGAAGGTTCCGATGACTTAACAAAGTGTTGACCCCTAGGGTTCTTTTGTGGTTGAGCGGGGAACTTCCCCTTTTCTTATTGAGATGCCCCTATGGGGTTTGTCAACTTTGTGAGTTGGGCTCTTACATCATTGGTGGCTATGGAATTTTGGTTATTGATGGTAGTTTGGCTTTGAATGAAGGAATGGACCATATCCTCCAAATTCCTTTTGTGAGGAGGTTGGTATGTGGATGGATTGGACGGTCCTTGAGAAAAACTTTGTGGAGGTGGATTTGGTGAAAAATTCTGTGGTGGTGGGTTTGACAAATACCCTTGTGGATTGGTCCGGGGGTATTGAGAGCTAGATGCTTGCCCTTGGCCATGGTATTGGTTTTGCTTGGGAGGCATGGGAGATGCATATGCACTTGAACCATGAGGAATGGGGTTTTCATTTCTCCAACTAAAATTTGGGTGATTACTCCAACCCGGATTGTAAGTATTTGAATTGGGAGAAAATGATTGCCTCGTTTGGTTGAAGGCATGGACTTGTTCATGGTACGCTTCTTTACATGTTAGAATGTTTGGGCAATCCGATAGGGAATGCTCCATACATTCGCAAATTGAACAACCCTCCTTGGTTCGTGACACATTAGACACCTCTTGTCTCTTATTGACTTCAAGACTCTCAATGTTCCTTGACAATTTAGCAATTTTTGAAAGCAAGTCTTCCCGGTCTCTCAAATCATAAATCCCTCCCCTTTGAGTTTGGCCACTCTTTTGAGGAGAAGACCTTGGTACATCGATGGGATCTGTAATGTCCTATGATTGTGCATTTTGTGTCAATGTATCAAAGTAATCTAAGGCCTCATTAGGGTCTTTGTTCAAAAATTCCCCATTACACATTATGTCAATGAACTGTCAATGGCCCGGTGTGATTCCTTCATAAAAGAAACTCACCAATTGCCATGGTTCAAAGCCATGATGTGGAAGGGATTGTAGCATTTCCTTGTATCTCTCCCAACATTGATAGAATTGCTCATTGGGCTCTNTGTGGTCTTGGGTGAGACCGTTGGCAAAATAGTTTTGTCAATTTCTTTGCCACTACAGAGGGTGGTGACAACTTTGGGTTGCTCGCAACTCTCTCTTGAAGGTTCCGATGACTTAACAAAGTGTTGACCCCTAGGGTTCTTTTGTGGTTGAGCGGGGAACTTCCCCTTTTCTTATTGAGATGCCCCTATGGGGTTTGTCAACTTTGTGAGTTGGGCTCTTACATCATTGGTGGCTATGGAATTTTGGTTATTGATGGTAGTTTGGCTTTGAATGAAGGAATGGACCATATCCTCCAAATTCCTTTTGTGAGGAGGTTGGTATGTGGATGGATTGGACGGTCCTTGAGAAAAACTTTGTGGAGGTGGAATTGGTGAAAAATTCTGTGGTGGTGGGTTTGACGAATACCCTTGTGGATTGGTCCGGGGGTATTGAGAGTTAGATGCTTGCCCTTGGCCATGGTATTGGTTTTGCTTGGGAGGCATGAGAGATGCATATGCACTTGAACCATGAAGAATGGGGTTTTCATTTCTCCAACTAAAATTTGGGTGATTACTCCAACTCAGATTGTAAGTATTCGAATTGGGAGAAAATGATTGCCTCGTTTGGTTGAAGGCATGGACTTGTTCATGGTACGCTTCTTTACATGTTAGAATGTTTGGGCAATCCGATAGGGAATGCTCCATACATTCGCAAATTGAACAACCCTCCTTGGTTCGTGACACATTAGACACCTCTTGTCTCTTATTGACTTCAAGACTCTCAATGTTCCTTGACAATTTAGCAATTTTTGAAAGCAAGTCTTCCCGGTCTCTCAAATCATAAATCCCTCCCCTTTGAGTTTGGCCACTCTTTTGAGGAGAAGACCTTGGTACATCGATGGGATCTGTAATGTCCTATGATTGTGCATTTTGTGTCAATGTATCAAAGTAATCTAAGGCCTCATTAGGGTCTTTGTTCAAAAATTCCCCATTACACATTATGTCAATGAACTGTCAATGGCCCGGTGTGATTCCTTCATAAAAGAAACTCACCAATTGCCATGGTTCAAAGCCATGATGTGGAAGGGATTGTAGCATTTCCTTGTATCTCTCCCAACATTGATAGAATTGCTCATTGGGCTCTTCTGAAAAGTTTTGAATTTACTTTTTTAGGGTGGTGGTTTTATGCACCGGAAAGAATTTGTTCAAAAACTCAGAAATCATTTGGCTCCACAATGTGATGGTTCGAGGCCTTAAAGAAATAAGCCACGTTTTTGCCTTGTCTTTTAGGGAAAAGGGAAACAATTTCATTCTAGCTATCTCTTCCATCCCATGATTGGGGAGGAAGGTTACAACTATTCCCTTGAAATCCCTTATGTGTAAATAGGGGCCCTGAGTTTCAAGTCCATTAAACGTGGGAATTAGTTGCAACATCCCTGGCTTAACTATGAAAAGATGAGCTTGGATCGGAAGGAGGATGCATGATGGTGTGGTGCTTTGTGTTGGTTATAGGAAATCCCTCATTGACCTCACCAAGGGATCCATTTGAAAATTATTCCCCTCATTCATGGAAGGGGGAAAATTCATTCTCGGATTAGGTATTTGGGGTTCTTGTGGTCCCCCACCCCTTTGGACATTTGGATTTGCACCTATTTTGTCAAAATTGTCACCCGCATCCTCGGGTTGTTCTTGGTCAATATTCATGGTAGGGGCCAAGTTTTGTCTAACAAGTCGATTTCAGTCGTTTCGCCTCCACATTAAACAAAATATATACAAATAAAATTATACACAAAAAAGATTATTTACACGGAACAACGTACCTCAACCCATGATGAAGATCATGGGACTTACCTCCGTCATCCAGAAATCACCTTCTTGGTTTGACACTTGCCTTCCCTGGCAACGACGCCAAAAATGCTTGAAAAAATTTCTTGTTGCTTTCTAACCTCTAAACATCACCTTTTAGCATGTATAGTATATGGATGAAGGGGAGTGTCACTCTCCTTAGGATGTTGTCAAAAGAAAGGGCAACAAAATGGTGGATGAATGAAATGTCAAATGTGTGTGTGTGTAAACAAAAATGCTTCCCAAGTGTAAGGAGACTTTCACGGATCATGTTTTACTTGGTGGTATTCGCAGGTTATTTCCACGGGGAAGGAAGTAAACCAAGGGGAAGGTGATTTTGGGAGAAAGAAAGTGTAAAATCTTTTATTATTGGAAGTTGTTTTGATGCTAGTAAAATGAGAAACAAATGTTGGCAAATCCAAGAGGTCACTCCAATAGAAATACCCTCTCAACTCGAAACCCTCCTCCAATAGAGCATGAATGAATGATTGATTCGTGGGAAGTTAGGGATAAGATTGGTGAGTATCTAAGCATAAACCGTGACTAGGCCCACGGAATATCAAAGACTCACCAAGTTATCCACCCTCAACACAGTCAAGCCGAACCATTGAACTCTAAAAGAAGGGAGGATAATGAGTTGAAAAGGGTATACCCAAGTGGAGGTTCCCCTTGGTTTTGCCAACTAAGAGATTTAGCTATTCATGCTTAAAATAAAGACAACACTATGTTGAGAAGACATTATGAAGAAATAAAAACTAGAGCTAAGCATAAATGAAATGCATAAATACAACTTCCGGATAATCACCTTTTACTAAAGATTGGATGAGAAACTACTCACTCTTCATGCCTTTGTTAAAGCTAGAAAAGTGAGTGATGATCATCTCTCCAAGTAGAGNGGATAATCACCTCTTACTAAAGATTGGATGAGAAACTACTCACTCTTCATGCCTTTGTTAAAGCTAGAAAAGTGAGTGATGATCATCTCTCCAAGTAGAGGAGTTACAAGGTAAAACACTTTACATAAGGAGCTGATCTTCGACAAAGAATGAGTGAATCACGTTCCACCCTTCACGGCTTTGGTAAAGCTCTAGAAAAGTGGAAGAGTTTCACTCCTCTAAGAGAAGAAGGAAGCTCAAGCAATGGAAGTAAAAGAAAGCAATAACACAATAAAAGAAAGCAATACTTAAAGTAAAAGAAAGCAATAAAGTAAAAGGAAGCAATAATACAATAAAAGAAAGCAATACTTAAAGAAAGCAATAAGCAATAAGAAAAGCAATAATACTTTTGAAGGGTTTTTCACCACCAAAAGATGAATGCTTTACAAGTCCTGAGGGGTGGTATTTATAGGCAACAAGGGAGGGTGAAAGTCTTGTTTGGTGGCTTTGAATTACATGAAAGTCTTGTTTGGTGGCCTTGAATTCTTTGATCCCCCTTTGTTTTGAGCTTTGATAATTGGCACCCCAGTAGTTTGTAGCTTTAATGCAATTGGCTCCCCAGTAGTTTGTAGCTTTGACACAAAACCCTAAAAAAAACAACAATTAATGCATTATCCTTTATTCACACACTAACCCTAATTTGACTTAGTTTGACTAGTTTAACTTTGTTTAACTAATACAATTGACCTATTAACTCAATTAAATTATGCATTAATTTGGGTTAATCACTTCTCTATGCTATGGTACTGCTACAAAACCTTCACTAACCTCAAATTCTTGCAAGGCCTATTCTCGACTATCCATGATATGAATTGGTCCCTCCTCACGGTCCCATCTGCATCAACAACTAGTTCACCCCAATCCACCACATGTGTAGGATCTAGAGCGTACTTTTGTAGCATTGAGCCATGGAACACTACATGAAAACTAGATAGATTTGGCATAATACCAACTAGTAAGAAACTGTACCAACCCTCTCGAGCACCTCGTAGGCCCCGATATACCTCGGCGACAACTTTCTTCGCTTTTCCAACTTGACCACTCCCCTTTTAGGCATAACCATCAAGAAGACATGATCTCTAACCTCAAACTCCAGATGTCTCTGCTGCCCATTAGCGTAGCTCATTTGTTAACTCTAAGCCATAAGAAGATGCTTCCGCATCAAGTCCACCTTCTCTGAGGTGTCTCTGATCAAGTCTGGACTCATGGAAGGTCCCTTTCCAACCTCTATCCAACAAATCGGAGAACGATATAGCCTCCCATAAAGAGCCTCATAGGGTGCCATTTGTATGCTCATCTGGTAACTATTGTTATAGGCTAACTCCACTAAGGTTAAGTGCTCCTCTCAGCTACCCTTGAGATCAAAGACGCATGCCTGAAGTATATCCTTTAAAATATGGATGGTTCTTTCTGACTGACTGTCCGTTTGGGGATGAAAAGTTGTACTCATCATGAATTTTGTCCATGTAGTCTGCTAGAAACTCTTCCAGAAGTAAGTTGTGAACCTAGGATCTCGATTCAATACTCTAGATATGGGTACCTTGTGCAACTGAACTATCTCCCATATATACAACCTATATAATTCATTTAGTGTGAAGGTCATCTACACAGCTAAAAAGTGTGCCGACTTTGTAAGCTGGTCCATTACTAGCCATACAACATCATATCCACGCGAAGTCTGTGGTAAGTGGGTCACAAAATTCATAGTGACATGTTCCTACTTCCACTCCGCCTCCTCTAAAGGCTGGAGCAATCCTGCTGTTCTCTGGTGCTCAGTCTTGACCCGTTGACATGTGAGACATCTACTAACAAAGTTTCTAACGTATCTCTTCACCCCACTCCAATAATATTGGTGACAAAGATGTGATCTTTGTGCCACCGGGATACACCACAAAAATCAGAGCAATGAAACTCCCTAAGGATCTCCTCTCTTAGATCTGTAGGCTGGGGAACCATAACCTTTCCCTTAAGTTGAAGACAACCATTTGCACGAATGGCCCATCCCTTATCACCTATACCCGATTATATCCGATCCTTAATGGACAATATCTCTATGTCCTATCCTAGGACTCGATCACTCTGCTCAATAAACAAGAATAGCTACTAGACTTCCTAAGATGCCTTGAGCTTGATGCCTATAGTGTAGCCCAAATCGTCTCACAGTATCAAGCATCTGCCACTCTTAAGTAGCTATACTAGCCAAGAATCCCCATGACATCTGACTTAGTGCATCAGCCACCACATTTGCCTTACTAGGATGGTAATGCGAAGTGAAGTCATAATCCTCTAGGTACTCCATATACATGCTCTGCCTCATATTGGGATCCCACTGTGTAAAGATGTACTTCAGATTCTTATGGTCTGAAAACACCTCGAATTGCTCCCTGTATAGATAGTGGGGCCATAGCTTCAAGACAAAGATAACGACCGCCAACTCCATGTTGTGAATGTAGTAGTTTTGCGTATAGCTCTTCAACTGTCATGAACCATAAGCTACCACCTTCCTGGACTGCATCAAAACACATCTAAGTCTATCCTTTGAGACATCAAAATAAATTGTATACCTCTACCCCTCTCCATGACTATAAGGATAGGGGCTGAAGTCAGCCTCCTATTTAAATCGTGGAATACCTTCTCACATAAGTCATCCTATTGAAATTTGACCTTTCTCCTAGTCAATCGAGTTATAGATGCAACTAGCCATGAGAAGTTCTCAATGAACCTCTGATAATATCCTGCCAATCCCAAGAAACTACGTATCTTAAAGATTGACTTAGGCCTATCCCACCTCATAATTGCCTCAACCTTCTTTGGGTCCATTAACTCCCCTGAAACAGACACCAAGAGTCCAAAAAAATTCACCTCCATCAACCAAATTCACACTTGCTAAACTTGGAATATAACTGGTGGTCTCTTAAGGTTTGGAGAATGATCCTCAAGTGACCTTCATGCTCCTCTTGAGACTCAGAGTAGATCAAAATTTCATTAATAAAGACTATGACAAGCTGATCTAAATAGGTCTAAAACACCCTATGCGTAAGGTCCATGAATTCCGTAGGGGCATTCGTTAATCCAAATGGCATAACCGTGAACTCAAAATGCCTGTACCGCGTCCTAAACGTCAGCTTAGGGATATCGACTCTCTAATTCTCAACTGATGGTAGCCCATGCATAGATCTATTTTGGAGTAGACCCATACCCCTCTCATTCGATAAAAAGGATCATCAATCCTCGGCAGTGGATACTTATTCTTGATAGTGACCCATTTCAACTGTTGGTAGTTGATACATAGTCAAGAGTCCTATCCTTCTTGTTGGAAAAAACCATCGGAGTGCCCCAAAGGTGAGGTACTCGATTTAATAAAACCCTTATCTAACAATTTTTTCAACTGGACCTTGAGTTATTGCAACTTCGCATGTACCATCCTATGCAGCGTCATAGAAATAAGGGATGCACTAGGTTGTAACTCAATGGTGAAGTCGACATCCTATTGTGGAGGCAATCTTGGTAACTTATTTTGGAGAACATCCTCATACTTGCAAACTACCTGAGGTAGAACTAACTTCTATCTTGCCTCATCCTTAAGTGTAATGCACATAAGCCAATCCATCAACTGTCCATGCCAACGAGAGTCATACACAAATTAGGGTAAAACATCGTGCTATTCTCCCTAAAACTTGAAGTAGACAACCTCCGTATATCCAGTGCCCCTCTTCTGATCATAATCGATGATGACTCAATGTGTCGCTAACCAATCTGTCTCGAGAATGCCATCAAACTTCACATGTCCATGACCCTAAGGTCCATGGGGAGCAGAATCCCCAAGATCTATAACTCATATCCCCAACATATCTGAACAATGTGAACCCTAGCTTCTAGGGGAGAACTCACATTCAATGACTCTTCTAAGTTCACAACCTCTAAGCTCAAATCCTTTACGTACAATACAATTATGAATGAATGAAACGCACCCAAATCAAATAATACCCATGCCCATAAGCAAGAAAGTAGAAATATACCCTGAATCATTGTCTGATCTGCTAGCTCAGTTTGTCATTTGATGGCGAAGACTCACCTATGGGTCCATCAAGTCCTTGCCCGAAAGTGCTATCCTTGGCCTCAACCCAAACCTTGGTCCATCTGGTCTATTACAGAGTCCTATTCGTGAAATAGTAGGGACCTGTGTAGCACCTTTGAATTGAAACTAACTTCCCTAGCCCATGGTGGTGTAGGGAGGAATGAAAAAATGTCTATGGATACCCCACTGATAACTAAGACTGATATGTTTCATTGCTTTGGGATCCTAGCCTCTAAGGACAATCTTGTTTCAAATGACCCAGTTTGTGGCATACGTAACAAGCCCTCTGGCCAGTTTGATAGGGAGCTGTGAAATTTCTCCATCCTAGAAAGATTGACCTTGGCCTTGGCTTTGATAGCCTTAACCCTGCCCTTGATTCCCTTGTGGGGTAGATGTCCTTTGCTTCTTTCCCGAACTAGCTGAAGAGGACTGACTTTCTTTCTTCTTATCCTTAGCACTCGACTCTTGGATGCTTTTAGAGTCTTCCACTTCCCTCTCAATGGTTATGACCATCTTGACCATTGAGTCTATGTCTTGTAGGCAATGGCCCACAATCTTACCCCGTACGGACAACTTCAAGCCGTCCTTGAACCTCCTCACTTTGGCCAAATTAGTGGCCACATAGTCATCGGCATAATAGGCTAGCTCGCTAAACTTAGCCATGTAGTCCATTACCGTCATGGTTCCTTGCTTTAGATCTAAGAATTCTCGGGCTTTCACTTGCCGAGTAGCCAATGGGAAGTACTTGCCCATGAAGAGCTCACAAAACTCTTCCCAAGTCATAGCCTTAACATTCATTGAGACCTTTGCCAAATTCCACCATAGATGGACCTCTCTCTAAAGTTAGAATGTGGCTAGTTTTATCTTGGTGGCATTGGATATGACCTCCATAGCCTCAAAGATCTTGTCAACTTGTTGGAACTAATAGTCGGCCACTGTCGGATCTACCCCTCCTGTAAAGGTTGGTGGTTTATGTGCCTCGAACCTCTAGAGGTTGTTCAAGCCTCCTTGTCCTATGTTGGCGCTAGTTTGTACAAAGGTAGCAGCCATTACGCCCATAGCCTCCATGAAGGCTTGTAGATCAGAGGCTGGTGGTGGTGGTGGTTGGTTGTTCCGTCTACCCCTTCGACCATTGTGATGTTCTCATCCTCTATTTTTCGTCTACACACACGTAAGATAGCAATAGACCACTAACTTAGTATCCCAAATTTAGGAACCAAAGTTACAATGTTGGAAATTTAACTTCCCATCGTCTCACTAGTAGGAGGTATGCCACCCATTAGTAGATGCCGAAACCATAAACTTTCCTATTCTTTTTTTTTTTTGACCCCAAGGTTATGTTTTCTAACCTTAGTGTCTCATTTTCATACACATTGAATCCTGCATATAATCACATATCACACAACATATAGCATTGAATGCACATAACATGTAATGCATAATGAATGCAATAACTTAATTCAATCTACCCTCAAGTTCAAGGTAATCGGGAACTTAAGCTTTGAAACCAAGCCATGACGGTTATTAGAGCCCAAACTACACCATCAAGTTTAGACCTTTTAATTCTTACAATGGATGATAAGCTCACTTTCCGCAGGGTCCATATAAGACCTAATGCCCATGCTCTAATACCAAGTTGTGACGTCCCCAAATCCAGTAGTCCTTTCTCAACCCGTTGATCACCCATTAATCTATGAAAAGTACCTGTGAGTACCGTATAACTTGATACCACATTGTTACACCTCATTCATGAAGATCATAACCAAAATAGACTTTAGGCAGAGTCTCCTTTGTACGAGAGCCCAACCCAATACGTAACCTATGCATATAGTAATCATTGGACCAATCCAAGAACCAAACCCCAATGATTAGGGCTTATTATTCTCTATTTACATCATCCAAGAAGAGCGTTCATGATGTAAAAGCTCGGCAATGCTACATATCAATTTTTAAGTTTTGGGAAGAGGTACCAGTACCTTTGATATGTGATATCAGTACCTGAGCCTTTTGTTAGCCAAGTATTGGTACTAATGTGACTTGATACCGGTACCTGAACCCACTATTTGCTAGGTATCGATACCTGATAGCCTAGATATGTGTACCTAAGCTCATTATCCATCGGGGTACCAGTACCTAAAAGCCTAGGTACCGGTACCAAAGTCCACTAGAATCCAAGAACTAGTGTTTGTAAGCCTTGGTACTGGTACCTGGGCCTTCCAACAACATGGTACCAATACCTATTCACTTAAGTACTGGTACCTGAGCCTAGATTTCCTCCAATCTTTGAAATTTTCAATTTGTTTCATCCAAACTTATACTATACTCAACACATTCATTTATTTACATGAAAACGTTGTCCAATAGAGTCCTATTACATGCTCTATTAACAAAATACAAGTTCAAAAAAAATTTACAAGATTGATTTACAAAATGCAATTCAAAAGCCATGATTAGCACAAAATATTGCACATCATGTATACATTTGCATCCATTTTATACTTGCTTTTGTGGTGAAAATGAGAGGAAATGCAATTAATCTAACATTTAACAATGTTTCTGTGTGATTGTAGGTAAAGAGTAGGAAATGGCTTGAGTTAAGCCCCCATCATAGTGCTTAAAAACAATGGAGATGAAGGAGAGGCTTAACGGGTGGTTTGGAAGGTGAAAAGATCAAGAAAAGAGTAGATAAAGTGAAAACCAATCGGTAGTTTTGGTTATAAACCTACCCAAAGGTTTTACACAGTGGAATTAACCTGTTAGATCATCTACCAAAACCTGGCGGAAGGTTTTGCATACTAGACAAAACCTACTGGTAGGTCTTGTCATCGACCTACCGGTATGTTTTGCTAACACACGCTAGAACCTACAACTCATACTTTACCTGCTTGGGGGGCCCACCTCTGCTTCTCCCACACATCCCCTAGCATATTCTACATACAAGCATGCCTCCCTACACCTAGGATTGGAATTTGGAAGAAAAAACATGTTAGAGAAAGAGAGAGAAAGAGGGAGATTTGGTGGGTTGCAGGTTTGGCTTGTCCTTGCATGTGCAAGTGTCAAATCACTTCCCATTGATGGGAAGTCTGCTCTCACAGACGATAGGGGGCTGATGAAAGAAAATGAGGGGGATACACACAATTATAGCAGCTAGAAAAGCTTTTAGAGAAAGAAGCTCCAAAGAAGAAAACATAGTTTTAGAGAGAGAAAGCTTGATTTTTACATTTTCTCACCCATTTCACTTGTAGTAAGTTGTAATACTCTTGTAATCTTCATTTCTTGCACTTTAATCTTCTTTATTTCAATTTTATTTCAAGTTTAGTTATATATTCTTGAATCTACCATGTTTACATTTGAGTTTTTCTTTTCAAGCTTTGTAGTTGGGTATGAAATGAACTTTCTTTTGTAGTTTAACTTCTTGCATTAATACAAGTTTAATCTTCATTTCTTTATCATGTCTCTTCACATTGTGTATGTTTTTACTTTCATTATGAGTTTCTAGGTTTTTAGTTGGTTAATCCAAGGGATATTTCCTCTTGGGTATGCTAAATCAACTTTCCTCCATTCTTCCTAGTAGTGTAAAGTGCTTGGTTCGACTAGATTGAGTGCGGACATGGTTGTGAGCTATTGATACACCGTAGACTTTTCACGAGGTATGCTTGAGCGTACACCTCCATATTAGTCCCTCACTTTCGATGAATCAATCAAACATCGAGACACCATTGGAAGAATGTTTTGAGTTGATTCGACATTCCCATTGGAATGACCTCTTTGGATTAGCCAACCTTGTTTTTCATTGCATTTTTATCAAAAACTCCACTCACCAAAACACAAACTCATAAGATTTTACACTTTTCATTTTTCTCAAAATCTCCTTCACCACAATTCGACCTTCCTTCCTCAAAGAGATGACCTTGTAATACTCATTCCAAGTAAAACAAGACATTGCAAGTCTCTCTATGCATGGGGAGCACTTTTACACACACACACACATTTTTGTTCATCCGCACATGTTTTTTCCATTTCTAGCATCGAACTTGAGAGAGAGTGACACTCACCTACACACATAAGCCATATATACCTTTGAGGGTTCGTGTTCATAGATTAGGACAAACAATTCAAGAAATTTTAGAGCTGTTTTCGGGGAGAGGAAAAGCGTTAAATTAGAATGTGATTTCGGACAACGGAGGTAAGTCCCGTGATTCTCATCATGGGCCAAGGTACGTTGCTCCTTGTATATATTTTTGTTTACTTTTCCTTTTAGTTGTAGATATTGGTTTTGCATGTGGGGATGGAACAATCAAAATAGATTAGTGAGACAAGCCCAAGGACCAAACATGAACCTAGACCAAGACCCACCTGACGATGCCGCAAAAAATTTTGAGGATGATGACGCTATTATTCCAAGGGGTGGGGGAATGCAAAACCCTAGAATGCCAAACCCCTGAATGCATTTTCCCCTCCTAGGAATGAAGGAAATATTATCCCAATTGATCCTCCAGCGAGGTCAATGAGGGATTATCCCCAACCGACACAAAGTATCGCCTCTTCTTGCGTACTTCTCCCATCCAGGCTCATGCCTTCCTTTTTAAGTCGGGAATGTTACAATTACTTCCTCAATTCCATGGAATTGAAAGAGAAAATCCTTATTTGCACATTAAGGAATTTGAGGAAATAGTTGGAACATTTCTTATGAATCATGCCATGGAAGATATAGCTTGCATGAAATTTTTCCCCTTCTCCCTAAAAGATAAGGCAAAAATGTGGTTGAATTACTTGAAGTCTCGATCAATAAGCTCTTGGACACAAATGCTTTTGAGTTTTTGTTCAAATTTTTTTCGGTGCCCAAGACCATTGCCCTTAAGAAACAAATTCCAAATTTTTTCAGAAAAATCTAATAAGCAATTTTATCAATGTTGGGATTGACACTAGGAATTGCTACAATCCATTCAACATCATAGATTTGAACCATGAAAATTGGTGTGTTTTTTCTACGAAGGGATTACACCCGGCTATTGATAGTTCATAGACATGATGTGCAATGGAGAGTTTTTAAACAAGAATCTCGATGAGGCCCTATAGTACTTCAATACATTGGCACAAAATGCCCAATCATGGGATATTACGGATCTTGCCGATGTACCAAGGTCCTCTCTGGGTATTAATCAACCAAATGGGGGAGGGATGTATGATTTATGGGATCGAGAGGACTTGCTTGCCAAAATCACCAAATTGTCTCAGAAAGTGGAGAGCCTAGAGGTCAATAGGAGATATGAGGTGTCCAACATAACCATTACCGAGGATTTTTGCTCTATTTGTGAGAGTGTTGAGTATTCCATATTGGAGTGGCCCAACATTCTGACACTTAAAGAGGTTTACTATGAGCAAGGCAATGCCTCAATCAAAGTAGGCAATCATTCTCACCACACTTTAATACATATAATTAGGGTTAGAGTAATCACCCAAACTTTAGTTGGAAGAATGAGAATCCTATTCCTCATGGGTCTAGTTCTTATTCACCTCCCATGCCACCTAAACAAAACCAATACCATGGTCAAGGTCCCTCGTCAAGCTCCCAATACCCCCCAGTCCAATCCATAAGAATTTTCACAAAACTTGCCTCCACAACGTTGTGGTCAACAAGGACCATCCAACCCATCTTCCTAGCAACTGCCTCATAAAATAAATTTGGAGGATGTTGTGTACCAATTCATCCAAAGCCAAACCACCATCAACAATCAAACTGCCGCCGCTTTCAATGATATTCGGACTCAAATCACAAAATTGACCAATGTCATAGGGTTATCCCAACAAGGGAAAGGAAAATTTCCTGCTCAACCACAAGAAAACCTGAGGGGTCAACACGTGATTTAGTTGTCTGAGCCTACTAAGGAGAGTTGTGAGCAATCAAGACGACCACCACCCTTAGGGGTGGCAAACAAATTGACAAGACCATTTTACCAATAGTCTCACCAAAGGCCACATTAACAAAAGAACAAGAAACTAAGGGCAACTTTGAGGGGGTGAGACAAGTGAAAAAGAAAAAAATGTTGATTTGAATGTGCATGTATGTCCTATTTCGGCCCTTTTTTCCTAACGTTTAAAGCCACCAGTGAAGGTGGCTAATTATTCTGACATCATTGAAATGTTTAAGTAGGTGAAGATCAACATCCCACTCCTCAATGTCATGAAGCAAATCTCTTCATGCACCAAGATTTTGAAAGATTTGTGTACCGTAAAGAGAAATTTGAATGTGCACAAGAAGATGTTCCTCACTGAGCAAGTCAGCTCCATTTTGAGGACCAACACACCACCAAAGTTCAAAGACTCCGGTGCCCAACCATTTCCATCACAATAGAAAATTGCTAGATGGAGCAAGCACTTCTTGATTTGGGGGGCAAGTGTCAACCTCCTACCCTACTCGGTGTACCAACAACTACAACTTGAAGAGTTGAAGCCAACTCCAATCACTCTTTAATTGGTGGATCACAATGTTAGAACACGGAGGGGAGTAGTTGAGGATGTCTTAGTTCAAGTCGATAATTTCTATTTTCCTGTTGATTTTATTGTACTTGATATCCATCCAGTTACTAACCCTAGCGCACAATTCCTATCATATTAGGTAGGCCATTCCTTGCTATGTCTAATGCCATGATTAATTTTAGGAATGGACTAACAAATTTTTCATTTGGAAATATGACAATGGACCTCAACGTGTTCAACTTGTGCAAGCAACCGGGGGGATGACGAAGAAGTACATGAGATCAACTAGATTGAAACTTGTTAGAGGAGCACTTGGAGATATTGAACACTTTGAAGTTGGGGGAGGATTCTGACCATGATTCCAGTAATGTGTATGTGGCTTATACAGTGAGGTGAGTGTCACTCTCCCATGGATATCAGGCGAGAAATGGGAAAATGGGTGTGTGAATGAAATTTTTGTGTGTGTACAAAAGTGGTCCCCAAGCACAGAGAAACTTTTGAGTGTCATGTTTTACTTGGAATTGGTATTCCAAGGTTGTCTCCTTAGGGAAAGAAGGTGAACTATGTGAAGGTGATTTTGTGGAAAATGAAAAATGTAAAATCTTTTGAATTTGAGTTTTGGTGAGTGAAGATTGGTTATAGAAATGTAATGGAAACAATTGTTGGCTAATCCAAAGAGGTCCTTCTAATAAGAATGCCAAATCAACTCAAGATATTCTTCCAATGATGCCTAGATGTTTGATTGATTCGTAGGAAGCGAAAGACTAAAACAGAGGTGAGGATTCAAGCATACCCAATGACAAGTTTATGGTGTATCAAAAACTCACAACCATGTCCACACTCAACCCAGTCAAACCAAACCATCGTACACTACGAGGATGAATGAAAAAGAGTTGATTCAACATACCCAAGAGGAATTCTCCCTTGGATTAGCTAACTTAAAGCTGAGGTACTCATATTTAAAGCAAGATCATACATAAATTAAAGTAAAGAGACATTGTGAAGGAATGAAGATTGGAACTTAAATTAATGCAAGAAAAGTTAAACTATGAAGAAATGCATTTAATACCCATTTTAAAAGCTTGAAGTGAAAAACTTGAGTGTAACAATGGTAAAGTGAAAGATACTTGACTAAACATACAATACACTTGAAATAAATGACATTAAGTTCAATAAATGAAGCTTTCAAGAGTCTTATAGAAGATTACAAGTGAAAATGGGTAGAAGAAATGCAAAAATCTAACTTATCTCTCTAAAACTATGTCTTCCTCCTTTATATTCTCTCTCTACAATGCTTTACTAGGCTGGATAATGTGAATTGTTGTTTGCATTTTCATCAATGGAGGTCCTCTAGCATGTGTGACAGGTTTCCCATTCATAGGAGGCTGAGTTGATGGTTTGGGTAGGCTAGGACAAGCCTGGCTTGCAACTCCCCTGGCTTCTCTCTTATCTCTCTTTCTCATTAATGCATTGGCCTCCAAAGTTCAACCTTAGGCAAGGGGAGGCATGTATGTGTGTAAGAGATGTTAGGGGACAAGTGGGAGAATCATATGTGGGACCCTCGAGTGGCAGAGCTTGAGTTACAGGCTGTTTGGGATTTCTGGGCAAAACCCTCTGCAAGGTTGATGCAAAGCTTCCAGAAGGTTTGCGCAGGAATAGTTAAAATAGCAATCCAGTAAGCTTAACCTTC
Organism: Ilex paraguariensis; assembly: GCA_963454935.2. Taxonomy (NCBI): domain Eukaryota; kingdom Viridiplantae; phylum Streptophyta; class Magnoliopsida; order Aquifoliales; family Aquifoliaceae; genus Ilex; species Ilex paraguariensis. The sequence goes on from CAUOFW020009501.1 coordinate 945,442, forward strand.
TAGAAGGTTTTGGCAATGCATAGGCAAACCAAGTGCAAATCTTTTGGAAGGTTTATGACCAAACCTTCCGGAAGGTTTTCATCCAATTTACCTTTTTTTTGGTTTCTTCACCTTCCAATCCTTCCTTTAAGCTATGCCATCATCTTCATTGACCTTAAACATTACGATGGGAGATTAACTCAAGCTATATACAAATTTGCACCTACATTCACACAAAACTTCATTAAAAGGTAGATTAATTGCATTTCTATCCAAATTCACAACTAAAGCAAGTATAAAAGGGTATAACCACATACAGTATATGTATTATTTTGTGCTAATAACACCCCCCAACTTGAGTTTTGCTAGTCCCTAGAAAAATTCATTTCAAACCACAAGATATAAAACTACGACAAAATCCATTCATACCAGTGAATATTCAAACACTCAAAATGCAAAAATCACATTGCAATTACAGAAATGGACTTGGGCAATGATAAAATGAAACATCCATGGTATTTTTCATTAATCATTCACAAAAGTTCAATACAATTGGTTAGAGTTTCAAAACAAAATGGCCCAAAAATCCTAGAGGTACTTCTACTAGGTTGACAAAACTAACCCTAACGGTACAACCTAAAATCAAAAGAAACAAAATACAAGAGACATCCTAATCGTCATTCTCATCATCATCAAATGCATCCTCATCCTCAGCACCACTCTTTAAGTTGATTAACCCTAATTAGTATATGAATTAGAATCGTTAAATAAGTCAAATTGAAAAGATAAAACAATTAAAATCTATCAACCAGGGTTTGTGCGTGAGCTAGGGTTTTATATGTAATATGTTTAAAAATTTCAGGGTTTAATGCGGAATTGACAAAAAATACAAGGAATAATGTGTCAAAGCTTAAAACAGCGAAGGATCAAAGTATAATTCAACCAAGGAATAGCCAGCAAGACAAGAAAATTAGCATCCAAAAATCAGCAAAACACCACTGTCTGGACGGTGGAGGGGCGTCCGTATGGTGCTCTATGGCCGTTCATGATGATCTCTCCACCTCATGCTTCCTATAGCCTATATATATGCATGACCTCCTTGTTCTTGAGTTAGAAGGCCAGATAGGGGAGCTCTAGAGAGAAATCCAAAGAGAAAAAGAAAGAGAGAAAGAGAAAGTAATACCCAATTTGGTCTGTCATACTCTCCAGCCAAAACTTTATATTTCTACATTTATGTGTTATCTTTCTATTCAGATAGTTGAACTGCGACCACTTTTTTGTCTTAACTGATAAGAAAGGTGGTTGTAATTCAGTTGTTCCTTGTGAAAGAAGTGTCTGAGTTTGTATTTTAATTACTGTTGTAATGAAAACTACCTGCACTCCTTGTTTGTCTGTAGTAATGGGGTGTGAGTAGTTACTTATAACCTTCAGTGAGAGGTAAACATATGTATAATATTAGTTAACTTCTGGAAATGCTGATGTTTTATTAATATATATATATATATATATATCCATTATATACTTCATGCATGATACAGTGATATACGTAATTGGGAGAGACAACCCAGAACTATGTCATCAGTGAATCATCAACCTGTCGGTTAAATATCTACGGTGTTCCATTGGTATGGCTTGACCTCCAAAGGAGCACTAAGGATGTTTTAACAGTTGCATGGTATATAAACCTATCAGATTAATGTCTTAAGTGATTCTCATTAACAACTTGTCCTTCTGGATTACTAAGGCCGTTTAACTGGTATACATAATAATATTGCTAGTTAAATATCTATGATGTTTCATTGGTATGGCTTGACCTCCAAAGGAGCACTGAGGATGTTCTACTGTAGCATGGTATAATCATCAAATTAATGATCTAAGTGATCCTCATGAATGGCTTGTCCTTCTAGATTACTAGGATTGTTTAACTGGTATATATATAACCAGCAAATCTAAGAAGTTGTTGTGTTATGATCTATTTATACCACCAGCTAACTTAAGAAGTTGTTATGTTATGATTTATTATGTACGCACATATTATAATTTTGCCAATTGAGTAATTCAAATGATTCTCATGAATGGCTTGTCCCTCTGGGTTATTAGAGTTAGTCAATTGACACATGTATACGACCAGCTAACCTAAGAAGTTGTTGTGTGATGGTTTATATACATCAGACCTACTGGTTGACTTTTCATTGACATGTAAATTAATTGCTATAAGGTAGCATTTCCAGTATTTAACCAATATAAAGCATATGAGACCCTTAAATTGAAGGATACTTTTTATATTATTGTCTTCTCACAATTTATCTGCAAATAACCGTTTACTTAGGCTAGTTATCAATCTAAGCTCGCATCACAAGCTATCTCAAGCTCTCCTATTTTAAACAACAACTGCATTATTTTTATTTTATTTCCTAACTATTAAAACTCTTCATGGGATCGATCTTGGACTTAAACCATGAAAATTACAATTTGACCACGTATACTTGGGTATATAATATAAATCTAATCATAAAAGAAGTCGAATCAAGTTTTTGGCGCCGTTGCTTGGGAGTTATGATAATTTGAAATTAAATAAAATATGAAAGTTGTTTAATTTGTAATATATATATATATATATAAATTGTGTGTGTTTTCTTTAATAGTTTATGTCCGTTCATTCATTAATAGGTTCTATAAATCAGTCATCTCCTTCATCTTCATCTACACAAGAATCATTTGAATTAAGTATGGCTAGAAACGTACCTAGGGAAGAACAACCTAGAAAACAAGAAGTAGTTCAAAATATTTGACCATTAAGAGAATATTTACATCCTACATGAACTAATGTCCCGTTATGTTTTACTTTTCCAATAGATACTCCAAATCTTAATATTAAACTAGAAACAATACAGTTATTACCACATATTCATGGGTTAGAAATTGAAAATCCTTATGTGCATATGAAAAAATTTGAAGAAGTCTGTGGAACCTTTCAAGATAATTCTGAAATGGTAAGATCAAAACTTTTTCCTTTTTCTTTGAAAGATAAAGAAAACTAGTGGCTTAACTCTTTATGAGGTAATTTAATAACAAATTGACAAGCTTTACAAACTGAGTTTTTAAAAACCTTTTTCCTGTGCATCGTACAAATACATTAAGATGTCAAATAATAATTTTTTTTGTAAAAGAAGGTGAAACTTTTGATCAATGTTGGGAAAGATTTAAAGATCTTCTCCAAGTTTGTCCATATCATGCATTTGAAAACTGGACTTTTGTTGGTTTTTTTATGATGCTCTTCCACCTGCAACGTGACAATTTGTTGAAATGATGGCACATGGGAAATTTATTAGTAAAAATCCAAAAGAAACATTTCAATTTTTTGATACTATTTGTGAGAGTTCCCAGATGTGGGACTTGACTTCTTCAAATATAGTGGAAACTAAGCCATCTACATCTGAAAGAGGAAAATATGTATTAAAAGAAGATGATCACTTAAGAGCTAAAATGACTAATTTATCTCAAAAACTAGAAGCCTTAGAAATGAAAAAAATTAAGCAAGTGTTGGTTGTATCTACTACTGATCAAATATGTGAGATTTGTGTGCTGTCAGGATAGTGCAGCAAAATGTCCAACCATACCGGCGTTCAAAAAAGTGTTAATTGAACAATCTAATGCAATTCCAACTTATAATATGCCTTATCCAAATCCATACTATGACTTACAATCTAGGATGGAGAAATCATCCTAATTTTAGTTGGAGAAATACACAACCAACAAATCAAACACAAGGTTCACCACGCCCACAAAATCAACAACAATATTAACCATATCAACCTCCACATAAAAGAACTCCGGAAGATACTATGAATCAATTTATTCAAAGTCAAATGAGTTTTAATACTCAAAAAACTCAAGCTTTTAATGATTTTAAAGCCCTATCTGCTCAGAGTATTGAAGATATCAAAAGTCATCTAGCTAAGTTGACCTAGTCTCTGAGTATGTCAGAAAAAAAAAAAAATTTATCTCAACCTAATCCTCCACAAAGTCAAAGTTAAGCTAATGCTATATCCTTTGAATCTTGTCCAAGTCAAGTACAAGCAATCACAACATTAATAAGTGGTAAGGTAATTGATAAAACTATTAAACCAAACTTTCCAAGAAAATATGTAAGTTAATTCCTGTTAATGAAACAATTGAACCTGAACCTTCAATTGAAAAACGACCAGAAATACAAAAATGAAAAAGATCATCCATGTCCTATTCCTTTACCTTTTCCTCAAAGGGTCAAGAAATCTTCATCTGAAAAAGATCAAGCTAAAATTTTTGAAATGTTTAAACAAGTTAAGATTAACATTCCTTTGTTGGATTCTATTAAAAGAGTTCCAGTTTATGCTATGTTTTTAAAAGATCTTTGCACAATAAAAATAAAAACAAATGTATCAAAGAAAGCATTTCTAACTGAACAAGTTCGTACTACAATACAACATAACACTCTTCTTAAGTACAAAGATCCAGGTAGTCCTACAGTTTCATGCATCATTGAGAATTTTCAAATTGAAGAAACGCTGCTAGATTTTGGAGCTAGTTGTAATTTAATGTCATATTCAGTGTATACACAATTAGGATTAAATGAACTAAAACCTACCAGTGTTACACTACAATTAGTAGACCAATCAATAAAAACTCCATGAGGAATTGTGGAAGATGTTATTATACAAGTTGATCAATTTTATTTCTCAGCAGATTTTATCGTGATAGATACGCAACCAATTTTTTATACATCTACATATATACCAGTTATTTTAGGTTGACCATTCCTAACTACATCAAATGCATTAATAAATTATGGAAATGGAGTTATGAAACTTTCATTTGGTAATATGACCTTAGAATTAAATGTTTTTAACAGTGCAAAGCAACCTAGAGAAGAAGATGAAATGCATGAAATAAATTGTGTTGAATTGTTAACTTAAAGTTTTTTTGAAAAGGTGTTTTTGGAAAAAGAATTATATACATTAGAGTCTATATCCAATGATGAATCTGAAAACATAGAGAATAAAAAATGTGAAAATTTGTGGTCTAAATCTGTAGACTCCATTATCAAAATCTTTAAGCCAAATTTAAAACCGCTTCCAACCAATCTAAAATATGTTTTCTTAGAAAAAAAAATGAAATTCATCCTGTGATTATATCATCAAATTTATCTGAAAGTCAAGAAAAAGAATTAACAAAAATATTGAAAAACCATCAAAGTGTTCTAGGATGGACAATAGCAGATATAAAAGGAATAAGTCCACTTCTATATATTGATTGTATATATTTAGAAGAAAATACTAAACCATCTCGTCAAATGCAAAGAAGACTAAATCCACATTTAAAAGAAGTAGTCCGAGCTGAAGTACTTAAACTATTAGATGAAAATATTATTTATCTTATATCTGATAGTAAATGGGTTAGTCCTACACAAATAGTCCTTAAGAAGTCTGGTGTTACTGTAATACAAAATAAAGAAAATGAATTAGTTCCAATGCGTACAGTTACAAGTTGATGTGTGTGTATTGACTATCGAAAGCTAAATTTCCTCACCAGAAAGGATCACTTTCCGTTGCCTTTTCTAGATCAAATACTAGAGAGAATAGCTAGTCATGCATATTACTATTTTTTTGATGGATATTCTGGTTATAATCAGATTAAAATTGCAATAGATCATCAAGAAAAAATTACATTTACATTTCCATTTGGTACTTTTACATATAAAAGGATGCCTTTTGAATTATGTAATGCGCCAACTACATTTTAGTGTTGTATGCTAAGCATATTCATTGATATGGTAGAACAACATCTAGAAGTTTTTATGGATGACTTTTCAGTGTACAGTGATTCATTTTATTTATGTTTAGAAAATCTTGAAAAAGAACTCATTCGATGTGAAGAAACAAACCTTGTCTTAAATTGGGAAAAGTGTCATTTTATGGTTACACAAGGTGTTGTTTTAAGTCATGTAGCATCTAAAAAAAGGATCGAAGTTGATAAATCTAAAATTGATTTAATAGCTAATCTTCCATCACCGAAAACTGTAAAAGATGTTCACTCTTTTCTCGGTCATGCAGGAGTTTATAGAGGGTTTATAAAATTTTTTAGTTCAATATCTAGACATATATGTAATCTTTTATGTCAGGATGCATTATTTGAATGGAATGATGCATGCCAATTCGCGTTTGATAAATTAAAAAACATGTTAATTTCTACACCTATTATGCAACCTCCTGACTGGTCTTTGTCTTTTGAATTATTATGTGATGCAAGTGATTATGCAGTAGGAGATGTATTAGGTCAAAGGAAAGATAAAAAATCTTACGTTATTTACTATGCAAGTAAAATCTTAAATGATGCACAAATAAACTATTCAACTACAGAAAAAGAATTGCTTGCTATTGTATTTGCGTTAGATAAATTTCGTTCATATCTGGTTGGATCGTCAATTGTTGTATTTACAAATCATGCAGCTTTAAAATATTTACTTACTAAGAAAGATGCTAAATCATGTCTCCTACGATGGATATTGTTACTTCAAGAATTTGATCTTATCATTAAGGATAAAAAAGGAGTTGAAAATGTGGTAGCTAATCACTTGTCAAGGTTAAATTATGATATAAAGGAAGAACCAACTCCGATTAGAGAAATTTTTCCAGACGAACAACTATTTGCAATAACAGAAGTACCATGATATGCAGATATAACCAATTATTTAGCTATTGGTATTATTCCTTCTCATTATACCTGGTTTGATAGAAATAAGTTTCTAAGTGAGGTACGTAACTTTTTCTAAGAGGATCCTTATTTGTTTAAATATTATAAAGATCAAATAATAAGACATTGTGTACCTAATCATGAAATAGGTGAGGTAATTCATTTTTGTCACCCTGAAGCTTGCGGAGGTCATTTTGCTTCAAAGAAAACTGCTGTTAAAATTCTGCAGTGTGGATTTTATTGGCCAACTCTTTTAAAGATGTTCATATCTTTTGTTAAATTGTCACAGATGTCAAAGATTTGGAGACGTTTCAAAAAGAAATGTGATGCCTTTAAACTCTATTTTGATTGTTGAAATTTTTGATTGTGGGGCATCGATTTTATGGGTCCATTTCTCCCATATTTTGGATATTTGTATATTTTAGTGACAGTTTATTATGTCTCTAAATGGGTAAAGGCAATTCCATGTAGAAATAATGATCATAAACAAGTGATCAAATTTTTAAAAGTAAAAATTTTGTCCAGATTTGGAATTCCTCGTACCATCATAAGTGATAGTGGATTACATTTTTGTAATAAATTTTTGAATTTCCTAGGAAAAAAATATCCAATTTCACATAAAATATTAACTCTGTATCATTCACAGACAAGTGGACAAGCTGAATTACCTGATAAGGAGATAAAATATATCTTAGAAAAAATAATAAATCCAGATCGTAAAGATTGGTCCTTAAGATTGAATGATGCGATTTGGGCTTATCTTAATGCAAATAAAACCATTTTAGGGATGTCCCCTTACCGGTTAGTTTATGAAAAACCATCTCACTTGCCTGTAGAATTAGAACATCGAACATATTGGACAATCAAAATGATGAATTTTGATATGGACAAAGCTGGAATAGCTCGCAAACTTCAAATTAATGAATTGGAAGAATTAAGAAATGAAGCTTATGAAAACGCAAAGATTGCAAAGTCAAGAACCAAATTTTTTCATGATAAAAATATCATTCGGAAATCTTTTGAACCATCTCAAAAAATTCTATTATAGAATGCAAAGCTTCGTTTATTTCTTGAAAAATTAAGATCAAGATGGACAGGTACATATATTGCCAGGGAAGTTTTTGACTATGGAGCATTTGAAATTGAAAATCCGTTAACCGGAAATATCTTTAAAGTAAATGGTCAAAGACTTAAACCATATTATGATGGATTTATTCAAGATATAACTTCAGTACAACTTTTTGATCCTGTTTGCGTGCTCTAAAAAGTACATTGTTGTTTGATTAGTAAATAATATTACTAATTAGTTGTAATTTATTTAAAAAATTAAATCTCTTGAAGGAAAGCCAAATATCCTAATCGCTGAAAGACAACAGATTGCTAGTTTTTAGTATTAGTACTAATTTTCAGACATCACCTCATTGCAGATAATGCCTAATTTAAGTAGGGGAGATATGAGTGTAAATCTACTTATGAATGAACTTACTTATATGTGTTTTTAGTTATTAAAAAAAAAAATTCATCTTTGTGACTGATAGACATTAAAGAACCTGATAGTGAGTCAATTTTCAATAATAATAATAATAATTTACAATGGACGAGAAACTATTCTAGTTAAGTTTAATTCTACTATGTCGTCTTCTAAAAGATATACATGCATTGATCATGCAAAAAGCTAGAAGAGTTAGAAATTTAGAAATTTTTGAAAGTCAACCAAGACCCCTATACGGAACGAGTACATTTGCTAAACGCTGGAGATCAAAGCGTCTCGATGGATGTGTAAGATGTGGTCGTTTAGAACATTTGAGAGAATATAATTAGTGTGCGGAATCAATTTCAGGTCGAGCGTTAGATCGTCTCCGGNTACATTTGCTAAACGCTGGAGATCAAAGCGTCTCGATGGATGTGTAAGATGTGGTCATTTAGAACATTTGAGAGAATATAATTAGTGTGCGGAATCAATTTCAGGTCGAGCGTTAGATCGTCTCCGGTGGATTTGGTATAGGCAGAGTAAGGAGTATCTTGAGACGCCATTCTATTACATCTCAATGTTAACAAGATACGTCAGAAATGAAGTTGACCGTGTCACGGAGTTATTAATCCTGAAAGTTCTGATTTTGAATCAATATGATCAAATGATGTATAACTTTGTAAATAATTGTACATATTTATAAATAACTGTAAATGTAAATAACTATAAATTAATTAGGAAAATCAGTAAATAATCAATGGCAAATAAAAACAAATGAAAACCACCAATTTTTTGTTAACAAGAAAAAAATGGTTAGCAAAGTTTTCTAGAATATATAAAATTGTATTTAATTTTGTAAACTGCAGGACTTTAAAGGAAAAAAAGCAGAATTACAGAAAATCAGAGAAACAGTCTACAGTTGCAAACCAAGAAAACCAGTCAAGCATCACTGTCCGGACGGTGGGAGCTAGCGTCTGGACGGCAGTGCCTATATATATATCCTCCATGCAGAAAAACCGATCATTTCATCTTCATCGCAAGCCAGAATTTGAAATAGCCGAGTTTCTCTAAGAAATATCTCTCAAATTTGCCACACTCGACCAGTTTTCTTCAAATCTTCTCTGATTACTCACTTACCCATCACATTTTGAAGGTATCTACCAATTTAAATTAGTTGAAATAGAGTATTTGAATAGAAATCAAGAAAAACATGGATTCAAGACGACGAACAAGAGGATCTTCAAGTTGTGCACAAAGGGATCAACCTCAACAACCTCAAGCACCTCCACAACAACCTAGACCAGGGAATATCTTCAATGAGGTGACATTTGAGAATTTTGAACAACAGGCCTGATACGATGCTATTTTTTTTATCTAAAATTGTAACACTCCAAAACACACCCTAGACGACATTACATTCTAAAACCATTCATATCATGAGAGCACTAATATAATCCCTTAAGAAACAAGACTTCATTTGTCATCCACGAATATTTACAACATTATCCAAAAGAATAAGCCCAAGTCATGGCTATTACATCTCAAAAATTAATTAAAGAAGCGCAGCGGAATAAACAAAAGAAGCTAGACTACACAATGTTCCAAAAGAATGTCCTAGTCTAGTACAAAAGAAAAGAAGGTCGCTCTATGCATCCACCTTGTGATCCACACTCCCATCCAGTGAAGTCTCCCAAGTAGCGGGCTCCTCGACCCTTACGTCTTCCTCCTCAAGCGGGTAATCTAAAAATTGTTAGCGATAGGGGATGAGCACAAAGCTCTGTAGAAAAATTCTCCCAAAATCAAACAAAGTTTAGAAAAGCATTTAAAACAATCGATCTTAATTTTAACATAACATAGATACATAATTTGAAATAAAGTAGTGACATTTAAAAAGGATCTCAAGTTTATTTAAAAACATTACTTAAATGAATAAACGAGCACCACATACAAATAACAACCATTAATTGTCATAACCAATTCTCAACAATTCTTTCGGTAGGTGACATACTTTGTGGTAACCTCCACCCCCCTTTAGGTCACCTTTGATTCTCAAGCATCCTTACCGGAAACCTCTTGAGATTAGATGAGCATCATTACATGGAACCTCTCACCAATCACTTTTTTACCCAACACAAAGCACTAAGGTTTCAAAATCCATAATAAAGAAAGCATTTAGGAAGGAAATACATCACTCTCCAAAAATTAGGGTTTTAAAACTAGAAAGGAGATTTCATGGGTATTAAACCCTACTTTGTTCAAAACATGTAATCCTTGCAAAAAGCCTAAGAGATGATGATTCCATAGCATATATATATACCATTAATAGCCAAAACATACATATATAAATACCCTAACCTCAATGTAAGTGAATGAGAGAAAACCCCTACTTTGAATCCTTAGTTTGTAGGAAGAACTTGAACTTTGATCTTGAATCTACTCTTAAATCTCTTATTTTTTTTCCTTCCTTTCTTCCTCTCTAATGCTCTCTAGGGTTTCAAGAGATGTGGGCTGAGAGTGGAGTGAAAGAAATGAGGGCAAATGGGATGAAAATGGGGTTTAAAACACCTCAGCACCGAAATTCACTGTTCACAGCCTGTTTTGGTTTTCTCCAAAATTACGATTTTGCCACTAAGAATCTCAAATTTGATCCATATGACTACCCTAAGATTTTTCGACATTATAGATTCATTTTAATTGTTATTTTAACCTAAAAATATTTATGTTTATGATTTATCTCAAAACCAAAGTCAACGTACACCCGAAACACTAATGTTTCTATTTTACCCATCCGAACCGGCTATTAATGAAGTTTTGCGTTGTTTGCAAATAAAAGGTGATAAAGGGTGCTTATTAAAGCCTTTTATACTTATTTGAAGCCTAAATGTACTCATTATTCTTATATTTGGATTTAAGATGCAAATGGAAACGTTAAATGTAAAACGAAGCTAATTGGACTGTTTTGACATCGCTGCATTATCTAGGCATAACTCTCTCATCCGAGCTCCGATTGAGATGATTCAAGATGATATAGAATGATAATAAAGAGCTCTAAAACTTTCATGTTTTGAGGTTTAACATATATTTACTGCATCAAGGTCTAAATCGGGCTTGAGGTTGCAGCCAGTGCACTGTTCAAGCTAATTGGGCTATTTTGACATCACTTTGTTATCTGGGCATAACTCTCTCATCCGAGCTCCGATTGGGATGATTCAAGATGCTATGAAATTCTAAGAAAGAGATCTAAAACTTTTATTTTTTTAGTTTTAAGAGATAATGATTGCATCAAGGTCAAAATCGTGCTTGAAGTTGCAGCCAGTGCATTGTTCACGTCCTGTTTCATCCTTTTTCCATTTCCAATCCATTCCTAAGCCAATCAAATCCATCCCAAACCTCTCCAACACATATTTCTACACCAAAACTATTTAATACAAGTTATAGGACCTAAAATGTTATATTTTCACTTATTAAAACCAAATTTCAACTATTATTTCCACTAACATTTTAAATCTCTACTTTTCCAATGTACCAAATTCAAACACACATCACTACACATATCCATAGTTTTACCACAATTATTTACTATATATCTATATACATATATAAAAGAAAATGCAGGGTGTTACAAAAACTATCATTTTTGAAAGGCCAGTTATTTATGAAGATTTTGAGAACATAGGAATAAAACAAATTCTTGCTGCAAGAGGATGGTTGCATTACATTAGATTTATTGCTCCTGCTTATGACTGTTTAATTCGTGAGTTTTATAGTAATGCTGTGATAATTGGAGAAAGACAATTGCGTGTGTTCCTACGGGGTATTATTTTTCAAGTTACACCGGCTACTGTAGCCCAATTTTTTCAATCCATGCAGAGACCAGAGAATCTGCAATATCCTTACACTGAATTACTTGATTTGAATGATATAGGGAGAGAACTAACAGGTAATCCATAGTTTGTTTGGGGTAGACCAAATAAATACATAAAGCAAGGAGATCTGACAGATAAATACTGAATTCTGAATTTGATAATAGTATACGGTTTGCTACCCTGAGCCTAGAAGAATCAAATTTATTCGAAGTAAGCCTATTTCTTATATGCATTTGGGATAGGACACACAATTGATCTTCCAAACTTACTCATGGACCAAATGTTGCTTACAGTAGATCGAAAGAAACCCCCACTCCCATATGCTTTGTTAGTTTCTCAGTTATGCAGGAACAATAGAGTAATTGTTGATCCAATATGGAAAATGGTGGAACATGTTGGACTGTTAGATAAAATTTCATTGAAGAAGAGTCATGGAGGATAGCCAAAGGAACAACAAGAAGTACCACCTCCACCAAAAGTAGAGCCATTCCACATCCCTGAAGAATTTTTCCCACCACTGTAGCCCGAACCACAAGTAGATCAACCATACATACTGGTGGATGATAGAACTTATAGACAAATTCTGCAAGGATTGGAGACCACGGTTAATCAGCTCGGTACCAGCATCACCCAAATAAATCAATGCTTGATTGATTATGAGCAAAATCAAGCAGACATGTTGAGGATACTTCAAGAGCATTTTGGAGGAGGACCATCGACTTCTTAAAAGACTAGACATTCCACACAAAAACTTTGATATCTGTCACTCATCTTTTAAATTATGCACTTTTAGTTTATGTCTTGAACTTATTTATGTTTTGAACTTGTTTTTTTTGAACTTATCTGTGTTTAAGTTTGTTTTGTTAATCATGGAACTTATAAGTTAGGAAAACTATTTCATATGATTCGCCTTTAAATTAGGTTAATATTCCTAGGATTCTCAAGAATAATCTTAATTTGATCACACGGAATTTTCATATTTTAGTTGTATATTATCTTAATATTTTTGTTTAAACTTATTCTTAAAAGTACAAGTAGATTTCTTTATTGTTAAAAACCTTATGAAATATTACACTCTTTGCATGTGTAGTAGAGATGTAAAACTTAATGCAGATTTTGAACTAATCTTTTTTGGAGAGATATTTTACATCTACTCAAACAAGAATCTTCGATTCAACGGTAAACTTTCTTTGAATAATTTCATTACCTTTGTTTTAATTAGCATTTATTGAATTATATGGTTAGCATTGTCCTTGAACTTTTATTTAGAAAGAATAGAGATATATGATTTTTGAAAAATGATCTTAGGCCATCTTTGATTAATCTTGAGCTTTAACCATTTCTTTTACAAAATTATATCCTTAGTTAGTCGTGATTGAGCCTAACAAGATATATAAATTCTTTTCTTAAAACCCAAAGAAATACCCCTGCCAAATAAAAATATAGTAAACCTACCTTTGTTATCTAATTTTCTTGCAGCACTTCTAAATCAGTAGGATAAGGAAAGTCAAGGAAGGGAAAAAGAATGATCACGGTTCAAAGAAAATAAAAATCTAAAAAATAAATTTCAAAGAAAAAAAGAAAGAAAATAAAGAGCCAAGAAAAAATGGACAGAATAAACATGCAAAGTCTTAGAAAAGAAGAGGTGAGCCACAATATTAAAGAAAGATAGCGTTTGAATCCCACTAACGTCGATTCAAAAACCTTAACCCGATGGCCACATTACAACCCTAATAAAGTCCTTTCTGATTCCAGAAATTATGCATTTGTATTACTCCTATAAAATCCGAATAAGGAGAATGTTAATAAAATGTTTAAGAAAGTGTTAATATTCTTTCATGAGATTATGTCAAATTCTAATTTTATTCGAATAATCGCTCTTTTGATTAATTACATGTGAAATTATTTGCTTTGTTAAAAATATTCCAATCACATGTAGTTTTTGAGAAAATGGCCACTATAACATGTGTGTATTCCTTATTGAGTGTATTCCAGGGGATGATTGACATCCCGACTACCATGAGAGATGGTAATATTTTTTAAGTGATTTTTTAAAAGAAAAATAAATCATGATACACACACACACATGCTTTTATAAAAATATATAGATAATGTTACAACTAATGTGTGTTACTCTTATAGTGATCAGAAAAAGGACATATTCTGGCAATGCACAAGAATATTGATTTAATTTTACTTGTAAAAAAAATGAATTATGAACTCCTAACTATTGAAGTTTGTAGGTAACTCCACTGAAAACCTTCACGAGACAAAACTCATCCACTAGGGATCACCTAGGGGTTTAAAGGCTTGTTGCATATGCTAAATGCAATCGTGAAAAAATCTACGAAAATGATTTTACCTCTATTCGTATTATATTTTTATATAATTTTTATAAGTTTACTAGGGATTAGTAAAGCTTAAGTTGGGGAGTGTGATTAATCCTAATTAGTATATGAATTAGAATCGTTAAATAAGTCAAATTGATAAGATAAAACAATTAAAATCTATCAATTAGGGTTTGTGTGTGAGCTAGGGTTTTGTAACGCCCCAAATACCCCCTCGGACGGCATTACATTCTAAAACCTTTCACAATCATGAGAGCACTAAATAAATCCATAAATAAGAAATTTTTATCCATCAACCATTGATATTTTAACAAAATTCGGGCAGAGTCTCCTTTGTACGGGGAGCTCTACCACAAAATCCAACCTGTGCGATTCTACTATAATGACCACACCGGGTCCAATTAACTACTATATAATCAATCCATCAAATTTACATGTTAACCCAAAAAAATATGCCCACAATGGCATGTACATTCCCAAAGAATTAAACTATGATAAGCAGCGGAATTTCAAAAGATAACTAGACTTTACAATCTTTAAAAAAAACATAGCCTAGTCTAGAACAAAATAGAAGGGCCGCTCTAGGCGTCCACCTCGGGATCTACGCTCCCGTCGATCGGAGTCTCCCAAAGAACGGGCTCCTCGACTCCTGGCTCCTCCTCAAGGATATAGTCTGAAAAATGTTAACAGTAGGGGATGAGCACTAGGCTCTGTAGCAAAATCTTCCCAACTCCAACAAGGTTTATAAAATACAAAACGGGTCGGTCACATTTCATAAATAACATATATGAATTTGAAGTAAAACGGGACATTTTAAATAGATCTCAAGTTTAAGCCATACAGTAGTTAAGGAGAGAAATAAATTAAGTTTAACCATAGCAAACCATTTCCAACATTAAGTCAATTAGGAGGGGCTCCCTCCGATGCATCGTCCCATACCAATGCACCGGCCAAGCCATTCCAGCCAATCATCACATTTATGTTGGTTCATCCCCGTACCATGTATGTTGATTGTTTCTCATGAATCTACCCAACGATTATACCTAGTCCACCCATTTATAATCACAATCACAAGTACTTAGGGAAGGGGCGTCTACCATCCCAATGGCAGTGACGAGTCCCTCCCCAGGAATGGTATACCAACCCTAGTTCGAACTCCAGGCGTACGATAGTGGTCGCATTACCAAATGACAACTCACTACAAGTGCAAGAAACCATCTCCCCCCCCACTGGGTTCAACTGACATTTACACTCTACGGCATATCTCGTAGGTAATCCAAGTCCCTCCCAACCACCATACAATGAGTAAACCAACATATTCTCAATCAATTCACATTTTACCAATTAATCGCAAAATACCCAAATTTCACAAGTAAAGCGTCATAGCAAGATGGAATTAAAATGAGCAAAAGATCAATATAAAGATCATTTTCGTTGAACAATATCGAACACTAAATTTATAAAGTGAGAACCAAGGCAATATATGGAGAAAACTCAATTTTTCTTAAAACCAAGTTTGGAAGATGAAAAAGAGAAATTTAATGGTTACCAAACCATCCCATTATTCAAACATAGCATTTATTACAAGGAGAATTAAGAATCATACAAATCATATCAAATAAATATGGATGGGAGTGGAAAACATATGTATATACATAAACCCTAGCCTCAATGTAAGAAATTAGGAAGAAATCCCCTACCTCTTGGTTGTAGCTTCAATCTAAGACCCAAGATTCAAAATCTTCCTATTCTCCTTCCTTTTCCTCTTAATTTCGTCCTCCTAGGGTTTCTAGAGATTTGGGTGTGAGTGGTTGAGGAATAGAAGCAAAAGAAATGGGTGGAGAAGAGAAAACTTGAGAAATTCGGTTTTGATCTTTATGAGGTGGGAATCTCTCTTGACCTTGGTGTTTTTCTCTCCCTTTTCTCTTCTCTTAGGGCTCTAAGGTATTTAGAGTGGAAGGGAAATGAAGAATGGGAGAAATAGGGCTTGGAATGGGTGTTTTAAAACCCAAAAATCCCGACTTTTACTGTTCATCGTCTGTTTTGGGGGTTTTCCAGACTTACTGTTTTCCTTATTTTTGATCATGATAAACTTTGAATCTGAAAAAGTGCAAAACATGAAAGTTGTAGATCTAGATGTCTTCTGCATTGTGTCAAAATTTCAGCTCAATCGGACCATTGTAGCAAGAGTTATGACGATTCTACGACAACTGGTCCGGAGTAGGCAATGTACCCGGAGCAGCGCCCCAGCGCCCATTTGGGCGCCCCTTTTCACTTCCAATCCTTCCAACTTTAATCCTAACTTATCCTACATACTTTTCTACATCGACCTAATTAGTTCAAGTTCTTTTATGATTTATTTTGTACATTTTCATACCGAAACTAATCTTTTAACTACTCTTTCCTTGAGTTATACTATTTTATCATTTCAAATGAAATAATTACTGAACACCTATGTCTTTTATTTTTTTTTTTTTTTTTTTTTTTTTTTTTTTTAAACGCATGTGGGGTATTACAATCCACCCCCCTTAAAGAAAGTTTCGTCCTCGAAACTTACCTCCAGTAACGAACAGAAATGGATACTTCTCCCGCATTTCCAGCTCCGGTTCCCAAGTAGCTTCTTCCACTCCATGATGTTGCCACAAGACTTTCACCAATTTGATTACTTTGTTGCGAAGCACTTTCGCCTTGGCGTCAAGAATCTTCACCGGTTGTTCTTCATAGGTTGCTCCGTCTTGAATCTCAATGTCTTCCAAGTCTACGACCGGCGTTGCATCCGATTGACACTTTCTCAACATGGACACGTGAAATACGTCGTGTACTCCAGACAACTGAATTGGTAACCGCAACTGATATGCCGCTTTGCCCACAACTTTGATCACTTCAAAGGGTCCGGTATATCTTGGTGCTAATTTCCCTTTCTTGCCAAATCGAAATACTCCCTTCTTGGGGGACACCTTAAGGAATACATAGTCCCCCTCTTGGAATTCTAATGGTCTTCGTCTTCGATCCGCATAGCTTTTCTGTCTACTCTGTGCCGTGCGTAGTCTTTCCCGGATGAGCTGAATTTTCTCTGTAGTCTCCCGAACAATCTCTGGCCCAAACAAGCTACTCTCGCCCGCTTCTAACCAACACGTCGGGGATCTACACGGTCTTCCATACAATGCTTCATACGGTGCCATCCCAATGCTTGCCTGATAGCTGTTGTTATACGCGAACTCCACCAACGGCAAATGGTCACTCCAACTCCCCTTGAAGTCCAACGCACATGCACGTAGCATATCTTCCACAATCTGTATCACCCTCTCAGATTGGCCATCTGTTTGGGGATGGAACGCGGTACTGAAATGTAACTCTGTCCCCATGGCTTGTTGTAGACTTTGCCAAAATCGCGCCACAAACCGAGAGTCACGATCCGACACAATAGAAAGCGGAACTCCATGTAACCGCACTATCTCACGGATATATAACTGGCTCAAGGTCTCGAATGTATCCGTGGTCTTCATACTCAAAAAGTGAGCAGACTTGGTGAGTCTATCCACAATGACCCACACTGCATTATGCCCGCGCGACGTCCGTGGTAAACCCGACACGAAGTCCATAGTAATGTGATCCCATTTCCACTTGGGAATAGGCAAGGACTGTAGGACTCCTCCTGGCCTTTGATGCTCAATCTTCACCTGCTGACACACCGCACATTTTGCCACATATTTGGCCACATCTCGCTTCATTCCCCTCCACCAGTATTGACGCTTCATGTCCCTATACATCTTTGTGCTACCGGGGTGGATAGCAAACTTGGAGCGATGGCACTCTCCAAGTATCTCCTCCTTTAAGGACGAATCATCGGGAACACATAGCTTCTCCCCATATCTCAACTCTCCATTCTTCCAAGACCATCCTTTAATAGCTTCTCCATTCCCCAATCGGACTCTAATCAAATCGAGTTCCGAATCTAGGCATTGCAACTCTACCACCCGTCGTCGAAGCGTCGGTTGAGCTACAAGGTTGAATAAATATGGTTGGTACTCCGGTCCATCCACCCATAGATCGTACTCCTCCAAAGTATCAATCATTTTCCACCTATTTATCGCGAGAGAATTGATTTCACCCCGAGACTTCCTGCTAAGAGCGTCTGCAACTACATTGGCCTTCCCCGGATGGTAGTTAAGTGTGAAATCATAATCTTCTAAATACTCAATCCACCTTCTTTGCCGTATGTTCAAGTCTTTTTGGGTGAATATGTACTTGAGGCTTTTATGGTCCGAGAACACTTGAAATTTCTCGCCATACAAGTAACACCTCCACAACTTAAGAGCAAAGACCACCGCGGCAAGCTCCAAGTCGTGAGTGGGATAGTTCTGCTCATGAATCTTGAGTTGCCTCGAGCCATAGGCAACTACCTTCCCTCCTTGCATTAGAACACATCCCAAGCCTCGTAGTGAAGCATCAGTGTATACCTCGTAGCCCTCCCCACTGCTCGGAATAATGAGGATAGGTGCTGTCGTCAATTTCTCCTTCAAGGTGCGAAAAGCTAGTTCACACGCTGGAGTCCACAAGAATTTCTCCCCCTTCTTTGTAAGGCGAGTCATCGGCATCGCTAGCTTGGAGAACCCTTCCACAAACCTTCGATAATAACCGGCTAACCCCAAGAAACTCCGTACTTCCATTACATTCTTCGGTGGTTCCCATTTCATCACAGCCTCAATCTTGGCGGGATCAACCGCTACTCCGCGCTCGGACACAACATGGCCAAGGAATTTCACTTCCTTCATCCAAAACTCACACTTGCTCATCTTCGCGTATAGCTTATGTTCTCTCAATGTTTGTAGCACAATAGAGAGATGACGAGCATGTTCCTCCTGAGTCTGTGAGTAGATCAATATGTCATCAATGAACACAATGACAAATTGATCGAGGTAAGGCCGGAAGATTCTGTGCATCAAATCCATGAATGCTGCGGGGGCGTTAGTCAATCCGAACGGCATCACCGTATATTCGAAATGACCATAACGGGTACGGAAAGCAGTCTTAGGAATATCCTCCTCCTTAATTCGCAGCTGATGATATCCCGTGCGAAGATCAATCTTGGAGTAATACTTCGAACCCTTCAACTGATCAAATAAGTCATCAATTCTCGGCAACGGATACTTATTCTTCACGGTAACCCGATTCAACCTCCGATAATCCGTGCACAACCGTAGGGTCTCATCCGTTTTCTTCACAAAGAGGACTGGGGCTCCCCAAGGTGAAGTGCTTAGACGGATAAACCCAATCGCTAACAAGTGATCCAATTGCTTCCTTAGCTCCTTCAACTCCAAAGGTGCCATCCGGTAGGGAGCAATGGACATAGGTTCGGTTCCAGGATAGAGTTCGATCTTGAACTCAATTTCCCTATGTGGCGGTAATCCGGGTAATTCCTCGGGAAAAACATCCGAAAACTCCGATACAATTTGCACTACATCCGTATGAATTTTATCCCGGTTTTCTCCCATTAAGCTAGCTAAGAAACTCAAATGACTTCCCGCTTTCGCTTTTAAGAATCTACTACCCGTCGTAGGGAATGGATGAGAAGAATCTCGGTTATTAATAAAACTGAAAACGACTCCTCCCGGTAACTGAAATGTAATCCGTTTGCGGAAACAATCCATTACCGCCCGGAAAGCGGACAACAAGTCCATTCCGAAAATCACATCATACCCCTTCATTTCTAAAGCAATCAAGTCCACAATTAATTCGTGCTCCCCAATACGAAGCACACAACCCTTGCAAACTCGGCTAGTACCCAACTGTTCTCCCGTAGGCAAGTCAACCGTCAAGGCATGCTCTAACTTCTCGAAACCCAATCCCAAATTCATAGCATATGCAGTACGTATAAAAGAATGAGTAGCACCGGGATCGAATAAGATTCGGGCCCAAGAATTATAGAGGAGAATTATACCATCAACAACTGCGTTGGAGGCATCCTCCTCCGGTTGGGTCAAGGCAAAGACTCTCCCCTGAGTGGCGCCACCTGGGGCTGGAGCTCCTACAGGCCTCTGCTGCTGTAGTGGCTTATTTGCAGCCACTTGTCTTGTCACCTGGTTGTCTCTCGGTGGGAGAGATGGGCAATTGTGTCTGAAGTGCCCCACTCCTCCACATGCGAAGCACTGACGGGGGTCGGTGGCTGTCCTCCCCGATACGCCTCCTGCTCCTCGACCCATCTGGGGTCTCTGTCCCCCTGCCTGATCCGAGCGACGGTAGGGTGCCGCCCTCTGTGCTCCACTGCTACTAGCACCCGTCCGGATCGGACCTCCCCTCATAAGGCCCTGTCGTCGCTGAGTATCCTCCATGTCCTTCTCTACAAGTGCAGCTCTGTCCACCAAATCCCCGTAGTCCCGGATCCTGAGAGCCACCAGCTTCTCCCTAATGGCAGGCCTCAATCCCTGCTCAAAGCGTTTGGCCCTGTTGGCCTCCGTAGATATGAACTCCGTAGCATAGCGGGATAGCTCATCAAACTTCCTCTCGTATTCAGCTAAAGTCAGGCTGCCCTGTCGTAGAATAAGAAAATCGGTCTTCATTCGATCTCGGACCGATTCCGGGAAGTACTTGTCTTGGAAGACTTGATCAAACTCCGCCCAAGTGAGAGCATCCGTGTTCATTTTCCTTTTCACCGAGTCCCACCAATGGTCGGCTTCCCCCTCCAACAAATAGATAGCCAAGCCAACCCGCAAGTCCTCGGCCACTCCCATTCCGTCCAACATCTTCTTCACACGGCGGATCCATTTATCCGCATCCAAGGGATTGGAGCTCCCTTGGAAAGTAGGTGGGTGTTGCCTCAGAAACTCTCGGAGAGCTACCATTCTCCTAGTCTCCTCTCCGTTGCCCGGTACTTGGGCTAAAGGATGTGCTCCACCATTATGGTTGTGGTGGTTGTTGTTACCATTTTGGTTTTGTACCAAAGTGGTGAGCTCCCTCAAGCATTGGTATATGCCATCCATGGCATCGGGAGGTGGTGGTGGTGGTGGATATGTTTGACCTCCACGGCCACGGCCACGCCCACGTCCACGTCCACGTACACGTTCACCGTCCATCCTGCACATCAATTCACAATTTAGTTTCATTGATGTACAAGACATACTAAAATGATATGTAGGATGTCTTGATTTAAGCACAAGGCATATACAAAAATTAACTCAACCATTTCCTGCACCCTAAACCTACATCTCTAGTGGTAGTCCATAACCTACAGCTCCCATGTAAGACCTAAAGCCTAGGCTCTGATACCAAAATTTGTAACGCCCCAAATACCCCCTCGGACGGCATTACATTCTAAAACCTTTCACAATCATGAGAGCACTAAATAAATCCATAAATAAGAAATTTTTATCCATCAACCATTGATATTTTAACAAAATTCGGGCAGAGTCTCCTTTGTACGGGGAGCTCTACCACAAAATCCAACCTGTGCAATTCTACTATAATGACCACACCGGGTCCAATTAACTACTATATAATCAATCCATCAAATTTACATGTTAACCCAAAAAAATATGCCCACAATGGCATGTACATTCCCAAAGAATTAAACTATGATAAGCAGCGGAATTTCAAAAGATAACTAGACTTTACAATCTTTAAAAAAAACATAGCCTAGTCTAGAACAAAATAGAAGGGCCGCTCTAGGCGTCCACCTCGGGATCTACGCTCCCGTCGATCGGAGTCTCCCAAAGAACGGGCTCCTCGACTCCTGGCTCCTCCTCAAGGATATAGTCTGAAAAATGTTAACAGTAGGGGATGAGCACTAGGCTCTGTAGCAAAATCTTCCCAACTCCAACAAGGTTTATAAAATACAAAACGGGTCGGTCACATTTCATAAATAACATATATGAATTTGAAGTAAAACGGGACATTTTAAATAGATCTCAAGTTTAAGCCATACAGTAGTTAAGGAGAGAAATAAATTAAGTTTAACCATAGCAAACCATTTCCAACATTAAGTCAATTAGGAGGGGCTCCCTCCGATGCATCGTCCCATACCAATGCACCGGCCAAGCCATTCCAGCCAATCATCACATTTATGTTGGTTCATCCCCGTACCATGTATGTTGATTGTTTCTCATGAATCTACCCAACGATTATACCTAGTCCACCCATTTATAATCACAATCACAAGTACTTAGGGAAGGGGCGTCTACCATCCCAATGGCAGTGACGAGTCCCTCCCCAGGAATGGTATACCAACCCTAGTTCGAACTCCAGGCGTACGATAGTGGTCGCATTACCAAATGACAACTCACTACAAGTGCAAGAAACCATCTCCCCCCCCACTGGGTTCAACTGACATTTACACTCTACGGCATATCTCGTAGGTAATCCAAGTCCCTCCCAACCACCATACAATGAGTAAACCAACATATTCTCAATCAATTCACATTTTACCAATTAATCGCAAAATACCCAAATTTCACAAGTAAAGCGTCATAGCAAGATGGAATTAAAATGAGCAAAAGATCAATATAAAGATCATTTTCGTTGAACAATATCGAACACTAAATTTATAAAGTGAGAACCAAGGCAATATATGGAGAAAACTCAATTTTTCTTAAAACCAAGTTTGGAAGATGAAAAAGAGAAATTTAATGGTTACCAAACCATCCCATTATTCAAACATAGCATTTATTACAAGGAGAATTAAGAATCATACAAATCATATCAAATAAATATGGATGGGAGTGGAAAACATATGTATATACATAAACCCTAGCCTCAATGTAAGAAATTAGGAAGAAATCCCCTACCTCTTGGTTGTAGCTTCAATCTAAGACCCAAGATTCAAAATCTTCCTATTCTCCTTCCTTTTCCTCTTAATTTCGTCCTCCTAGGGTTTCTAGAGATTTGGGTGTGAGTGGTTGAGGAATAGAAGCAAAAGAAATGGGTGGAGAAGAGAAAACTTGAGAAATTCGGTTTTGATCTTTATGAGGTGGGAATCTCTCTTGACCTTGGTGTTTTTCTCTCCCTTTTCTCTTCTCTTAGGGCTCTAAGGTATTTAGAGTGGAAGGGAAATGAAGAATGGGAGAAATAGGGCTTGGAATGGGTGTTTTAAAACCCAAAAATCCCGACTTTTACTGTTCATCGTCTGTTTTGGGGGTTTTCCAGACTTACTGTTTTCCTTATTTTTGATCATGATAAACTTTGAATCTGAAAAAGTTCAAAACATGAAAATTGTAGATCTCGATGTCGTCTGCATTGTGTCAAAATTTCAGCTCAATCGGACCATTGTAGCAAGAGTTATGACGATTCTACGACAACTGGTCCGGAGTAGGCAATGTACCCGGAGCAGCGCCCCAGCGCCCATTTGGGCGCCCCTTTTCACTTCCAATCCTTCCAACTTTAATCCTAACTTATCCTACATACTTTTCTACATCGACCTAATTAGTTCAAGTTCTTTTATGATTTATTTTGTACATTTTCATACCGAAACTAATCTTTTAACTACTCTTTCCTTGAGTTATACTATTTTATCATTTCAAATGAAATAATTACTGAACACCTATGTCTTTTATTTATTTATTTTTTTTAAACGCATGTGGGGTATTACAGGTTTTATGTGTAATATGTTTAAAAATTTCAGGGTTTGATGCGAAATTGACAGAAAATACAAGGAATAATGTGACAAAGCTTAAAAGAGCAAAGGATCAAAGTATAATTCAACCAAGGAATAGTCAGCAAGACAAGAAGATTAGCATCCAAAAATCAGCAAAGCACCACCGTCCGGATGGTGGAGGGGCGTCCGGATGGTGCTCTATGGCGGCTCATGATGATCTCTCCACCTCATGCTTCCTGTAGCCTATATATATGCATGGCCTCCTTGTTTTTGAGTTAGAGAGCTAGAGAGGGGAGCTCCAGAGAGAAATCCAAAGAGAAAAATAAAGAGAGCAAGAGAAAGTAATACCCAATTCAGTCTGTCATACCCTCCAGCCAAAACTCTGTATTTCTACATTTTTGTGTTATCTTTCTATTCGGATAGTTGAATTGTCACCACTTTTTTGTCTTAACTGATAAAAAAAGTGGTTGTAATTCAGTTGTTCCTTGTGAAAGAAGTGTCCAAGTTTGTATTTTAATTACTGTTGTAATGAAAACTACCCGCACTCCTTGCTTGTCAATAGTAATGGGGTGTGAGTAGTTACTTATATCCTTCAGTGAGAGGTAAACATATGTATAATATTGGTTAACTTCTGAAAATACTGATGTTCTATTAAGTTATATATATATATACACACACGCACATAGATATATATATATATATATATATATATATATTATACTTTATGCATGATACAGTGATGTAGGTAATTGTGAGTGACAGCCCGGAATTATGTCATCAGTGAATCATCAACCTATTGGTTAAATGTCTACGGTGTTCCATTGGTATGGCTTGACCTCCATAGGAGCACTAATGATGTTTTAACAGTTGCATGGTATATAAACCTATCAGATTAATGACTTAAGTGATCCTCATGAACAACTTGTCCTTCTAGATTACTAAGGTCATTTAACTGGTATACATAATAATATTGCGAATTAAATATCTACGGTGTTCCATCAGTATGGCTTGACCTCCAAAAGAGCACTAAGGATGTTCTACTATAGCATGGTATAATCATCAGACTAACAATCTAAGTGATCCTCATGAATGACTTGTCCTTCTGGATTACTAGTATTGTTTAACTGGTACATATATAATCAGCTAACCTAAGAAGTTGATGTGCTATGATCTATTAATACCACCAGCTAACCTTAGAAGTTGTTGTGTTATGGTTTATTATGCACATATTATGTTACTGCCAATTGAATAATTCAAATGATTCTCATGAATGACTTGTCCTTCTGGGTTGTTAGGGTTAGTCAATTGACACATGTATATGACCAACTAACCTAAGAAGTTATTGTGTGATGGTTTATATAAATCAGACCTACCGGTTGACTTTCCAATGACATGGAAGTTAATTGTTGTAAAGTAGCATTTCCAGTATTTAACAAATATAAAGCATATGAGATCCTTAAACTGAAGGGTACTTTTTATATTATTATCTTCTCACAATTTATCTGCAAACAACCATTTACTTAGACTAGTTATCAATTTAAGCTCACATCACAAGCTAACTCAAGCTCTCCTATTTTAAACAACAATTGCACTATTTTTATTTTATTTCCTAATTATTAAAAATCTTCGTGGGATCGATCTTGGACTGAAATCGAGAAAACTACAATTCGACCACTTATACTTGGGCGTATAATATAAATCCGCTCATAGAAAAAGTCAAATCATCAATCTCACTCCCCTCCTCATCGTCATCACCAGACTCTCCCACCTCAACAACCGTAGAAAGTGTGGGAGTAGAGGTAGATGGCCCGGCCGAAGGCTGTAGAGATCCCCCAGGGATGGGTTCGCCCAGGAAGGTATGCTGAAAGATCCTTGTCAGCATCATTGACAGCCCGTACATAGTAGACTCCAAAGCATCGGGTTAGGGCAGAATTAGAAGGTGTTGAGGAGGATGGGCCTGCTGTAGGTGGTTTCGGTCCCGATGCTCTGGTTCTTTCTCTCCCCCTATTCTGGCTGCCCTCTTACTGCTGCTCAACTTCCCAATGGCACCAATCTCAAGGGGGAACAACATGTCATGCGTGTAGGACTTCACCTTGCTTTGAGAGCACATCTGCGTGACAAGATTCCTGAAAGGGAGATTTGCCTTCGGCTTTACAACCTTGACGAAATCCCTCGTCTGTTCTCATATCAACAAGGCCACATCAGTTACCTTCCCCATCATAAAAGCATGGAGGAGGGTGAGCTACTCAATATTTGGGCTTTTCTCAGAACCCCAGGGCATCAAATTATAATGGAGTACTTTGTTCATGACTCCGTAAGAATGGTTGAGGCACCCAACAAGAGTTGTCCCCTTAAAAGTGGTCGAGTCCTCGTAAGTGAGTTGCACATAATCGGCGAGTGTCCTAACATTGTATGGGTAGACTGGGGTAGTAGGGGGAGGCCTCTCATACCCCATCACAGTGGCAATCAAATCAGGGGTCACCTCGAAGGTCTTCCCCCGCACATTAGCCCTCAGCCCACTACCATCCTCGCAAAACACTGACAATTTCTTATAGAACTCTCTACACAACCCCAAATTGTAGACTTTTACCTCCTCAAACCAAATACCCAAACCATGTGCCTCTATCAGCCTCACGACTTCGTCATGTGGCCCAAGCGAGGTACCTCTCACACATGACATTTTTTTCATCAATCCTTTGTCTACGTGTATTATGTCCTGCTTTCGTCCTTCTTTCCTCCCAGTCTCTGCTACTTGGGCCTTCTACATTCCTTTTGCGGGAGCTAGTGCCTGCGGGTGGTGGGGACTCCAGCCCCATTCTCTTGGTGCGGGCCATGGTGATCAACAGTGCCCCTAAGCTAATAATTGTCAAAATTCACATTAAGAGCCACTCAATCAGCTCTAAAGTATCGAGATAGGTCTTTCTTAAATGAGCCATAGCAGGGGATGTCAAGGTTTTGAAGAAACCCTATGAGAGATTTGAAATTGGGGGAAAAACTTGCGAAACTAGGGTTTTTGTGAGAACAACAAGATTTTTGGCAAAAATCACTCAAATTCAATCCTAAACAAGAGAAATGTGAGACTTAAGGGCTTGGGTGAAGTGTTTTGAAGCTTGGAAGAAGTTAGAAGGAAAGGAGAGAGTTTGGGAGCTTGAGATTTGGGGGAAATGTGAACGGTTTTAAAAAAAATTCTAACTTAAAACCCTTTTTTTTAGCATTCTGGGCAAGACCTTCCGAAAGGTTTAGTTATAAACCTTCTGGGCCTTTCCTGCAAAACCATTCTTTTGCTCCAAAACTCACATCCAACCCAACTTTTTTCAACTCCAAAACATTTTAAGACCCTATCTATGACATCTAACCTACCAAAAACTTGAACCACACATATGAACCACAATTGATTGATCATGCACAAAGTCATTTCCGGAATTACAAAATGATTTAAAATTTTGATGTTTTTAAAATATAAGACATGGATTTCTAATTTTAACTACCAAAATGAATACCCAAATATAAAGCATAGATTCAAATGACAAGGGGATTCCTAATTCCTACAAATATCGAAAGTTGAGCAATATTCCCCCACCTCGAAAGCATAAGGCTACAAAACACATCCTTCAAATACCCAAACCAAGGACACATGAGCAACA
The DNA here is from genome assembly GCA_963454935.2 of Ilex paraguariensis. Taxonomy (NCBI): domain Eukaryota; kingdom Viridiplantae; phylum Streptophyta; class Magnoliopsida; order Aquifoliales; family Aquifoliaceae; genus Ilex; species Ilex paraguariensis. The sequence goes on from CAUOFW020009501.1 coordinate 973,068, forward strand.
CCATGGATTTAAATGCTAGTCTAGAGTATGCACCTATACATTCATTTTCAAACTCGTGTGTATGAAATGGACATGTAATTTATGCATTTACACAATGGAATTTACATTCACTTTGGCTATCCAATTTAAGCGTCAATGCAACCTCACCAAGGGTGTCTCTAAACAATGAATCACACTACGTTTATCCTGCCATGCTCTCCATATGTATATGTGAGATAGAATCTTGTGCACAAAGTGAAGTATGCTCATATAATCCAAAATTGAAGTATGCATAAAAATGAAACAACTTTGGCATAATCTCATGAAAGGAATGCTAGGGCATTAGATAGCAAAATCAACCTTTCTTTTTCTTTAAAAGTATGCGATCCCCATGATTTCATTAAATCAATTTGGACATTCAAGGGTTATAATGGGGCCTTGGGGTGATATTGAGGCAAACAAATTGTAGGATATAGGATAACAAAGAGGGTTGTTCCAAGTGAATGACTTTTATTTCAAAAACATCTCCCTTTTCATGGGATTTTCAGTCTAACACCATCATTTCACTCTTTGTTTCTTTTTCTTCTTTTCCTTAACATTTCCTTTTCTTTTGTAATTCTTTTCTTCTTTTCACCCCCTTTTCTCTCCTTTTTCTTGGATTTCTCATTCTTTTCATTCAAAATTTGAATTCCACTTCATCCATCCCTTTTTTTTTGAGTTTCCACATCACCATTCCTTCTCTTTTCATGTTCAATCATGGTTAGCTCTTGGAACAACCAAGGTGTGATAAATTTTAATCATTTTTCACTGCCTTGGTTACATGTGTGGCATGGAAACAAATTTTCAACAAGGCTCAAACATGGCACTAGGGATAATTTCACAATAACAAGGCTAAGGTCTAAAATAGATCAAGGACGGCCTAAGATCATTTCTAGATAGGCATAGGGGAGCATTGTACATATCAAGGCATAATCAATCAACAACCCAAATGCACATAACCAAAACAAGCATAATGAGATTATTGAATAAATTTAGAATTTGAAAATTTGTTCTTTGAGTAAATGTAAGTTTCCTCCAACAAGGATTGACATTAAAACCCACATGAGTTCTTACTCATCTCCACTATTCATGTCAAGCACTAAAACGTGAACTCAATCCATAAATTGTCAAAATTACACATTCAAGGTGTACTTAAAGTTGAGTTCAAAAGTAAACATATATGTGATACTCGAGCATAGGATGAACTTCTATAATGGGCTCATGTATTCAAGGTTCAACGCAAAGATCAACATATCAACAAACCCATAACACTCTAAATAGGGGAATACAGATCAACATTCATATATTTTTGACAAAAAAGTTTCAAATTTTTTACATATTTCAACTCTTCTAAAAAAAATATATATAGATCATGTGAAAGGTAAATTTCACAACAAAAATTTGGCATTATCAACAAAAAATTTCCACAAACTTCGGTGTATCATACAAATGGTGCACCTCACCCGCCCAACTTGATTCATGCATTGTCCTCAATGCAACAAAAAAATATGATATGCAATGTAGGACTATAAAAAGATGAGAGGGGTTAGAGAACATCTCGCACTTGAGCTTTGACAAAAATACCAATATCTACAACTAAGAACAACAACACTATAGCCAAAGGTATAGTAAATAAGCATAAACAATTAAAGGAAGTAAAAATGACTATACACTAAAAACTATAAGAACAGTTAATCCTCCAACAAGTCCGGGTAGACGGGATCCACCAATTCTTGCTCCACCCCTTGACCATCATAACCCTTGAAAAATGGCTTAAGTCTTTGACCATTGACCTCGAATGTCTTGCCACCCTTGGGGTTTGTGACTTCCACAGCTCCATTGGGGTAGGCCACTTTTACAAGATAGGGGCCATCCCAACGGGATCAGAGTTTTCCTTGAAAGATTGAGAGACGAGAATTGTACAAGAGCACTTTTTGTTCGGGCTCAAATGTCTTTCTTAAAATAGATTTGTCATGAAAAATCTTAACCCTTTCTTTTGAAATTTTTGAGCTCTCGTACGCATCACTTCGAATCGCTTCTAATTCATTCATCTCAAGCTTCCTATTCTCTCCTGCCATTCTTAAGTTGAAGTTCAAGGTCTTGATGGCCCAATAAGCCTTGTGCTCCATTTCAACCAGAAAATGGCAAGCCTTGCCATAGACTAGCCTATAGGGTGATATGCCTAGAATGGTCTTATAAGTAGTGCGGTAAGCTCATAGGGCATCAATCAATCTAAATGATCAATCTTTCCTATTTGGGTTTACTGTTTGCTCTAGGATGTTTTTGATTTTCCTATTGGCCAACTTTGCTTGACCATTGCGTTGTTGGTGATAAGCGGTGGACACTATATGTGTGATGCCATATTTATGCATTAAAGATGCAAATGATTTATTATAGAAATGAGAACCACTATCACTTATCATTGCATGAAGCATCCCAAAACTTAAAAAGATATTTTCTTTCAAGAACTTGACCACGACATGATGGTCATTGGTCTTGGTTGGGATAGCCTCTACCCACTTGGACATGTAGTCCACTACTAGCAATATGTATAGGTATCCAAAAGACACAGGAAAGGGACCCATAAAGTCGATACCCAAACAGTCAAATATCTCAATAACAAGTACAGGGGAGAGGGGCATCATGTTCTTTCAGGTCACACTACCCAATCTTTGGCACTTATTGGATTCCTTACAAAATGAAACACAATATTTATTTAATGAGGGCCAATAAAAACCTAATTGTAAAACATTTGCTGAGGTCTTCATTGAAGAGAAATGGCCACCACACACCTCTAAATGGTAAAATGCAAGGACTTCCCATTGTTTATTTTTAGGTACGTATCTCCTCATGACTTGGTCAGGGCAATACTTGAATAGGTATGGGTTGTCGAAGTAAAAGTACTTCACATCCACCATAAATCTCTGTTTATCCTCCGGGCTCTAGTGTGGTGGTATTTGTCCTATAGTAAGATAATTTCATATATCAGCATTTGAAGGACAAACAGAATGAATGCTCATCAGGGAAAGAATCTAGGATAAGAATGTGCTCATCAGCATCTTGCACCACAAGTCAGGATAAATGGTCCACCACCACTTTCTCCACTCCTTTTTTGTCATTGATTGTCAAGTTGAACTCTTGGAGTAGGAGGATCCACCTAATGAGTCTCACTTTTACATCATACTTAGAAAAAAGGTACTTCAAAGGAGAGTGATCGATATAGACTATTATAGGCGAACTAATGATATAAGATCAAAATTTATCCAATGCAAATACTACAGCTAGCGACTCTTTCTCAATAGTAGTGTAATTTATTTGAGCCTCGTTAAGAGTTTTGCTAGCATAGTATATTACATAAGACCTCTTATCTTCCCTTTGACCAAGCACAGCCCCGACTGCGTAATCACTTGCGTTGTACATAAGCTCAAAAGGTAAATCCCACTTGGGCAGTCGCATAATCGAAGGTGAAATGAGCATGCTTATTAGTTTTTTAAACGATGCCTCACACTCATCTGACCGCACAAATGGGACATCTTTGAAAAATAAATTGGTCAAGGGTCGAGCCAATGCACTAAAGTCCTTTATAAAGCGACGATAAAATTAGCATAGCCAAGAAATGACTTGATGTCTTTGATGACCTTCGGTGTGGGGAGGTTGGAAATTGCCTCAACCTTTGATTTGTCGACTTCAATCCCCTTCGCGAAAACAATGTGCCCAAGCACATTTCCTTGTGTCACCATGAAGTGACACTTCTCTCAATTGAGGACCAAGTTCTTCTCCTGGCATCTCTCAAGTACTCTTTCTAATTTCTCCAAACATCCTCCAAATGAATCCCTGAACACTGAGAAGTCATCCATAAGAACTTCCATGATCTTTTCCAACATATCACTGAAAATCCCCATAACGTATCTTTGAAAAGTCCGTGGGTATTACACCCAAATGGCATGTGTCGGTAGGCAAAGGTATTGTAGGGGCAAGTGAAGGTGGTCTTTTCTTGATCCTCTAATGTGATCTCAATCTGATTGCATCCAGAGTAGCCATCCAAGAAGCAGTAAAATAGATGCCCTGCTATTCTTTCCAACAATTGGTCGAGGAATGGCAATGGAAAGTGATCTTTTCTCATGCACGAGTTGAGCATTCAGTAATCAATACACACTTTGCATCTGGCAACCACCCTTGTTGGGATTAACTCTTTCTCCTCATTTGCCATAACTGTAACTCCCATTTTTTTGGGCACTACTTGCATGGGGCTAACCCACTTACTATCGACAAGTAGAAATATGATGCCCATGTCAAGTAGCTTAAGTACCTCATCCCTCACATCATCTTTCATAATGGGGTTAAGTCTTCATTGCGGTTGTCGGGATGGTTTTGCATCTTCCACCAAATAAATCCTATGAGTGCAAATGAGGGGACTAATCCCCTTTATGTCGGCTATGGTCCACCTGATGGATCCTTTGTGCCTCCTCAATACACATAATAACTCTTCCTCTTGGCTTGCTTCCAAAGTTGAACTAATTACCACCAGGAAGGTTTCATGCTCCCCCAAGAATGAATATTTGAAGTTGGATGGTAAAGGCTTTAACTCCAAGATGGATTTTCGCACATTTGATGGAAAAATCTTCTTGTCTTGATGTGGAAGCTTCTCAAATATAGGGGTCCATTTTTCCACCCCTTTCAAGCTCTCCGGCTCCTCTTGATCAGTACTCTCCTCTTCCATCGACTTCAACAAGCTCAATAGTTCCAAGTGATCCTCCACCATGGTATCAATCCTATTGACTTCATGCACTTCCTCATCTTCCCCAAGTTGTTTACACAAATTAACACATTGAAGTCCATAGTCAAATTCTCAAAAGTAAGCTTCATCAGTTCATTCTTTCAACTAATCACATCATTAGAAGTAGCAAGGAATGGCCTACCTAGTATGATAGGAATTTGGGAATTAGGGTTAGCAACTGGATGAGTTTCAAGTACAATAAAATCAATAGGAAAATATAAATTATCAACTTGAACTAAGACATCCTCAACTACTTCCCTTGGTGTTCGAATGCTTCAGTCTGCCAATTCAAAAGTGATTGGAGTTGGCTTCAACTCTTCAAGTTGGAGTTGTTGATACACCAAATAGGGTAAGAGGTTGAAACTTGCCCCCAAATCATGAAGTGCTTGTTCCACCCAGCAATTCCCTATTGTGATGACAATGGTAGGGCATCCGTGGTCTTTGAACTTTCGTAATGTGTTTGTCCTCAAGATTGAGCTCACTTGCTTGGTGAGGAATGTCTTCTTGTGAACATTCAATTTCCTCTTCATTGTGCACAAGTCTTTCAAGATCTTGGCAAATGACGGGATTTTCTTTATGGCATCGAGGAGTGGGATGTTGATATTTCTCTGTTTGAACATCTCAATAATGTCAGAACAGTTAGCCACCTTCACAGGTGGCTTCAAATGATTGGGGAAAAGGGGCCCAAATGGGGGATGCATGCACACTTTCATCAACCAATATTTCTTTCTCACTCACCTCACCCTATTTGGAGTCATTCTTAGTCTCTTTCTCTAATGGCAATGTGGCCTTGGGTGAGTCTTTTGGCACAATGGCCTTATCAAATTATTTTGCACTTTGAAGGGTGGTGACCACCTTAAGTTGCTCACAACTCTACTTTATGGGTTCGGATGATTGAATCACATGTTGGCCTCTAGAGTTCTCTTAGGGTTGTGCAAGGAATTTTCCCTTCTTTTGTTGTGATGTTCCTATTCAATTGGTCAGTTTTGTGATTTGAGTCAAAATATTATTGTTGAAGGTGGTTTGGCATTGGAGGAATTGATAAACCACATCCTCCAAATTCCTCTTATGGGGAGGTTAGTAGGTGGGAGGATTAGATGGTCCTTGTTGACCACAACCTTGTGGAGGTGGACTTTGGGAAAAACTTCATGGAGGCAGGTTTGTGAATACCCTTTCCAATTAGACCGGTGGTATTGAGAGCTTGACAACAAGCCTTGACCATGGTATTGATTTTGCTTGGTAGGCATGGGGGATAAATATGCATTGGACCCGTAAGGAGTGGGATTCTCATTCTTTCAACTAAAGTTTGGCTGATTACTCCAATCCAGATTGTAAGTTCTAGAACACAAGGAGAATGATTGCCTACTTTGGTTCAAGGCATTGACTTGCTCATGGTAGACTTTATTAAGTGCCGGAATGTTAGGGCACTCCGATATGGAATGCTCAACACTCTCACAAATTGAGAAAAACTCCTCATTTCTCCTATTGACCTCAAGACTCTCCACTTTCCTAGAAAATTTGGTGATTTTAGAAATCAAATCTTCCCGGTTCCTCAAATCATACATCCCTCCCCCATGTGATTGATTACTACGTGGAGAAGATCTTGGTACATCGATGGGATCCATAATATCCCAAGAATGTACATTTTGTGCCAATGTACTAAAGTAATCTAGGGCTTTATCGGGATCCTTGTTTAAGAACTCCCCATTGCACATCATGTCAATGAATTGTTGATGGCCTAATGTAATCCCTTCGTAGAAGAAACTCACTAATTGCCATGATTCAAAACCATGATGTGGAATGGATTGTAGCAATCCCAATAGTGATAAAATTGTTCATTGGGCTTTTTCAAAAGGTTTTGGATTTAGTTTTTAAGTGCGGTGGTTTTAGACATTGAAAAAAATTTGTTCAAAAACTCAGAAAGCATTTGTGCCCAAGAGGTTATGGATCGAGGCTTCAAGAAATTCAACCACGTTTTGGCTTTGTCCTTAAAGGAAAAGGGAAACAATTTCAAGCAAGTTATGTCTTCCATAACATGATTAGTGAGGAAGGTTGCAATTATGTGGAATTGAGGAAGTAGTTGTAACATTCCTGGCTTAACTAGGAAGGCATGACCTTGGACCGGTAATAGAATTCATGAGGGAGTGGTGCTACGAGTGGGTTGGAGATAATCCCGCATTGACCTCGTGGGAGGATCAATGGGGATATTGTTCCATTCATTCCTAGGAGGGAAATGCATTATAAGGTTTGGAATTCTTGGGTCTTGCACTCCTCCTCCCCTTGGGACATTAGTACCAACATCCTCAAAATTATCATCGGCATCCTCGGGCAGGTCTTGGTCAATGTTCATGTTGGGGGCCAAGGGTTGCCTAACCAATATATTTTGGTCGTCCTGTCCCCACATACAATGCAATATCTACAATTGAAAAAACAAGTTAACGAAACTATATACAAGGAACAATGTACCTTAGCCCATGATGAGAATTTACGGGACTTACCTCCGTTGTCCAGAAATCACCTTCTTAATTCAACGCTTTGTCCGAAAATGCTTGACTTATTCTAGTGTTTCTAATTTTTGACCATGATTCTGGTAATATGTATGTTGCTTATATGGTTAGGTGAGTGTCACTCTCCCTCAGATATCATGCGAGAAATAGAAAAAAAGGTGTGTGAATGAAATGTGTGTGTGTACAAAAGTGCTCCCCAAGCGCAAAGAGACTTTTGAGTGTCATGTTTTACTTGGAATTGGTACTTCAAGGTTGTCTCCTCAGGGAAGGAAGGCGAACTATGTGAAGGTTATTTTGTAAAAATGAAAAGTGTAAAATCTTTTGAATTTGAGTTTTGGTGAGTGAAGATTGGTTATAGAAATGTAATGGAGACAAGTGTTAGCGAATCCGAAGAGGTCATTCCAATGAGAATGCCAAATCAACTGAAGACATTCTTCCAATGGTGCCTAGACATTTGATTGATTCGTAGAAAGTAATGAACTAAAACAGGGGTCAGGACTTAAGCATATCCCATGACAAGTCTATGATATATCAAGAACTCACAACCACGTCCACACTTAACCTAGTCAAACCAAACCGTTGTACACTATGAGGTGGAATGAAAAAAATTTGATTTAGCATACCCAAGAAGAATTCTCCCTTGGATTAGCCAACTTAAAGTTTAGCTACTCATATTTAATGCAAGATCTTACATAAAGTACAGAGACATTGTGATCAAATGAAGATTGAAACTTAAATTAATGCAAGAAAAGTTAAACTATGAAGAAATGCATTTAACACCTATTTTAAAAGCTTGAAGTGAAAAACTTGAGTGTAATAATGGTAAAGTGAAAGATACTTGACTAAACTCATAATACACTTGAAATAAATGAAATTAAGTGCAATAATGAAGCTTACAAGAGTCTCACAGAAGATTACAAGTGAAAATGGGTAGAAGAAATGCAAAAAGCTAACTTATCTCTCTAAAATTATGTCTTCTTCCTTTAGCTTCTCTCTCTATAATGCTCTACTATGTTGAATAATGTGAATTGTTGCTTGCATTTTTGTTCATGGAGGTCCTCTAGCATGTGTGACAGGCTTCCCATCCATAGGAGGCTAAGTTGATGGCTTGGGTAGGTTAGGACAAGCCTAGCCTGTAACTCCTCTGGCTTACGTATTCTCTCCCTTCCTCATTAATGTATTGGCCTCCAAAGTCCAATCTTAGGCAAAGGGAGGCATGTATGTGTGTAAGAGATGTCAAGGGACAAGTGGGAGAATCATATGTTAGACCCCCAAGTAGTAGAGCTTGAGTTGCAGGCTGTCTGGGATTTCTGGACAAAACTATCCAGAAGGTCGATGCAAACCTTCCAGAAGGTTTATTTTAGTAGGAAAAATCTTTCGGAAGGTTTTGGCAGTGCATAGACAGACCAAGTGCAAACCTTTCGAAAAGTTTATGGTCAAACCTTCTAGAAGGTTTTCATCCAATTTGCCTTTTTCTTGGTTTCTTCACCTTCCAATCCTTCCTTTAAGCTATTCCCTCATCTTCATAAACTTTAAACACTACAATGGGAGCTTAACTCAAGCCATTTACAACTTTTCACCTGCATTCACACTAAACTTCATTAAAAGGTAGATTAATTGCATTTCTTTCCAAATTCACAATAAAAGAAAGTATGAAAGGGTACAACCACATACAATATATGCAATATTTTTGTGTTAATCAAGGAGATTGTTGATCAAGAGGAGCCAAAAAGTTTACAAGGGGTAGAAAAATGTACCCCAACATTTGGGAGACTTCCATTGCAAGAGAAAAAGATCTTTCCATCAACTATATAAACTCCATACTTGGAGTTGAAGCCTTTGCCATCCAACCTCAAATATGCATTCTTGGGGGAGCGAAGGACTTTCTTGGTGGTAATAAGCTAAAGATTGGAGGCGCGATAAGAGGAGGAGTTTTTATATGTATTGACGAGGCATAAAGGAGCCGTCGGGTGGACCATAGCCAACCTCGAGGGGATTAGTCCCCTCATTTTCACTCATAGAATTAACTTGGAGGAAGACGCAAAACCATCCCGACAACCGCAATGGAGACTCAACGCCATTATGAAAGATGTGGGAAGGGATGAGGTACTTAAGCTACTTGACATGGGCATCATATTTTTGATTGCCGATAGTAAGTGGGTTAGCCCCACGCAAGTAATACCCAAGAAATTAGGAGTCATGGTGGTTGCAAATGAGGAGAATGAGTTAATTCCAATAAGGGTGGTCACCGGATGAATGACGTGTATTGATTATCAAAAACTCAATTTGTGCACAAGAAAAGACCACTTTCCTTTGCCATTCCTCGACTAAGTATTGGAAAGGGTAGTTGGGCATCTATTCTACTGATTCTTGGATACCTACTCCAGGTACAATTAGATAGAGATAACATTGGAGGATAAAGAAAAAACTACCTTCTCTTGCCCTTTCGGTACCTTTGCCTACCGATGCATGCCATTTGGGTTGTGCAATGTCCCAGGGACCTTTCAAAGATGCATAATAGGATATTTAGTGACATGGTGGAGAAGATTGTGGATGTTTTTATGGATGATTTCTCAGTGTTTGGGGATTCCTTCAATGGTTGTTTGGAGAACTTGGAGAAAGCACTTAAGAGATGTGAGGAGAAAAAATTGGTTCTAAATTGGGAAAAGTGCCACTTCATGGTGGCACAAGGGATAGTGCTCGGGCACATTATTTTGGAGAAAGGGATTGAAGTCGACAAATCCAAGGTGGGAGCAATTTCTAACCTCCCTACTTTGCAAGTCAATAAGGACATCATATTGTTTCTTGGCCATGCTGATTTCTATCGTCGTTTTATAAAAGACTTTAGTGCTTTGGCAAGACCCTAGACCAATTTGCTTTCAAAAGATATCCCATTTGTGTGGTGGGATGATTGTGAAGCATCAATTAAAAAACTCAGATTTTTTCCCCCAATGTGATACTACAATTTTCAAAAGAGAGAGAGAGAGAGAAGAGATACAAAAACCAATTGTTCTCCCACCTATTCCCTCCGATCTACCACGATCCAACTATTTGATATCTTCAGGCCAAGAGATACAGTTGGTCTATGCGACTAGACCTATGTGTACATCCCAAAGATCATGATTTTCACCATAATCTTAAAGATGGTATTTTCAAGACCAAGCTTGGGAGGCTTATTTTAGTTGTTTGGAGCTTATTTTGTGCGAATATACACTATAAGAAGTAGGGTTCTTTTTCTAACTAGGTTTATTTCTAACTTAGGGTAGAAATATGAAATGGGTAGAGTGTTAGAGATGTATTCTCATGTATAACACATACCTAGTGTAGTTGAAATGTGGAAAATGAGTATAAGAATGTGCTAAAACCAATTCTTAAATGATTTGGTTTGATGAAATTGCTTGATATGAATTTCATGAACAATGTGTTGTTTGGGCATACTATGTGTTTAAATTTTTGCCTTATAGGTGTTTGATAAAATGCCTATGGTTGATTAAGTGTGTTATTTGAATTGAAAGTGCTATAACATGCTTAATGGTTTCTAAAATGTTAGTATATGCTTCATGACATATCAACACTTGAGGAATTGGAAATGTTTGTGGGAAATGATTATATTCATTATATGCCTGACAATATGATGAGCATGTAGTATGAATTACAATTACATAATTGATTGCATAATGACATGAAATGTAATTGTACATTATATTTGCATATGCACGTGTAGCATCACATTCATGAGCATTTGACATGATTGTGAGTGTGTGTGTTTGTGTGCATGTTTTTGATCAAACACCATCCTTGGTGGGTTGATACATGGGTTCAAAAAAGTTGGACCTACGTTCGACTATGTCGGGGTTAGATAGAAGGGTTATATTCTCCCTCGAGTGCAAGACTCAGTAATTTCAAATATGTACTCTCGTTGGTATTGAGTCCATAAACTGTGTTAGTGAAAGTGGAACCATTGGTGAAAGTCCACAGATGTCGTGTCAGTTGGGTACTCTTTGGTGAAAGTGCATAAATACCCACTGATTAGTACTTAAATGTAGCATATTTTTATGACTTTTAGAACTAATTGTACTTTGATGGAGTTCAACTAAGGATATTTCAGGTTCTAAAGTGAACAAGGGCTCAAGGGCAACAAAAGTCACACTTGAATGTCGCACCAGCACATTAGGGAATGGAATTACAGAGGCTTGGAACAAAGCAAGAACGTTCGAATGCCAACTCACATTAGAACGTCCATTTGAACTATAATAAAACTAGCCTGCTGAGACACAGTGTGTTGTAACCAAGAACCAGGACCTTGAGGTACTTGAGTACCACGTTCGAACGCCAACTAACATTTGAACGTCCACTTTAGTTGATTGAAGGCCAAACTGATAAGACATGGCGTGTTGCAGCAAACAAAGAAGGAGGACTCTGAAGCACTTAAGTACCACGTTAGAACACCATTAAACGTTCGAACGTCCCTTGGAATTAGTTGAAGAATAGACCTCTGCATAAAGTGTGGAAATGAATTTCACAGAAGACCACTTGAGTGGAAAAGGTCAGGCCCTATCTAGCGTTCAAACGCTTATAAAGCAAGACCAGAAGACACGTTCGAACGTCAGACAACGTTCGAATGCTCCTAAAGCAAAATAGAAGACAACGATCGAACGTCGATTCACGTTCAAACGTCCTCTATAGACTGCCTGCAGAATAGTTGGTTTTCATGGGAAGCATACACTATTCACTCATCCTCTCTTATCTTCTTGTTTCCCCCTCCCCTTCCATGCCTATAAATACTCCCATGTTGGGAGTATTGAAGGGGGCATTCTCCCTCTTGTAGAGTAAGGGTGATCCTTTTCTCTTGTAAAGTAGAGTAGAGAGCTAGTTCATGTACATTTCTTGTTTATGTTTTCATTTTGCATTTATATCAACCATGATGGAGGCTTAAACTCCCCTTGTAGTTGAGGTCTTTTTATTTACTTGAGCTAAGTCTTTACATTCATATTGTGACAACCATTGATTAACCATCAAAATTGTTATTTTATTATATTTAATAATTGATTAATTACATGTTATTTGTGATTAAATATGTTAAATTTCTTGATTTTCTAGTTTGATACTTTTTCTAGTTGTTTGGTTTATTTTGCAGGTAAATTGGTTGATTTAAAGTAATAATGGATAATGCAAGTGAATCAATCACTAGAGGAAGAATCACAATTGATAAGGATTGAAGAGTCAAGATTGAGATAGGAAGACTTGAAGATATGGCAACAATTTAATCCTTATAAGAGTCCAAGTTGAAAGAAAACTCATTTAAAGTTGGATTAGGAAAGTATCCTAGAAGAAAAGGATTTTACACGTCTTCACTATTTCGGTCATAACTTTTGACTCTGATATCCGATTTACTTGATTTTTGGGGGTTGAAATGAAGAATTCAAGGGTTACAAAAGTATATTTCACGAAACTTTCGTAATGCAACCTCTAAGTATGTGAAAGTCAACTCGAATTTTGAACAGATTTTGTACCCGTGTCCTAAAGATTTTATGCACGGGATTTAACCTTACAAAACTTCTTTTTTGGAAAAGAATTTCTTTCAACATGTACTTAAGATTTATTTTTAGTATAAATAGGGGTTCTCATTTAAAGATTATTATTATTCTTTTTCCCATCTTTTTGTTTTGATTTTAATTCATCATGTCTGGCTAGAAGGTTAAGCTAGGGCTAGGGGAGAATCTCTCAATGACTACGGTAAGGTTATTGACTTTGTGCTTAATGATTTATGATGTTTTGTTAATTAAACTTCTGATTTTTTTAGCAAAGTTTTTGCTCTGTACAAATCCTTGAGTCGTTGTGCCATGTACATCGATTGCTTTAATTTCCCTGTGAGCAAATAACTGGTTATTCCATGCTTGAAATTATTATCATTATTTCATAAAACAATATAATTGAATGATTATTCAAGTTCCTGAATAATATTTTGATTATAACTTTTGGTTTCTTACTTGATTTTTTACTCAAATCAACCGACATCTGATTCTTGTCTCAAGTTAAGATTTGAGTCTTTAATCATTATTGTATAGAATTCAGAGGGAGTACTTGATGCTCTAGTATTATTTTTATATTACTGTTTTAATTATTTAAATCAATTTTTTTTCACTCAACAATTTACTAAACAAATCATTTATTTTTAAATTTGTTTTAATATTTGTGTGATTGTTTTCTTGTTACAATTCCTTGAGGGTTCGACCTCGGTCTTCCAAGAACTATATTACTTCGCTCAACCTGCGCTTGGATTTATAATATTAAGGTTGAAGCAAGTTTTTGGCGCTGTTGTCGGAGAATTGTTTGACAAGGAGCCATCACATCTATTGAGGTTTGCTAGATTTGAGATTCGTCACAGATCCGATAATCTCATCCTTTTTTTATTATTTGTTTTATTTTTCCTTAAGTTAGATATTTCATAATTTTTATTTTTATATTTTATATTTTTTTAATGTGGTGTGAAGATTTTTCCCGATGGAGGAACTGTGTGTGTTTTGTGATGTGTATGGGCATCCCATTGAAGTTTGCCCTTTAATTCCAACTGCTCAACAATTTTTGAGGAATGGAACAATTGTATTACCTAATTCTTCTCAACGTTATCCCAACCATTGTTCTAAAAAATTTTATCCCGATTTTGGTTGGGAGAATGAACATTATCAGTTACCTATATATGTGACATCACTACAAGACCCTCCCCAATGTCCACTCTACCATGACCCACAAGAAAAGACTTTGGAAGACATTCTTTGTGAATTATGCAAAGCCAACTAGCTTCCAATGCCCAAATAAGCCAATATATTGAAGAGATAAAAGACATGCTCAATATATTGATACAAAAACAAGAAGTTGAAAATAGTCAACATCGTGAGAGTGATTCTTTTCATGAACTACAAACTGAGGATGAATCCATTAATACTCTTGATAGTGAAGAATTAAGTGCATTATTATTCTACAAGAAGCTAATAAGCCCAAAGACCTTTCATTATCAACAAGTAATAATGAGATTTCCATATCTAATCTTGGTGAGGGTATAAAAGTTGAGTAGAGTGTCATAATTGATAAAAATTTATTTTCAATCTAATTGTTAGATTTGCATAAAAATGTATATTTCTCCCTTTTTCTTGTATGTTCAAAAGATATATTGGATATATGAGTGGATAATTCGATTAAGGGAGTTACTTTGACACCATATTTTTAAGCTAGTAAAATTGAATGGTCGTATATTCAAATCTAACTTTAAACCGGATTGAGTATAACCTTTTTTTTTATTTGTACATAGTAGTTAGATTTTATTTTATTTTATTTGTTTAATTTTAGTTTCCTTTCTGTTTGTTTTAATTTATAGTTTTCTTTGTTTGTTGAGTCTTTTATTTTTAGGTTTTTTAGTTGTTGCGGCACCAGGTATTCCTACCCCTTTGATCTTTATTCATTATTTTTATTAAGTATTAAGGTATTTATTTTTACATTAAGGACAATGTTGGATTTAGGTTGGGGGGTATGGGTATGTTTTGTGTTGTGAAAATTCATAGTTTATGTTTTTTTAAGTTTATTTACTTTGCTAAAAAAAATTAAAAAAAAAAAAAAATTGTTAGTTATTAAATATATAAATAACATTTTTATATATAATTTGACACCACAATATAGAAATAATTTGCTTAACTTTAAATTTACAGTTGTTTAAACATCATATAGAACTTTATTCTATATATTCGTATCTCATATCATGTTTTTATAAAAACTCACAATTTGTGCACTTTAAACTTTACCAAGTTGAAAATTTATTAGGTATTTTGCCTTGAGAACTTGAAACATATAGTGGAGATACATAAAACCCCCAGTGAGTTTTGATCCAATCTTTCTTAGGGGTTACTTACATTTAGTCAATAAAAAAAATATTTTTATTCAGCTAATCTCCTTCCATAGTCTCTTTTTTTTTTTTGGTTAACACCAATATTTTGAATCATAGCATAACTTTAAATTATTTGCATGAGAAGTGTGTTATCAAAAACTCTTGAGATATGATTTTAGGTCATCTTTGATATTATTTGAGCCTAAGCCTTATTCTTTGAATATTTATTATCTCTAGAAACCATGATTGAGCCTGTGAAGCAAAATTTTATTTCTTATACCAAAAATATAATAACCAAGCCAATGAAAAAAAATAATATTCTTTACCCTTGGTTGTCCCGAGATTGAGCTTTTTATTGTTTATGTAATTTGGGAAATGTACGTTGAGAAAAGATGAAAAAAAAAATTTCATACTTATGAATACTTGCATTAGATGTTTTGCTAAAAAAAAGTATATAAATTCAGTTGTCTTGCTGAAAAGAAAAATGTTGAAAAGAAAAAGAAAGACAATAAGTCTAGATATGAAAAATCAAATTAAAAAAAAAAAGAGAGAAAAAAATAGTAAGCATGAGTTGAAAAAGTATGAGCAAGTGTTGTAAATTGTGCTTCTAAAGGATACAAAGTGAAAGGTTATGAACAAAAATTTGGTTGTGTAATGTATATGTTCTCTCGGGATAGTCTTTTAAATTCTTGAATATCCTTCGTTTCAAAACCCTAATCTTAAGGTCCCATTACAACCTTAAATAAAGACCTATCTGATCTTAAGAGTGTATTGGTGGATGCATGACTCGTGTGAATAAGGAAGAGAATGGTAATTGTTTATTTATTGTGTGTTAATTTTCTTTCACGAGACTATGTCAAATCCTTTTCTTTTGGATTACGTTTTTTTTAATGGAACATGTGAACATTATTTTGTTTTGACTTAAATATCTTCTTCTCGCATGTGATACTTGAGGGAATAATCTGAGAGAATCTTTTATGAGTGAATTATCTAGTGAGATTTGGTATTGAGATGAATAGTTGATAGTGGTAAAGGTGATTACTGGATAAATTATTAACTTGGTATAGTCAATTCACACTATCCACGAGTTTATATGGGAACATGATAAGTGCATACATTTATATAGCGTAGAGTTCTATATTTTCTTTTGCATGTGCTTATGAAAAGGCTTGTAGCTTAGAATTTTTATATTATGGTAGCAATTTGTGTTATAAAATTATTATTCAGATATTTGATCACAACGTGATGTTTGTGAGTATCATCTCTGAAAACCCTCATGAGATTGTACTCGTCCACTAGGGGGAACCTAGGGGTTTAAAGACTTATTGCATATGCTAAATGTAATCGTGAGGCCTACGAAAGTGGATTTGTGTTTAATTTTATTATGTTGTGTAGTTTTCAGTTTTTAGATTTTAGGATCCATGTATTACTAGGGACTAGTAATATTCAGGTTGCGGGGTGTGATTAACCATCAAAACTATTATTTTGTTATATTTAATGATTGGTTAATTACATGTTATTTGTGATTAAATGTGTTAAATTCCTTGATTTTCTAGTTTGATACTTTTTCTAGTTGTTTGGTTTATTTTGCAGGTAAATTGGTTGATTTAAAGTAATAATGGATAATGCAAGTGAATCAATCACTAGAGGAAGAATCACAATTGATAAGGATTGAAGAGTCAAGATTGAGATAGAAAGACTTGAAGATATGACAACAATTTAATCCTTATAAGAGTCCAAGTTGAAAGAAAACTCATTTAGAGTTGGATTAGGAAATTATCCTAGAAGAAAAGGATTTTACACGTCTTCAGTATTTCGGTCATAACTTTTGACTCTGATATCCGATTTACTTGATTTTTGGGGGTTGAAACAAAAACTTCAAGGGCTACAAAAGTATATTTCACGAACCTTTCGTAATTCAACCACTAAGTATGTGAAAATCAACTCGAGTTCTGGACAGATTTTGTACCCGCGTCCTAAAGATTTTATGCACGGGATTTAACCTTACAAGACTTCTTTTTTGGAAAAGAATTTCTTTCAACATGTACTTAGGATTTATTTTTATTATAAGTAGGGGTTCTCATTTAGATATTATTATTATTCTTTTTTTCATCTTTTTGTTTTGATTTTAGTTCGTCATGTCTAGCTAGAAGATTAAGCTAGGGCTAGGGGAGAATCTCTCAATGAAATTCGGTAATGTTATTGACTTTGTGTTTAATGATTTATGATGTTTTGTTAATTAAACTTCTGATTTTTTTAGCATAGTTTTTGCTCTGTACAAATCCTTAAGTCGTTGTGTCATGTACATCGATTATTTCAATTTTCTTGTGAGTAAATAACTGGTTATTCCAGGCATGAGATTATTATCATTATTTCATAAAATAATATAATTGGGTGATTATTCAGGTTCCTGAATAATCTTTTGATTATAACTTTTGATTTTCTTACTTGATTTGTTACTCGAATCAACCGACATCTGATTCTTGTCTGAAGTTAAGATTTGAGCCTTTAATCATTATTGTATGGATGTGAGAAGGAGTACCTGATGCTCTAGTATTTTTTTATATTACTGTTTTAATTATTTAAATCAATTTTTTTCCACTCAACAATTTTTTAAACAAATCATTTATTTTTAAATGTTTTTTAATATTTGTGTGATTGTTTTCTTGTTACAATTCCTTGAGGGTTCGACCTCGGTCTTCCGAGAATTATAATACTTTGCTCAACCTGCGCTTGAGTTTGCAATATTAAAGTTGAAGCAACCACGATGGAGGCTTAGACTCCCCTTGTAGTTGTACTTGCTTTTATTTACAAATATCAAGAGAGATAACTCATCTTTTGGTTGTGGTGGAAACCCTCCAAAAGTAACTAGCTTTCTTCTACTTTATTTCACTTCCCTTGCTTGAGCTTCCTTCTTTCTTAGAAGAGTGAAACTCTCCCACTTTTCTAGAACTTTACCAAAGCCGTGAAGGGTGGAACGTGATTCACTTATTCTTCATTGAAGATAAGCTCTTTATTTAGTTTGCTTCACTTAGTAGCTGTGACGCCCCTAAAACCGGGGGTCATTAATTCACCGTTGACCACCCGTCAACCCGCGGAAAGACCCGTGAGTGTCGCTTGATTCGACATCACGCTAATATTATTCCATTATCTAGAATTTTAACTCACACGTGTAACCCATGTTCCTTTAATCATTTAATCCAACCAAGGTCCAATATACCTCATGTAATGTTCATTTGTATCATTGAAACCAAGGAAAACAAAGAAGCATCGCACTTTAGTTTTAAAATTTCAAAATTTTGGAGAGAGTACCGGTATTGTGTACCGGTACTATTTGCTCATTGGCCTGGGCAGTACCGGTACCGTCTGGACCGTATCGGTACTGTCTACCTTCCAAATTTTTTTTCAAAGTTTTGGAAAAAGTTCTGATTGTGTGTACCAGTACTGTCTGCTTGTTGAACCAGACTGTACTGGTACTCTCTGCCTAGTTTAGCCTATTTCCACTATTTTTCATTTCCAATCCGTTCCAAATCATCTATTTTTTTCATCCAAACACATGCATAATGATGTTATTCACATAAAACTTGATATCTACAAGTTCTATTAAGAGTCATTTACACGGTTACTAGATATCTACAAGTTCTATTACGAGTCATTTACACGGTTACAAGTCAAAATAGAATTAAACTTAAGTTTTACACAAAACTTGTTTTCAAAAGTCACAAACTGGCTTTTCTTCACTCTCGAGGCCCTGAATGTGTGTCATCTACCAGAATATACCCCGCACCTAAAATGTGTTCCCGTATAGGGTGAGCCAATGCCTAGTAGAATAGTTCCTACAGAGGCAACTCCTCAATCTGAGTGCATATGAATGTATACATGCAACAATACACAACTAATATCCATTCCAATGCAAAAATATGTAATTCATGTTGGAATCTATCGTGTCATGTCATGAAATGAGATGAGACTCATTCATGCACTTTACCCCGAGTCTTCATCGACTCCCATAGCACAATGCAGTGCCAATGTGTACTTTAAACTGTCATCTATGTTACACATCCAATGACATTTTCAAAACTAGAGTCTTTCTTAGGGTGGGTATTCATGGACTTACACCAACGGCACGGTGATGGGATATTCACCAACGGCACGGTGATGGGTTAGCAAGAAGGGTTAGAATCCCATCTTCGGTGACATCCCTCAATCTTGGTATGTAGACGTAGCCCTCATCGCGTAGACCAACTTTAGTTCTTGGCCCAAGCAATTCCGACTGATGGAGTTTCTTGGATCGAAGGAGAAAGGTAGAAATTCTAGGTTTTCTCTCTTTCCTCTCTTCTCCTCTTCAACGTTGGAACTCAACTGATTTAGGGGTGTGAAATATCTGATTTTGCAGATATTAGCCCCTATTTATACTTTTTAATTGTGTGGTCCACATTGCCCCGCACGTTTACTACTTTTAGGTCCGTTTTTAAGCCGAAACAACTTAATTAAATTTCAATTTCAGTTCAAATTAATTTTATTTAAAATTTTACTCAATTATAAGGAAATTTTATAAAACTCATTTTTGGGGACGTTCGTGAGGTCATTCGTTACCTAGTTACCTTATAAAACGTGTAAAATTTGACTATCTCGAAATTCGACGAAAATTGATAGGACAACTCGATTTCACAATACGAATCCAATGGTGATGTCTATTGCATCATCTGAGCTCCAAAAAAATATGGATTTTAAACTCGTATTATAGTGTCAAATTACCATTTTGGCCCTTTTTCCGAAAAAAGTTTAATTTTTTTCTCGAGTTTTACAGTAGCTCCTCTACTTGGAGAGATGAGTATCACTCACTTTTATAGCTTTGCCAAAGCCATGAAAAGAGAGTAGTTCCTCATTCACTCTTTAGTAAGAGGTGATGAATATGTAAAGATTATCTGGAAGTTATGTTTGTGTAACTCCTTTATGCTTTAATGCTTTATATTCCACTTACTCATTGGATGATTGAATGCAAATAGCAAAGCTAAGGTACTTTGTATAACCAAGGGCTCCTTCTATGATACAGATGACTCCTACATAGAAAGACTCATTGGTTCAAGGCAAGCAACCCGGCTAGCTCTTCATGACAATCTTTCAATCTCTACCATTATTGCGCTTTATTCAAAGAATGGAACATTAATGCCATTGTTGGATTCCTTGTAGAAACACTTTCTTGTTTGTAGACGGGTAAAGTCTCGGCACAGACAATTTTTGTGAACTTCTAGAAAGGCATCGGAATCATGTGCTTAATTCTCACAGTCCATCTTTATCTTCCGATTAACTTGTTGTTGACACGGGAGTTAATTGAGTTATAAAGCATAAACATAATATAAACTGGATAATCAATTACATGTTTTGATCTTTGAACTAAAGAGTGGCTGTTATCTCTGCTAATTTATCTTATATTTTGTCTAGAAAAAAATCCACTGGAAAGAATCTTATATTCTGTCCAAAAAACCCCACAACTTAAAATTCTCAACATTTCCTGTTACTTGGTCTCTATTATTGCTTACTTCAAAACATCAATCATAGTTCCCTGTGGATTCGACTCCGGACTTAACCGGATTAGTACTACAACTTGACTGCTTGCACTTGGGTGTACATATTTCGGATCAAGTCACCCACCCCAAGAAAGACACAAGATTTTATAAAATGGTCATTGAATGTCTAACATCAATTTGCGGGGGCTTGGAATGCTCGGATGCATACGCATGGCATGACATGTGTTATAGGAGCTAGTGAAAGGCTCGGGGTTGCATTTCATGTGTAAGTTCCATCTCATGACTTGACATGAAAAGTGTAGTATTCATTTCTGAAATGTGTATTCTTGAATGAATGGTTTATGTGATGAATTACATGTGACATTTCATATGCATCTAGGTTGGAAAATAGTCTCCTCAAGAGATACCTTATTGAGCGTGACTCACCCTTTATGATAACACATTTTTAGGTGTTGGACAAGTGCTTGATGGTTTTTCCTAATTTCCAAACATGAACCTGAATTGTGTATATATGGATTATACGAGTTGGTAAGTGTCACTTGATTAGTAGTTAAAATAAGCATCTTAACATGCCTTTGTAAGACTTATTATGCTTCAATATAGTTTCAATGATGGCATTTTAGGAGAAATATTGTACAAGGGCCTAAAGTCAATGCATATCAAACTTTCATGCAACAACCGCATGTTCTAGAAGAAAATTGGAGAAGTTTGAAACAAGGCATGAACGTTCGAATGCCAATCCATGTTCGAACGTCCTCTTGAATTATTAGAGGACCAAATTGCTAAGATGATGATGCATGGCATGTTGCAGCTTAGAAGAAAAACAAAGAGGTACTTCAGTATCACGTTCGAACGCCAACTAATGTTTGAACAATGACCTGAATCAATTGAGCACCCCCTAGAAGAGTGTGCTATTGCATATGGCATGTGAAAATTGCTCTCACAGATGAACAAAGGCCACTTGAGTGGAAATTTTAAACCCTATCCAATGTTCAAACGCCCATCAAAGAAGACAGGAGACAATGTTCGAACTCCAACTAACGTTTGAATGTTGTCCCCAGAAAGGCTGCCGAGTGGTTGATTTTCTATTTTGACCTTGGGGCTTTCACTTGGACTTTGAAGACCTTGTACTATTCTTTCACACTCTCTTGCCTCCTCCTCCTTGCCTATAAATACTCCCATTGTGGGAGCTTAAAAGAGAGTAAAAATTATAGGAGTTAGGCTTAGACTTAGACTTACATTCATAGTCTTACATAGAGAGATAGAAGGACATAGATCATCTTTTGGTTGAGGAGGAAACCCTCAAAAAATGGCTAGCTCTCTTCTAGTTTCATTATTAGTTTCATTTGCTTCTATTTTTTGAGCTTCCTTCTTCCCTTAGAGGAGTGAAACTCTTCCACTTTTCTAGAGCTTTACCAAATCCGTGAAGGATGGAACGTGATTCACTCATTCTTTGCCAAAGATCGGCTCCTTGTGTAGTGTGTTTTACCTTGTAACCCTTCTACTTGGAGGGATAAGCATCACTCACTTTTCTAGCTTTACCAAAGCCATGAAGAGTGAGTAGTTTCTCATTCACTCTTCAGTAAGAGGTGATGGACATGTATAAATCATCCGAAAGTTATATTTGTGCTTTGTATTTCACTTGTTTATTGAATGATTGAATGTATCTAGCAAAACTAAGGTACTTTGTACAACCGTGAGTACTTTCTATAACATAGATGACTCTTGACATAGAATGACTCATTGGTTCTAAGCAAGTACTCTGGCTAGATCTTCATGACTGCATTTCAATCTTCACCATTATTGTGATTCATTTAAAGAATGGAATACTACTGCAATGGTTGGATGCCTTGTAAAGATACTTGCTTCTTTGTAGATAGGTTGAGTCTCGGCACATACAGTTTTTGTAAACCTCTACAAAGACATTGGAACCATGCTCTTAATTCTAATAATCCATCCTTATCTTTCAATTAACTTCATGTTGACACAGGGGTTAATTGAGTTACCAAGCACAAGTATAATAAACCAGATGATTAACTACATGTTCAGATTGTCAGGCTAAAGGGTGACTGTTAAATTTGATAACATATTATATTTTGTCTAGAAAAACCCCTTGGAAAGAATATTATATTCTGTCCAAGAAATCCCATAACTTCAAATCTCAAGGGTTCTAGTAACTTGATCTCTGTCACTGCTTCTTTCGAAACACCAACAATAGTTCCCTGTAGATTCGACTTTGGACTTAACAAGATTATTACTACAACTTGACCACTTGCACTTGGGGGGTGTACACATTTCAAATCAAGCCAAGTTTTTGGTACCGTTGTCGGGGAACCATAAAAGGTGTTTTTAAGTAAAAGGTGAAAATACATTCATTTTTGTATATATATTTTTTGATTTATTGTGTAGATTTCTTATTTTATGTCTGAGGATGATCCTTACTTTCAAAATTTGCCAGAGTCTGTAGGATCTGCAAATCAATCTAGATCATCTTCACCCAGATCAATAGTAAACTCTTTTGAGAATAACATGGCAAATAATAGGAGAGAGGGGAAAGTTCCTGTAAGACAAGGGGAAGATCCTACAAAAGAAGGGAAGTTCTTAACATTCGAACTCTACAAGATTATTTGCATCCCACACGAAACAATGTCCCCTCTTGTTTTATCTTTCCTACAAATGCTCCCCTCTTTAATGTAAAGGCGGAGATAGTTCAAGTACTACCTCAATTTCATGGGCTCGAATCAGAAAACCCATATATGCACATAAAATATTTTGAGGAAGTATGTGGAACATTTCAAGACAAATCTGAGTTGGCCAAGTTGAAACTTTTTCCTTTCTCTTTAAAGGACAAAACTAAACAATGGCTAAATTCTTTAAAAGCCAATTCAATACCTAACTAGCAGGCATTACAGAATGAATTTTTTAGAATTTTTTTTCCTCTACACTGCACCAATGCACTCAAAAGGAAAATAATGAATTTTTCGGTTAAAGAAGGAGAGAAATTTTACCAATGTTGGGAGAGATTCAAGGATCTTCTTCAGTCCTACCCACACCATGCTTTTGAGAATTGGACTTTGGTAGGATTTTTCTATGACTCATTGTCCACTAGACTATGTCAGTTTTTTGAAATGATGGCTCAAGGAGAGTTCATGAGAAAGAGTTCGGAGGAGTCTTTCAATTTTTTTGACACCATATCGATAGTTCTCAGATGTGGGACTTAGCCTCTCCTACCACTATTGAAGTCAAACCATCTATTTCCCAAGGGGGTTAGTATGTCTTGAATGATGATGATGACTTGAAAGCAAAAATGACTGCCTTGTCTCGAAAGCTTGAAGCTTTAGATATGAAAAAGGTACATCAAGTTGAGGTTGGCCCTCCCACAGAACCAGTGTATGAGATTTTTGCCCTACTGGGGAGTGTCCTACCATTCTGGTGAAACAAACAAATGCAATTTTCAACTTTAACAAGCCTTACTTCAACCCATATTATGAAACATACAATCCAGGATGGCAGAATCATCTTAAACTTCAGTTGGAGAAACACACAACAAAATCCCATGAACCCACAAGAAGGTTCACAACCACCACCTCAAGGACATCTCGCATATCAACCATACCAACCACTACAAAAGAGGAGCCTTGAGGACACACTGAATCAGTTCATGCAAAGCCAAATGAGCTATAACAATATTTTCACTCAGGCTTTTACTGATTTCAAAACCTAGACAACTTAGTCTTTCGAGGATCTTAAAAGCCATATCCAAAAGTTGACCCAATTTATGACCACACATGAGAAGGGCAAGTTTCCTATCCAATCAAAATTACCGCAAGGCCAATTTCATATGAAAAATCCTTTAATTATGGAAAACCCACAAGACCAAGCCCAAGTTTGTCACTACACTGAGAAGTGGCAAGGTGATTGAAAAACCTATCAGAGACATGTTAATTCTGATGCAAGACCTGATTTAATCCCAGTAAATGCACCAGTAGAGCCTGAACTTGTGATTGAAGAAGAGCCTGAACCTATGATTGAACAAGAACCAGAACCATCAAAGGAAAAAGAACCTTTGTGTCCTATTCCTTCTCCTTTTCCTCATAAACTCAAAACAGTACAAAATTTGAATAACTAGCCAAAATTTACGAGCTTTTTAAGTAAGTAAAGATCAAAATCCCACTTCTGGATGCAATCAAGTAGGTTCCGTCTTATGCCAAGTTTTTGAAAGACTTGTGCACAATCAAAAGAAGCTAGAATGTTAAAAAAAAAGAGCCTTATTGATAGAATAAGCCAGTGCCCTACTTTAACACAAAATCCCTCCAAAATACAAGGATTTGGGGTGTCCAACTATGGCATGTATTGTAATACCCCACATGCGTTTAAAAAAAAAAATAAATAAAAGACATAGGTGTTCAGTAATTATTTCATTTGAAATGATAAAATAGTATAACTCAAGGAAAGAGTAGTTAAAAGATTAGTTTCGGTATGAAAATGTACAAAATAAATCATAAAAGAACTTGAACTAATTAGGTCGATGTAGAAAAGTATGTAGGATAAGTTAGGATTAAAGTTGGAAGGATTGGAAGTGAAAAGGGGCGCCCAAATGGGCGCTGGGGCGCTGCTCCGGGTACATTGCCTACTCCGGACCAGTTGTCGTAGAATCGTCATAACTCTTGCTACAATGGTCCGATTGAGCTGAAATTTTGACACAATGCAGAAGACATCTAGATCTACAACTTTCATGTTTTGCACTTTTTCAGATTCAAAGTTTATCATGATCAAAAATAAGGAAAACAGTAAGTCTGGAAAACCCCCAAAACAGACGATGAACAGTAAAAGTCGGGATTTTTGGGTTTTAAAACACCCATTCCAAGCCCTATTTCTCCCATTCTTCATTTCCCTTCCACTCTAAATACCTTAGAGCCCTAAGAGAAGAGAAAAGGGAGAGAAAAACACCAAGGTCAAGAGAGATTCCCACCTCATAAAGATCAAAACCGAATTTCTCAAGTTTTCTCTTCTCCACCCATTTCTTTTGCTTCTATTCCTCAACCACTCACACCCAAATCTCTAGAAACCCTAGGAGGACGAAATTAAGAGGAAAAGGAAGGAGAATAGGAAGATTTTGAATCTTGGGTCTTAGATTGAAGCTACAACCAAGAGGTAGGGGATTTCTTCCTAATTTCTTACATTGAGGCTAGGGTTTATGTATATACATATGTTTTCCACTCCCATCCATATTTATTTGATATGATTTGTATGATTCTTAATTCTCCTTGTAATAAATGCTATGTTTGAATAATGGGATGGTTTGGTAACCATTAAATTTCTCTTTTTCATCTTCCAAACTTGGTTTTAAGAAAAATTGAGTTTTCTCCATATATTGCCTTGGTTCTCACTTTATAAATTTAGTGTTCGATATTGTTCAACGAAAATGATCTTTATATTGATCTTTTGCTCATTTTAATTCCATCTTGCTATGACGCTTTACTTGTGAAATTTGGGTATTTTGCGATTAATTGGTAAAATGTGAATTGATTGAGAATATGTTGGTTTACTCATTGTATGGTGGTTGTGAGGGACTTGGATTACCTACGAGATATGCCGTAGAGTGTAAATGTCAGTTGAACCCAGTGGGGGGGGAGATGGTTTCTTGCACTTGTAGTGAGTTGTCATTTGGTAATGCGAACACTATCGTACGCCTGAAGTTCGAACTAGGGTTGGTATACCATTCCTGGGGAGGGACTCGTCACTGCCATTGGGATGGTAGACGCCCCTTCCCTAAGTACTTGTGATTGTGATTATAAATGGGTGGACTAGGTATAATCGTTGGGTAGATTCATGAGAAACAATCAACATACATGGTACGGGGATGAACCAACATAAATGTGATGATTGGCTGGAATGGCTTGGCCGGTGCATTGGTATGGGACGATGCATCGGAGGGAGCCCCTCCTAATTGACTTAATGTTGGAAATGGTTTGCTATGGTTAAACTTAATTTATTTCTCTCCTTAACTACTGTATGGCTTAAACTTGAGATCTATTTAAAATGTCCCGTTTTACTTCAAATTCATATATGTTATTTATGAAATGTGACCGACCCGTTTTGTATTTTATAAACCTTGTTGGAGTTGGGAAGATTTTGCTACAGAGCCTAGTGCTCATCCCCTACTGTTAACATTTTTCAGACTATATCCTTGAGGAGGAGCCAGGAGTCGAGGAGCCCGTTCTTTGGGAGACTCCGATCGACGGGAGCGTAGATCCCGAGGTGGACGCCTAGAGCGGCCCTTCTATTTTGTTCTAGACTAGGCTATGTTTTTTTTAAAGATTGTAAAGTCTAGTTATCTTTTGAAATTCCGCTGCTTATCATAGTTTAATTCTTTGGGAATGTACATGCCATTGTGGGCATATTTTTTTGGGTTAACATGTAAATTTGATGGATTGATTATATAGTAGTTAATTGGACCCGGTGTGGTCATTATAGTAGAATTGCACAGGTTGGATTTTGTGGTAGAGCTCCCCGTACAAAGGAGACTCTGCCCGAATTTTGTTAAAATATCAATGGTTGATGGATAAAAATTTCTTATTTATGGATTTATTTA
The DNA here is from genome assembly GCA_963454935.2 of Ilex paraguariensis. NCBI lineage: Eukaryota > Viridiplantae > Streptophyta > Magnoliopsida > Aquifoliales > Aquifoliaceae > Ilex > Ilex paraguariensis. The sequence goes on from CAUOFW020009501.1 coordinate 1,000,375, forward strand.
GTGCTCTCATGATTGTGAAAGGTTTTAGAATGTAATGCCGTCCGAGGGGGTATTTGGGGCGTTACAAATTTTGGTATCAGAGCCTAGGCTTTAGGTCTTACATGGGAGCTGTAGGTTATGGACTACCACTAGAGATGTAGGTTTAGGGTGCAGGAAATGGTTGAGTTAATTTTTGTATATGCCTTGTGCTTAAATCAAGACATCCTACATATCATTTTAGTATGTCTTGTACATCAATGAAACTAAATTGTGAATTGATGTGCAGGATGGACGGTGAACGTGTACGTGGACGTGGACGTGGGCGTGGCCGTGGCCGTGGAGGTCAAACATATCCACCACCACCACCACCTCCCGATGCCATGGATGGCATATACCAATGCTTGAGGGAGCTCACCACTTTGGTACAAAACCAAAATGGTAACAACAACCACCACAACCATAATGGTGGAGCACATCCTTTAGCCCAAGTACCGGGCAACGGAGAGGAGACTAGGAGAATGGTAGCTCTCCGAGAGTTTCTGAGGCAACACCCACCTACTTTCCAAGGGAGCTCCAATCCCTTGGATGCGGATAAATGGATCCGCCGTGTGAAGAAGATGTTGGACGGAATGGGAGTGGCCGAGGACTTGCGGGTTGGCTTGGCTATCTATTTGTTGGAGGGGGAAGCCGACCATTGGTGGGACTCGGTGAAAAGGAAAATGAACACGGATGCTCTCACTTGGGCGGAGTTTGATCAAGTCTTCCAAGACAAGTACTTCCCGGAATCGGTCCGAGATCGAATGAAGACCGATTTTCTTATTCTACGACAGGGCAGCCTGACTTTAGCTGAATACGAGAGGAAGTTTGATGAGCTATCCCGCTATGCTACGGAGTTCATATCTACGGAGGCCAACAGGGCCAAACGCTTTGAGCAGGGATTGAGGCCTGCCATTAGGGAGAAGCTGGTGGCTCTCAGGATCCGGGACTACGGGGATTTGGTGGACAGAGCTGCACTTGTAGAGAAGGACATGGAGGATACTCAGCGACGACAGGGCCTTATGAGGGGAGGTCCGATCCGGACGGGTGCTAGTAGCAGTGGAGCACAGAGGGCGGCACCCTACCGTCGCTCGGATCAGGCAGGGGGACAGAGACCCCAGATGGGTCGAGGAGCAGGAGGCGTATCGGGGAGGACAGCCACCGACCCCCGTCAGTGCTTCGCATGTGGAGGAGTGGGGCACTTCAGACACAATTGCCCATCTCTCCCACCGAGAGACAACCAGGTGACAAGACAAGTGGCTGCAAATAAGCCACTACAGCAGCAGAGGCCTGTAGGAGCTCCAGCCCCAGGTGGCGCCACTCAGGGGAGAGTCTTTGCCTTGACCCAACCGGAGGAGGATGCCTCCAACGCAGTTGTTGATGGTATAATTCTCCTCTATAATTCTTGGGCCCGAATCTTATTCGATCCCGGTGCTACTCATTCTTTTATACGTACTGCATATGCTATGAATTTGGGATTGGGTTTCGAGAAGTTAGAGCATGCCTTGACGGTTGACTTGCCTACGGGAGAACAGTTGGGTACTAGCCGAGTTTGCAAGGGTTGTGTGCTTCGTATTGGGGAGCACGAATTAATTGTGGACTTGATTGCTTTAGAAATGAAGGGGTATGATGTGATTTTCGGAATGGACTTGTTGTCCGCTTTCCGGGCGGTAATGGATTGTTTCCGCAAACGGATTACATTTCAGTTACCGGGAGGAGTCGTTTTCAGTTTTATTAATAACCGAGATTCTTCTCATCCATTCCCTACGACGGGTAGTAGATTCTTAAAAGCGAAAGCGGGAAGTCATTTGAGTTTCTTAGCTAGCTTAATGGGAGAAAACCGGGATAAAATTCATACGGATGTAGTGCAAATTGTATCGGAGTTTTCGGATGTTTTTCCCGAGGAATTACCCGGATTACCGCCACATAGGGAAATTGAGTTCAAGATCGAACTCTATCCTGGAACCGAACCTATGTCCATTGCTCCCTACCGGATGGCACCTTTGGAGTTGAAGGAGCTAAGGAAGCAATTGGATCACTTGTTAGCGATTGGGTTTATCCGTCTAAGCACTTCACCTTGGGGAGCCCCAGTCCTCTTTGTGAAGAAAACGGATGAGACCCTACGGTTGTGCACGGATTATCGGAGGTTGAATCGGGTTACCGTGAAGAATAAGTATCCGTTGCCGAGAATTGATGACTTATTTGATCAGTTGAAGGGTTCGAAGTATTACTCCAAGATTGATCTTCGCACGGGATATCATCAGCTGCGAATTAAGGAGGAGGATATTCCTAAGACTGCTTTCCGTACCCGTTATGGTCATTTCGAATATACGGTGATGCCGTTCGGATTGACTAACGCCCCCGCAGCATTCATGGATTTGATGCACAGAATCTTCCGGCCTTACCTCGATCAATTTGTCATTGTGTTCATTGATGACATATTGATCTACTCACAGACTCAGGAGGAACATGCTCGTCATCTCTCTATTGTGCTACAAACATTGAGAGAACATAAGCTATACGCGAAGATGAGCAAGTGTGAGTTTTGGATGAAGGAAGTGAAATTCCTTGGCCATGTTGTGTCCGAGCGCGGAGTAGCGGTTGATCCCGCCAAGATTGAGGCTGTGATGAAATGGGAACCACCGAAGAATGTAATGGAAGTACGGAGTTTCTTGGGGTTAGCCGGTTATTATCGAAGGTTTGTGGAAGGGTTCTCCAAGCTAGCGATGCCGATGACTCGCCTTACAAAGAAGGGGGAGAAATTCTTGTGGACTCCAGCGTGTGAACTAGCTTTTCGCACCTTGAAGGAGAAATTGACGACAGCACCTATCCTCATTATTCCGAGCAGTGGGGAGGGCTACGAGGTATACACTGATGCTTCACTACGAGGCTTGGGATGTGTTCTAATGCAAGGAGGGAAGGTAGTTGCCTATGGCTCGAGGCAACTCAAGATTCATGAGCAGAACTATCCCACTCACGACTTGGAGCTTGCCGCGGTGGTCTTTGCTCTTAAGTTGTGGAGGTGTTACTTGTATGGCGAGAAATTTCAAGTGTTCTCGGACCATAAAAGCCTCAAGTACATATTCACCCAAAAAGACTTGAACATACGGCAAAGAAGGTGGATTGAGTATTTAGAAGATTATGATTTCACACTTAACTACCATCCGGGGAAGGCCAATGTAGTTGCAGACGCTCTTAGCAGGAAGTCTCGGGGTGAAATCAATTCTCTCGCGATAAATAGGTGGAAAATGATTGATACTTTGGAGGAGTACGATCTATGGGTGGATGGACCGGAGTACCAACCATATTTATTCAACCTTGTAGCTCAACCGACGCTTCGACGACGGGTGGTAGAGTTGCAATGCCTAGATTCGGAACTCGATTTGATTAGAGTCCGATTGGGGAATGGAGAAGCTATTAAAGGATGGTCTTGGAAGAATGGAGAGTTGAGATATGGGGAGAAGCTATGTGTTCCCGATGATTCGTCCTTAAAGGAGGAGATACTTGGAGAGTGCCATCGCTCCAAGTTTGCTATCCACCCCGGTAGCACAAAGATGTATAGGGACATGAAGCGTCAATACTGGTGGAGGGGAATGAAGCGAGATGTGGCCAAATATGTGGCAAAATGTGCGGTGTGTCAGCAGGTGAAGATTGAGCATCAAAGGCCAGGAGGAGTCCTACAGTCCTTGCCTATTCCCAAGTGGAAATGGGATCACATTACTATGGACTTCGTGTCGGGTTTACCACGGACGTCGCGCGGGCATAATGCAGTGTGGGTCATTGTGGATAGACTCACCAAGTCTGCTCACTTTTTGAGTATGAAGACCACGGATACATTCGAGACCTTGAGCCAGTTATATATCCGTGAGATAGTGCGGTTACATGGAGTTCCGCTTTCTATTGTGTCGGATCGTGACTCTCGGTTTGTGGCGCGATTTTGGCAAAGTCTACAACAAGCCATGGGGACAGAGTTACATTTCAGTACCGCGTTCCATCCCCAAACAGATGGCCAATCTGAGAGGGTGATACAGATTGTGGAAGATATGCTACGTGCATGTGCGTTGGACTTCAAGGGGAGTTGGAGTGACCATTTGCCGTTGGTGGAGTTCGCGTATAACAACAGCTATCAGGCAAGCATTGGGATGGCACCGTATGAAGCATTGTATGGAAGACCGTGTAGATCCCCGACGTGTTGGTTAGAAGCGGGCGAGAGTAGCTTGTTTGGGCCAGAGATTGTTCGGGAGACTACAGAGAAAATTCAGCTCATCCGGGAAAGACTACGCACGGCACAGAGTAGACAGAAAAGCTATGCGGATCGAAGACGAAGACCATTAGAATTCCAAGAGGGGGACTATGTATTCCTTAAGGTGTCCCCCAAGAAGGGAGTATTTCGATTTGGCAAGAAAGGGAAATTAGCACCAAGATATACCGGACCCTTTGAAGTGATCAAAGTTGTGGGCAAAGCGGCATATCAGTTGCGGTTACCAATTCAGTTGTCTGGAGTACACGACGTATTTCACGTGTCCATGTTGAGAAAGTGTCAATCGGATGCAACGCCGGTCGTAGACTTGGAAGACATTGAGATTCAAGACGGAGCAACCTATGAAGAACAACCGGTGAAGATTCTTGACGCCAAGGCGAAAGTGCTTCGCAACAAAGTAATCAAATTGGTGAAAGTCTTGTGGCAACATCATGGAGTGGAAGAAGCTACTTGGGAACCGGAGCTGGAAATGCGGGAGAAGTATCCATTTCTGTTCGTTACTGGAGGTAAGTTTCGAGGACGAAACTTTCTTTAAGGGGGGTGGATTGTAATACCCCACATGCGTTTAAAAAAAAAAAAAAAAAAAAAAAAAAAAAAAATAAAAGACATAGGTGTTCAGTAATTATTTCATTTGAAATGATAAAATAGTATAACTCAAGGAAAGAGTAGTTAAAAGATTAGTTTCGGTATGAAAATGTACAAAATAAATCATAAAAGAACTTGAACTAATTAGGTCGATGTAGAAAAGTATGTAGGATAAGTTAGGATTAAAGTTGGAAGGATTGGAAGTGAAAAGGGGCGCCCAAATGGGCGCTGGGGCGCTGCTCCGGGTACATTGCCTACTCCGGACCAGTTGTCGTAGAATCGTCATAACTCTTGCTACAATGGTCCGATTGAGCTGAAATTTTGACACAATGCAGAAGACATCTAGATCTACAACTTTCATGTTTTGCACTTTTTCAGATTCAAAGTTTATCATGATCAAAAATAAGGAAAACAGTAAGTCTGGAAAACCCCCAAAACAGACGATGAACAGTAAAAGTCGGGATTTTTGGGTTTTAAAACACCCATTCCAAGCCCTATTTCTCCCATTCTTCATTTCCCTTCCACTCTAAATACCTTAGAGCCCTAAGAGAAGAGAAAAGGGAGAGAAAAACACCAAGGTCAAGAGAGATTCCCACCTCATAAAGATCAAAACCGAATTTCTCAAGTTTTCTCTTCTCCACCCATTTCTTTTGCTTCTATTCCTCAACCACTCACACCCAAATCTCTAGAAACCCTAGGAGGACGAAATTAAGAGGAAAAGGAAGGAGAATAGGAAGATTTTGAATCTTGGGTCTTAGATTGAAGCTACAACCAAGAGGTAGGGGATTTCTTCCTAATTTCTTACATTGAGGCTAGGGTTTATGTATATACATATGTTTTCCACTCCCATCCATATTTATTTGATATGATTTGTATGATTCTTAATTCTCCTTGTAATAAATGCTATGTTTGAATAATGGGATGGTTTGGTAACCATTAAATTTCTCTTTTTCATCTTCCAAACTTGGTTTTAAGAAAAATTGAGTTTTCTCCATATATTGCCTTGGTTCTCACTTTATAAATTTAGTGTTCGATATTGTTCAACGAAAATGATCTTTATATTGATCTTTTGCTCATTTTAATTCCATCTTGCTATGACGCTTTACTTGTGAAATTTGGGTATTTTGCGATTAATTGGTAAAATGTGAATTGATTGAGAATATGTTGGTTTACTCATTGTATGGTGGTTGGGAGGGACTTGGATTACCTACGAGATATGCCGTAGAGTGTAAATGTCAGTTGAACCCAGTGGGGGGGGAGATGGTTTCTTGCACTTGTAGTGAGTTGTCATTTGGTAATGCGACCACTATCGTACGCCTGGAGTTCGAACTAGGGTTGGTATACCATTCCTGGGGAGGGACTCGTCACTGCCATTGGGATGGTAGACGCCCCTTCCCTAAGTACTTGTGATTGTGATTATAAATGGGTGGACTAGGTATAATCGTTGGGTAGATTCATGAGAAACAATCAACATACATGGTACGGGGATGAACCAACATAAATGTGATGATTGGCTGGAATGGCTTGGCCGGTGCATTGGTATGGGACGATGCATCGGAGGGAGCCCCTCCTAATTGACTTAATGTTGGAAATGGTTTGCTATGGTTAAACTTAATTTATTTCTCTCCTTAACTACTGTATGGCTTAAACTTGAGATCTATTTAAAATGTCCCGTTTTACTTCAAATTCATATATGTTATTTATGAAATGTGACCGACCCGTTTTGTATTTTATAAACCTTGTTGGAGTTGGGAAGATTTTGCTACAGAGCCTAGTGCTCATCCCCTACTGTTAACATTTTTCAGACTATATCCTTGAGGAGGAGCCAGGAGTCGAGGAGCCCGTTCTTTGGGAGACTCCGATCGACGGGAGCGTAGATCCCGAGGTGGACGCCTAGAGCGGCCCTTCTATTTTGTTCTAGACTAGGCTATGTTTTTTTTAAAGATTGTAAAGTCTAGTTATCTTTTGAAATTCCGCTGCTTATCATAGTTTAATTCTTTGGGAATGTACATGCCATTGTGGGCATATTTTTTTGGGTTAACATGTAAATTTGATGGATTGATTATATAGTAGTTAATTGGACCCGGTGTGGTCATTATAGTAGAATTGCACAGGTTGGATTTTGTGGTAGAGCTCCCCGTACAAAGGAGACTCTGCCCGAATTTTGTTAAAATATCAATGGTTGATGGATAAAAATTTCTTATTTATGGATTTATTTAGTGCTCTCATGATTGTGAAAGGTTTTAGAATGTAATGCCGTCCGAGGGGGTATTTGGGGCGTTACATGTATTGATTAACCCTAATTACTATATAAATTAGACTCCTTAAATAAATCAAATTGGTAAGGTAAAATGACTAAAAACTATCAATTAGGGTTTGTTCGTAAATTAGGGTTTTACGAATATTATGTTTGAAATTTTAGGGTCTAATGCGGAATTACTAGAAAATACAAGGAACAATGTGTCAATGCTTAAAATAGCAAGGGACCAAAGTGTAATTCAACCAAGAAAAGGCAGCACACCATGATGATCAGCATGCAAAAATCCAGCAAGGCTCCACTGTCTGGACGGTGGAGGGGCGTCCGGATGATGGCCCTTGGCGGCTCATGATGATCCCTCCACCTCATGCTTCCTTTTTCCTATAAATATGCATGTTCTTCTTCATTTGGAGTTGGTCGGGCATAGTGGAGCTCCTGAGAGAAATCCAACAAGAGAGAAAAGAGAAAAAGAGAAAGTTACACACAAATCCGGTCCGTCATACACTCCAGCCAAAACTCTGTATTTCTACATTTCTATGTTATCTCTCTATTTGGAGAGTCGAACTGTTGCCATGTTTGTGTCTTAACTGATATTAAGGGTGGTTGTATTTCAATTGTTCCTTGTGAAAGAAGTATCCAAGTCTGTATATATTTACTATTGTAATGAAAACTATCTACACTCCTTGTTTATCTATAGTAATAGGGTGTAAGTAGTTACTTATACCCTCTAGTGAGAGGTAACATATGTATAATATTAGTTAACTTATGAAAATGCTGATGTTTTATTCATATATATATATATGTATGTATAATACACTTCATGCACGATATAGTGATGTATGTAATTTCGGTGATGTGCCTGAAATTATGTCATTAGTGTATCATCAACCTGCCGATTAAATATCTACGATGTTCCATTAGTATGGCTAGACCACCATCGGAACGCTAAGGATGTTCTATTGATGCATGCTACAAAACCTAAATGATCCTTATGAATGACTTGTCCTTTTGGGTTATTAGGGTTATTTAACTACTATACATAACTATCAAATTAATAACCTAAGTGATCCTTATGAATGGCTTGTCCTTCTGGACTACTAAGGTCGTTTAACTGGTATACATAATAATATTGTTAGTCAAATATCTATGGTATTCCATCGGTATGGCTTGACCTCCACCGGAACGCTGAGGATGTTCTACTGGTATACATAAAAAGATGACCAATTGAGTAATTCAAGTATTCCTCAAGAATGACTTGTCCTTTTGATTTAATGGAGTTAGTCAATTGACACATCTATAACCAGCTAACCTAAGAAGTTGATGTGTTATGATTTAATACCACCAACTAACCTAACAAGTTGTTGTGTTATGGCTTATTATGTACGCACTTATTATCATGGGATCAATTAAGTAATTCAAGTATTCCTCATGAATGACTTGTCCTTCTGGTTCATTTGGATTAATCTATTGTCATGGATACCATCAGCTAACCTAAGAAGTTGTTGTGTGATGGTTTACATACATCAAGCCTACTGGTTGACTTGCCAGTAATATGGAAGTTAATTGCTGTAAGTTAGCATTTCCAGTATTTGACCAATATAAAACATATGAGATCCTTAAACTGAAGGATACTATTTATATTACTATCTTTACACAATCTATCTACAAACATACATTTAATTAGACTAGTTATCAATCTAAGCTCACATCACATGCTATCTCATGTTGTCTTAGTTTAAACAACCACTTCACTATTTTCATTTTATTTCCTAAATTTTTAAAACTCTTCGTGGGATTGATACTTGAACTTAAACCGAGAAAACTATATTCCGACCACTTATACTTGGGCGTATAATATAAATATCAGATCACGAAATAGGTTGAATCAAGTTTTTGGCGTCGTTGCTGGGGAGTTATGGTAATTTGAAATTAAATAAAATAAGAAAGTTGTTTATTTGTATTGTATGTGTATATAAATTGTGTGTTTTCTTTAATAGTTTATGTCTGTTTATTCATTAGTAGGTTCTGTAAATCAGTCATCTCCTTCGTCTTCATCATCTTCATCTACACAAGAATCATTTGAATGAAGTATGGCTAGAAATGTACCTAGGGAAGAACAACCTAGAGAACAAGAAGTAGTTCAAAATATTCGACCTCTAAGAGAATATTTACATCCTACACAAACTAATGTCCCGTTATGTTTTGCTTTTTCAACAGATGCTCCAAATCTTAATATTAAGCCAAGAACAATACAATTTTTACCACAGTCTGTGGAACGTTGAAGAAGTCTGTGGAACGTTGCAAGCTAATTCTGAAATGGTTAGATTAAGAATTTTTCCTTTTTCCTTGAAAGATAAAGTGAAATAGTGGCTTAACTCTTTAAGAGCTAATTCTATCATAAATTGGCAAGCTTTACAAGCTGAGTTCTTTAAGAAGTTTTTGCCTGTGCATCGTACTAATACCCTAAAATGTCAAAAAATGAATTTTTTTTGTAAAAGAAGGTTAAACTTTTTATCAATGTTGGGAAAGATTCAAAGATCTTCTCCAAGCTTGTCCACATCATGCATTTGAAAACTAGACCTTAGTTGATTTTTTTTATGATGCTCTTCCACCTGCAATGCGTCAATTCGTTGAAATGATGGCGCAGGGGAAATTCATGAGTAAAAATCTTGAAGAAGCATTCCAATTTTTTGATACTATTTCTAAGAGTTCCTAGTTGTGAGACTCGACTTCTTCAAATATAGTGGAAACTAAACCATCTACATCTGAAAGAGGAAAATATGTATAGAAAGAACATGATTATTTAAGAGCTAAAATGACTAATTTATCCTGGAAACTAGAAGCCTTAGAAATGAAAAAAAAAAAAAAACAAGTATCGGTTGTGTCTACTACTGATCAAATATGTAAAATTTGTGCATTGTCAGGATATCCTGCAGTAGAATGTCCAACTATACCTACATTCAAAGAAGTTTTGATTGAACAATCTAATGCAATTCCATCTTATAATAAGCCTTATTTGAACCAATATTTTGAAACTTACAATCTAGGATGGAGGAATCATCCAAACTTTAGTTAGAGAAATACACAACCTAAAAATCAAACACAAGGTCCACCACAGTCACAAAACCAACAGCTATAGTTGCCATATCAACCTCCACAGAGAAGAACTCTGGAAGATATTATGACTCAATTTATTCAAAGTCAAATGAGTTTTAACACTCAAACAACTCAAGCTTTTAATGATTTAAAAGCCCAAACTTCTCAGAGTATTGAAGATATCAAGAGTCATCTATCTAGATTGACTTAGTCACTCAGTATGCCAGAAAAAGGAAAATTTTTATCTCAGCCTAAACCTTCGCAAAGTCAAAGTCAAGCTAATTCTATATCCTCTGAACCTTATCCAAGTCAAGTACAAGCAATCACAACATTAAGAAGTGGTAAGGTAATTGATAAAACTGTTAAACCTAAAATTTTTTTTAAAAAATACGAAAGTCAATTCCTGTTAATGAACTACTTGAACTTGAACCTTCAATCAGAAAACAACCAGACATAGAAAGACCATCCATGTCCTATTCCTTTACCTTTTCCTCAAAGGGGTAGAAAGACTCCATCTAAAAATTTTGAACTATTTAAACAAGTTAAGATTAACATTCCATTATTGGATGTCATTAAAAGAGTTCCAGCTTATGCTAAGTTTTTAAAAGATCTTTGCACAATAAAAAGAAAAACAAATGTACCAAAGAAAGTATTTCTAACTAAACAAGTCAATACTATAATACAACATAATACTCTTCTTAAATACAAAGATCCATGTAGTCCTAAAGTCTCATGCATCATTGGAAAATTTTGAATTGAAGAAGCTAGATCGTGGAGCCAGTTGTAATTTAATGTCATATTCAATGTATACACAATTAGGATTAAATTAGCTAAAATCCACAAGCGTTACACTACAATTAGCAGACCGATCAATAAAAAATCTACGAGGAATTGTGGAAGATATTATAATCCAAGTTGACCAATTTTATTTTCCAGCAAATTTTATCATGATTGATACACAACCAAATTTTCATGCATCTGCATACATACCTATTATTTTGGGTCGACCATTCCTAGCTACATCAAATGTGTTGATTAACTGTAGGAATGGAATCATGAAACTTTCATTTGGAAATATGACCTTGGAATTAAATGTTTTTAACAATGCAAAACAACCCAGAGAAGAAGATAAAGTACTTGAAATAAATTGTGTTGAATCGTTAACTCAAAGTTTTTTTGAAAAGATTTTTCTGAAAGAAGATTTATATATATTAGAATATGTTTCCAATGATGAATCTAAAAATATAGAGAACCCAAAATGTGAAAATTTGTTGCCTAAATCTGTAGAATTCAATGTCAAATCTTTAAACTCGATTTAAAACTACTTCCAACCATTCTGAAATATATTTTTCTAGAAAAAGATGAAATTCATCCCGTGATCATATCATCAAATTTATCTGAAAGTCAAGAAAATGAATTAACATAAGTATTAAACGATCATCAAAGTGTTCTTGGATGGACAATTACAGATATAAAATGTATAAGTTTCTGTGTACTCATTGTATATATACAGAAGAAAATGTTAAACCATCTTGTCAAATGCAAAGAAGACTGAATCCACACTTGAAAGAGGTAGTCCAAGCTGAAGTATTGAAACTATTAGATGCAAATATTATCTATCCTATATCTGATAGTAAATGGGTTAGTCCTACACATGTAGTCCCTAAGAAGTCTAGTGTCACTGTAATACAAACTAAAAAAAATGAATTAGTTCGAATGCGTACCGTCATAGGTTGGCTTGTGTGTATTGACTACCGAAGGCTAAATTCTCTCACCAGAAAAGATCACTTTTCATTACCATTCCTAGATCAAGTTTTAGAAAGAGTAGCTGGTCATGCATACTATTATTTTTTAGATGGATATTCTGGATATAATTAAATTGAAATTGTAATAGATGATTAAGAAAAAATTACATTTACATATCATTTTGGTACTTTTGCATATAAAAGAATGCCTTTTGGACTATGTAATGCTCCAACTACCTTTCAGCGTTGTATGCTAAGTATATTTAGTGATATGATAAAATGATGTCTAGAAGTTTTTATGGACGACTTTTCAGTATATGAGGATTCATTTCATTTATGTTTAGAAAATCTTAAAAAAGTGCTCATTAGATGTGAAGAAACAATCCTTGTCTTAAATTGTGAAAAATGTCATTTTATGGTTACGCAAGGTATTGTTTTAGGTCATGTAGTGTCTAAAAAAGGAATCGAAGTTGATAAATCTAAAATTGATATGATAGCAAATCTACCATCACCAAAAATAGTAAAGGATATTCGCTCATTTTTAGGTCATACGGGATTCTACAGAAGATTCATAAAAAAATTTAGTTCACTATCTAGACCAATATGTAATCTTTTATGTCAGGATACTTTATTTGAATGGAATGAAGCATGTCAATTAGCATTTGATAAATTAAAAAACATGCTTATTTTTGCACCTATTATACAACCTCTTAACTGGTCTCTGTTTTTGAATTAATGTGTGATGCAAGTGATTATGCAGTAGGAGCTGTATTAGGTCAAAAAAAAGATAAAAAAATCATGTTATATATTATGCAAGCAAAACTTTAAACACAAATGAACTATTCAACCATAGAGAAAGAACTACTTGCTGTTATATTTGCTTTAGATTTTTTTTTTTCATATTTGGTTGGATCATCAATTGTTGTATTTACATATCATGTAGCTTTAAAATACTTACTTACTAAGAAAGATGCTAAGCCACATCTCCTACGATGGATATTATTACTGCAAGAATTTGATCTTATCATTAAGGATAACAAAGGAGTAGAAAATGTGGTAGCAGATCACTTGTCAAGGCTAAATTATGAAAATAAAGAAAGAACCAACTCCAATTAAAGATGTAAAACCTGGGTAAAATTGAACTTTTTACAACAAGGGGCAAAACAGTAATTTGCCACTACGATACGGGTTGTAAAACTAAATTTTTCTGGAGCTCATATGAAGAAACGGCCCCACCGTTAGATTCGTCTCGCAAAATCTAGTTACCCCATCAATTTTTGTTGAATTTTGAGATAGTCAAACTTTTTGCGTTTTACGAGGCGGTCAAGTCTCGAGTGACCCAAAAACAAAAATTTTAATAAAATTTCAAAATTTGAAAAATAAATTAAGGCAAATTAAAATAAAAATATTTTAAACTTAAATCGGGACAAAATTTAATCGTTTCAGGGCGAAAATAGACTCACGGAAAAATAGGGCCGTGTGGCGCATTAAGGACCAAGTGTTTTGGGAGTATAAAAAGGGGAGAAATATCAAATTTCTCCCCCATTTGTTCTGCCGTTCATCCGATAGAAAGGAAGAGAGGGAAAAGAGAGGGCTTCTCCACTTCTCTCTACAATTTACGGTCCTACGGTGCTCAAATCAACACGGCCCAAGAACAAAAGTCAATCTCCTCGACAAGGGCTACGCGGTTATACCAAAAAGTGCAGGATTTACCAAAGATGAAGGAATGGGACTTTTGGAAGCTAGGGATTCTAGCTCATTTTTGGGGTCTTGGAGTTTCTTGGCGGTATTTTACACTTCAAGAGGTAGGATTCCCTTCTACTTAGGTTTATTTTCTAACCTAGGGTGTTTATATGAGATGGGTAAGTTGTTAGAGACTTAACACTTGCCTATTGTTGTGAAATTGATGAAATGGTTATGGAAATGGGTTTAGAAGTGATCTAAAATGAGTTTCTAGCTTGAAATGTTATGTGGAAGTTACTTGTGTAATTTCATGGAATTTGATATTATGTGGGCATTCTATGTATTTATATTGTGCCTTGTGAATTAAGTGTGTTAGTGGCATGGATTATGTGCTAATATTCTTGTGATTTGTTGTTGGGTATAAATATAATGATATATGTTTATTGATATATTGACATTGGGATGGATAATGTTGATTATATGATTGGGATATGATTTGCCGTAACACATGTAGATTTGTGGTTGAATTATCCATATGGCATTCATTTGATATGGGGCATGACATTGATATTGCAATGGTGTATTGCATTGCAATTGCACGGAGGCATCGCATCCATGGGCATGAGACATGGGTGTGGGGGTGTGTGAGTGTGCATAGTTTGATGAAACACCGTACTTGGTGATTGATGGGTGGGCTTTGGAAAGTTGGTTTGAAGATTCGACTGAGTCACATGGCTGCACGAAAAACTTGTGTCGGGTATAGCAAGTAGGGCTAGACTCTCCCTCGGGTGCAAGACCCGGCTACCTGGTGCATACACTCCTCTAAGGTGAAATTCTGAAAATGATCATTGGATGTAATTCATCAATGGTGAGTCTTTTCTTCATACATTGGCATTGCATTTTGTGGTGGGAGTCGATAAGGGCTTGGGTTAAAAAGCATGAATGAGTCTCATCTCATTTCATGGCATGACATTACTAAAATTTCAACATTGAATAGTATATTATTGTTTGGGATGTTGTTGCTTGTTAAATGTTGCATGAACATTTCATATGCACTTAGGTTGGAGAGTAGCCTCTGTAGGAAATATTCTACTAAGCGTGGCTCACCCTATACAGAAAAATATTTCAGGTGCAGGATATACGCCGATGGACGACTCTCATTCAGGGCCTCAAGAATGAAAAGAGGCCGACTTGTGGCCTTTAATTCCATGTTTTGCAAAATATTGTGAAACTCATGTTTTGGACACGTAATCTTTTGAAAATGATTGTAAGAGAACTTGTTCTTAACTAGGTTGATGTATAAATGTAGTGTTACATGAGTTGGATGGAAATAATATGTCTTGAAATGGATTGAAAATGAAAAACAGGTGAAATAGGCAAAACTGGACAGAGCCTACTATTAGTATCTTTTATAGGCAGAATTTGTTTATTAGACAAAACCTACCGGTAGGAATTTTTCAGTGGGCAAAACCTACCGGTAGGTTCTCCAAAAATCTGAAATTTTAAAACTGTTTTGCCTTGTTTTTGGTTCTTTGGTTCCAATGATATAAATGGACATAAAATATAAATTGTGGTATATCAGACCTTGGCGAGGTGTAATGGTATAATTTATACAGGTTATACGTGTGGGGAAAGATTCTGGTTAAGGGGATGCTATTGACGTGATGTCAGGTTGTGCGATAATCACGGGTACATCCGCAGGTTGATGGGTGGTCAACGGTTGAAAAACTACTCCCAGTTTTAGGGGCGTCACAGCTTGGTATCAAAGCTTAGGTATACGATTTACCAAGGGGCTTCATGGGGCGTGGGTCTAGACCATTGCATTCATTGTGCACTTCATGCTACGTGTTATAATATGATACATGTTATGTGGTATATGTGTTATGTGAATTATATGCATGGTAAAATGTATATGGAAAAGAGAAACTAAAGTTAGAAAACATAAACTTGGGGGGAAAACAAAAGAACGAGATAGTTCAGGGTGTAAATGTCTACTAATTGGTGGCATAGGCTCTACTAGGGAGATAAAAAGATGAATCTCAAGATTTCAAATTTGGTCCCTACCTTGAGATACTAAATTAGTGCTCTATTGCTATCCGACATGTATAGATGAAAAGTAGAGGAAGAGGACGATGGGGCAATGGGTGGAACAACAACCAACCCCCATCGACCTTTGACCAACAAGTCGTTATAGAGGCTATGGGTACGATGACTGCTAACCTAGCACAGGCAAGTGCCAATATGAGCCAAGGGGCTCAAGCCATCCAAAGGAGTTTAAGTTCCATGGGCCACCAACATTCATGGAAAAAGTAGAGGACATCCAATCCACAAGAATCCCAGGAGCAGAGTCCAGCCCAGAATCGTTTGTCCTAAGGAGTGAAGAAATTCAAAGGGACGTTTCAAGGAGGCCATAGGACATGTTTCTATTGTCGACAACGGGGTCATGTGAGGAAGGATTGTCCCTTGAGGCAAAGCTCACAGAGTTCTGAGACATCTCAATCCCAGTCATTAGTGGGACTCACACAAGCACAAGTTGTTCCTCCCTGCCCCATTATAGACCAAGGAGATTTGTCCCAACTACAGGGTACGACACAAGCCCCTAGTACTTCACGTGTAGGTACTCCGCAACTAGGCCAAGTGAGCCAGGATGTGGGCCAAGGCCAAGACCAAGGTCAATCCTCCCAAGGAAGGAGGCACTTCAGAGCTTCCAGCTAGGTAGACCCACGAGCATGTTTCTATTGCCACCAACTGGGTTACAAGAAGCGAGATTGTCCTTAGAGGCAGAGATCCCAAAGTTGTGGGACATCTTAGTCCCAGTCATCAGTGGGGTAGCCACATACTTACTTTGTTCCTCCGTACCCCACCATGGGCCAAGGAAGCCATTACTAGTTTCAGGGTGCTACACAGGTCTCTACCACTTCACAAGTGGGGACTCTGTAATCAGGCCAGATTGGCCAAAGCATGGGTCGAGGCCGAGGATAGGGCATGCAGGCCGAGACTACGGGGACCGAAGGACATGTCTAAGCCATCATACCTCAAACTGAGCTAGTGAATCAGTCAGTCAGTTAAGGTACATTTCTACTTTCTCGCATATGGGCTTGGGTATTATTTTACTCTAGTGCTTCACATTCATTCATATCTGCATCATGTGTGAGAGATTTGAGCTTAGAGGTTGATACCTTGGAAGAGTCGTTGTATTTGAATTCACTCCTAGGAGCTAGGGTGTGTGTTGATTAGATATATCGGGGCTGTGAGTTAGAGATCTCAGAGATTCTACTCTCCATGGACCTTAGGGTTATAGACATGTTAGAGTTCGATGTCATCCTCGGGATGGACAAGTTGGTGGCACATCGAGTCGTCATTGATTACGATCGAAAGAGGGTAACTGCCTACACACCAAACGATGTTTGTTTCAAATTTCAGGGGGAAAATTAAGAAGCTTTGCCCCAAGTCGTGTATGACTCTCGATCGCATGGGTAGTTGATGGGTTGGCTTGCGAGCCTTACTTTGGAAGACGATGTGAGACAGGGGCTAGGTCACCTATTTCTATGACTCCACAAAGAATGGCACCGGTAGAGGTGCAAGAACTCAAGTTCCAATTGCAAGAATTGTTGGACAAGGGTTTAATTTGACTAAGCACTTCACCTTGGGGTGCTCCAGTGTTGTTTACCAAGAAGAAGGACTAGACCTTTCGATTGTGTATAAATTATATGCAGTTGAACTGGGTCACAAGCAAGAATAGGTACCCTTTGCTGAGGATTGATGATTTGTTTGATCAGTTGAGGGGAGTGTGGATTTACTCTAAGATAGATCTCCGTACCAGTTACCATCAGTTGAGGGTTAGGGAGGCGGATATCCCTAAGACACCGTTTAAGATGCGATATGGACATTTCGAGTTCACAGTGATGTCATTTGGGTTGACGAATGCCTCGACGTCATTCATGGATCTCATGTATAGGGTGTTCCAACCCTACCTAGATCAATTTGTCGTAGTCTTTGTTGACGACATCTTGATCTACTCCAAGTCTGAGAAGGAACATGAGGGTCACTTGAGGGTTATTCTCCAAACCTTGAGAGACCATCAGTTGTGTGTCAAGTTCAACAAGTATGAATTTTGGCTTATGGAGGTAAAGTTTTTGGGACATATGGTGTCGACTTCGGTTGTATCTGGGGACCCGAAGAAGGTTGAGGCGGTTTTGAATTGGGAGAGGCCGAAGTCAGTCTTCAGGATACGTAGTTTCTTAGGATTGGTAGGGTACTACCGAAGATTCATCGAGGACTTCTCTAGACTAGATGCACCTATGACGAGATTGACCAGGAAGGGGGTCAAGTTTGAGTGGAATGAATCGTGGGAGAAAGCATTCCAAAAGTTAAAGAGGAGGCTTACTTCAGCTCCTATTTTGATAGTTTCAGAGAGGGGACAGACGTACACGATGTATTGTGATGCCTCCAAAGACAGACTTGGTTATGTTTTGATGCAGTACATGAGAGTGGTGGCTTATGGTTCTCGACAACTAAAGAACCACGAACAGAATTACCCTACGCACGACATGGAGTTGGTGGCCATTGTCTTTGCCTTGAAGGCTTGGCGCCACTATTTATATGAGGAACAGTTCGAGGTATTTTTAGACCATAAAAGTTTGAAGTACATTTTTATACACCGGGACCTCAACATGAGGCAACATAGGTAGATGGAGTATTTGGAAGACTACGACTTCACTTTGCATTACCATCCTAGTAAGGCAAACATGCTGGCTGATGCACTTAGCTGGAAGTCACGAGGAGTCTTGGTTAGTGTGGCTTCCCGGGAATGACAAATGCTCGAGACTATGGAACAGTTCGGGTTACACTACAGGGATCAAACTCAGGGTGTTTTAGGGATCTTGGTGACTATGTTCTCCCTACTGAGCAGTGTGATCGAGTCCAAGGGACAGGACCCAGAGTTAATAGCCATCAGGGACCGAGTGCAAGCAAGTACCGGTGACGAATTTGGTCATTCACTCGGATGACAGTCTTCGATAAAGGGGAAAGATTATGGTTCCCTAGTTAACGGATCTGAGAGAGAAAATCCTGAGGGAGTTTCATTGCTCTAGATTTGCGGTGCATCTAGGTGGCACAAAGATGTGTCATGATCTTCGTCGCCAATACAATTGGAGCGAGATGAAGAGACACGTTGGGGACTTTGTTAGTCGATGTCTCACGTGTTAGCAGGTTAAGGCTGAACACCAGAGACCAGTAGGATTGCTCCAGCCTTTGGACGTGGCTGAGTGGAAATGGGAGCATATCACAATGGATTTTGTGACTCACTTGCCATGAACATCGCGGGGATATGACGCGATGTAGGTGATAGTGGAACGACTTACCAAGTCGGCACACTTTTTGACAGTGCGGATGACCTTAAGACTGGAGGAATTCTACAGGTTGTATATATGAGAGATTGTTCGGTTGCATGGGGTGCCCATATCTATTGTATCGGATCAAGATCCAAGGTTTATGACTCACTTTTAGGAGAGTTTTCAACGAACCATGGGGACACAGTTGATGATGAGCACAACTTTTCATCCCTAAACGAACGGACAGTCAGAGAGGACCATCCAACTATTAGAGGACATTCTACAGGCATATGTCCTAGATCTCAAGGGTAGTTGGGAAGAGGTACTATATGAGAAGCCTTGTCGTTCTCTGGTTTGTTACACGGACGTGGGAGAGAGACCCTCTATGGGTTCGAAATTGATCAGAGATACCTCAAAGAAGGTGGACTTGATACGAAAACGTCTTCTCAAGGCTCAGAGCCTACAGAATAGCTACGCCGATAGACGACGGTGACCTCTGGAGTTTGAGGCGGGTGATCATGTCTTCTGAAAGGTGATGCTTAAGAGGGGAGTGGTCAGATTTGAAAAATAGGGAAAACTGTCACCGAGGTTTATCGGGCCCTTTGAGGTACTCAAGAGGGTGGGTACAATGGCTTACAGATTGGCAGTACTGCCAAATCTACTGGGTGTTCACATGGTGTTCCATTTCTCTATGCTCTAGAAGTATACTCTAGATCCGACACATATAGTGGATTGGGGTGAGTTGATTGTAGATGCGGATGAGACCTTCGAGGAGGGACCGGTACGTATAATGGATAGTCGAGAGCAAGTTTTACGAGGCAAGACAGTGAAGTTAGTGAAGGTGCTATAGCAGCACCGAGGTGTGGAGGAGGCGACGTGGGAGCGTAAGGACACCATACGTACCAATTATTCGTTCATGTTTGAGGATGGAGGTACATTTCTATAATCTTAAGTGTAATATTAATATGGCATATGCATGCGTTTAAGTGTGCATATGTGTGTAAATTTCGGGGACAAAATTCTTTTAAGGGGGGAAGAATGTAAAACTCAGGTAAAATTAATTTTTTTGCAAAAAGGGGAAAAATGGTAATTTGCCACTACGATACGGGTTATAAACCTGAATTTTTTTAGAGCTGAGATGACGAAATGTACCTCATCGTTGGACTCGTCTTGCAAAATCTAGTTATCCCGTCAATATTTGTCGAATTTTGAGATAGTCAGATATTTTACGTTTTACGAGATAAATTAAAATAAAAATTTTGAACTTAAATCGGAACAAAATTTAATTATTTTGGGGTGAAAACGAACTCGAGCAAAAAGAGGGCCATGTAGCGCATTAAGGACCAAGTGTTTTGGGAGTACAAAAAGGGGAGAAATCTGATTTCTCCCCCATTTTTTTAGCTGATCACCCGATATAGAGGAAGAGAGGGAAAAGAGAGGACTTCTCCACTTCTCTCTACGATCTACAGCCCTACGGTGCTCAAATCAACACGGGCTAAGAACAAAAGTCGATCTCCTCAATGAGGGCTACGCGGCTATACCAAAAAGCGCGGGTTTTATCAAAGATCAAGGAATGAGACTTTTAGAAGCTAGGGATTCTAGCTCGTTTTTGGGTCTTGGAGTTTCTTGACGGCATTTTATGCTTCAAGAGGTAGGGTTCCCTTCTACTTAGGTTTATCTTCTAACTTAGGGTGTTTATATGAGATGGATAGGTTGTTAGAGACTTAACACTTGCCTATTGTTGTGAAATTTGATGAAATGGTTATGGAAATGGGTTTAGAAATGGTCTAAAATGAGTTTCTAGCTTGGAATGATATGTGGAAGTTACTTATGTAATTTCATAGAAATTGATATTATGTGGGCATGCTATGTGTTTATATTGTGCCTTGTGAATTAAGTATGTTATTGACATGGATTATGTGCTAACATGCTTGTGATTTGTTGTTGGGTATGAAAATGTTGATATATGTTTATTGATATTGACATTGGGATGGATAATGTTGATTATATGATTGGGATATGATTTGCCATAAAATATGTAGATATGTGGTTAAATTAGCCATATGACATCCATTACATATGGGGCATGACATTGGTATTACAATGGTGCATTGCATTGCATTTGTACAGAGGCATCACATCCATGGGCATGAGACATGGGTGTGGGTGTGTGTGAGTGTCATGGTTTGATCAAACACCATACTTGGTGGTTGATGGGTGGACTCGGAAAAGTTGGACTAAAGATCCAACTAAGTCGCATGGTTACACGAAATACTTGTGTTGGGTATAGCAAGTAGGGCTAGACTATCTCTCGGGTGCAAGACCTAGCTACCTGGTTCATACACTCCCCTGAGATGAAATTCTAAAGAAGTGTATCGGTGTGCAGAGCTGGCGATGCGACAACATAAAATTTGCTACCCAACAAAGACACATGATTTTATTTTATAAAATATCTGGTTCGTACACTCCCCTGAGGTGAAATTCCAAAAAAGTGTACTTGTTTTATAAAATATTCATTTGATGTGTAACATCCAACAATGATCTGGTTTTGTAAATACATGACTTTTATTTCAAAATGATCATTGGATGTAATTCATCAATGACGAGTCTTTTCTTCATATATTGGCATTGCATTGTGTGGCGGGAGCCGGTAAAGCCTTAAATTAATGGGCATGAGTGAGTCTCATCTCATTTCATGACATGACATTGCTAAAATTCTAACATTGAACAGTATATTATTGTTTGGGATTTTGTTGCTTGTTAATGCTGCATGAACATTTCATAAGCACTTATGTTGGGGAGTAGCCTCTATAGGAAATACTCTACTGAGCGTGGCTCACCTTATACGAAAAAATATTTCTGGTGCGGGATATACGCCGATGGACGACTCTCATTCTGGGCCTCGAGGATGAAGAGAGGCCAACTTGTGGCCTTTAATTCCATGTTTTGCAAAATATTGTGGCACTCATGTTTTGGACATGTAATCTTTTGAAAATGATTGTAAGAGAACTTGTTCTTAACTAGGTTGATGTATAAATGTAGTGTTACATGAGTTGGATGGAAATAGTACGTCTTGAAATGAATTGAAAATGAAAAATAGGTGAAACAGGCAAAATTGGACAGAACCTACCAATAGGACCTACCGGTAGATTGCTGTCCAGTGGGAAACACCTTTCGGTAGAACCTACCGATAGGATCTCTTACAGGCAGAATTTGTTTATCAGACAAAACCTATCGGTAGGACCCACTGGTAGGAATTTTCTAGTGGGCAAAACCTACCGATGGGTTCTCCAAAAATCTAAAATTTTAAAACTGTTTTGTCATGCTTTTGGGCTTTTGGCTCTTTGGTTCCAATGATATAAATGAACAAAAAATAACGATAAATTTTGGTATATTGGACCTTGGCGGGGTCTAATGGTACAATGTACACGGATTATACGTGTGGGTGAGGATCCTGGTTAAGGGGATGCTATTGATACGATGTCGGGTTGTGCGACAATCTCGGGTTCTTCCGCGGGTTGACGGGTGGTCAACGGTTGAAAATGACTCCCGGTTTTAGGGGCGTCACAAAAGAAACCTTTCCAGATAAACAACTATTAGCATTAACAGAAATACCATGGTATGCGGATATAGCTAATTATTTTGTCATTGTTACTATTCCTTCTTATTATATCTGGTCTGATAGAAATAATTTTTTAAATGAAGTACGTAACTTTTTATGCGAAGATCCTTATTTGTTTAAATATTGTAAAGATCAAATAATACGGTGTTGTATACCTAATCAAGAAATAAGTTGAGAAATTTAGTTTTGTCACTCTGAAGCCTGTGAAGGTCATTTTACTTCAAAGAAAACCGCAGCTAAAATTTGTAGTGTGGATTTTATTGGCCAACTCTTTTTAAAGATGTTCATATCTTTTATTTAAATTGTGACAAATGTCAAAGATTGGGAGATATTTCGAAAAGAAATATGATACCTTTAAACCCTATTTTAATCATTGAAATTTTTGATTATTGGGGCATCGACTTTATAGGTTCATTTCCCCCATCTTTTGGTTATCTGTACATTTTAGTTGTAGTCGAGTATGTCTCTAAATGGGTAGAGGCAATTCCATATAGAAATAATGATCAAGTTTTTAAAAAAAATTATTTTGTCCAGATTTAGAATTTCTCGGACCATTATAAGTGATGGTGGATTGCACTTTTGTAATAAATTTTTTGAAAATCTTATGAAAAAATACTCAATTTCGGATAAAATATTCACTCTGTATCATCCACAAACAAGTGGACAAGTGGAATTAGCTAATAGGGAGATAAAATATATCTTAGAAAAAACAGTAAATCAAGATTGTAAGGATTGGTCCTTAAGATTGATTGACGCACTTTGGGGTTAACGTACTGCATATAAAACTATATTAGGAATGACTCCGTATTGGTTAGTTTAATGAAAATCATGTCACGTGCCGGTAGAATAAGAACATCGAGCACATTGGACAATCAAAATGATGAATTTTGATATGGACAAAACTGGAATATCTCGCAAACTTCAAATTAATGAATTGGAAGAATTAAGAAATGAAGCTTATGAAAATGCAAAGATTATGAAATCAAGAACAAAAAATTTCCATGATAAAAACATCATGAGGAAATCTTTTAAATCTTCTAAAAAAGTTCTATTATATAATGCAAACTTAATTTATTTCTTGGAAAACTAAGATCTAGATGGACAGATCCTTATATTGTCAAGCAAGTTTTTGACTATGGAGCAATTGAAATTGAAAATCCGTTAACCAGAAATATCTTTAAAGTCAATGGTCAAAAGCTTAAACCATATTATGATGGTTTTACTCAAGATATAACTTCTGTACAACTTTTTGATCCTGTATGTGTACTCTAAAAAGTAAATTGTTGCTTAATTCTCAATAATATTACTAATTAGTTGTAATTTATTTGACAGAGTAAATCTCCAGAGTAACAGTTAGATATCCCAACCGATGAAATAACAACAGATTGTTGAGTTTTATTATCAATGCTAATTATCACTGTTTTCACAAATGCAGATAACATTTAATTTAAGTTGGGGAGGTATGCATGTGAATTTATTATTTGTACTTAGAGTATTTATTTTGTTTTAAATTTGTTTGTCTTTGTGACTGACAGACGTTAAAGAACCGGATACTAAGTCAATTATATCAAAAAAATAAAAAAATAAATAAATAAATTTTACAATGGACGAGAAACTATCTTGGTTAAGTTTAATTTTATTGCGTCATCTTCCAAAAGATATACGTTCATTGATCATGAAAAAAGCCAGAAGAGTTAAAAATTTAGAAATTTTTGAAAGTCATCCAAGACCCCTTTGCGGAACAAGTACATTTGCTAAACGCCGAAGATCAAAGTGTCTCGATGGATATCTACGATGTGGTAGTTTAGAACATTTTAAACATTATAATCAGTGTGCAGAACCAATTTCAGGTCGAGCATTAGATTGTCTCCGATGGATTACGTATGGGCAGAGTAAGGAATATTCTGAGACGCCATCTTATTCTACCCCAATGTTAACAAGATATGTAAGAAATGAAGTTAATCGTGTCACTAGTAATATTGATCCAAATAGTTCTGATTTTGAATAAATATGATCAATTGATGTATGATTTTTGGAAGAATTGTACATAGTTATAAATAATTATACATATTTGTAAATAGCTATAAATAAATGTCAATAACAATAAAATAATTAGGAAATTTAGTAAATAAGAAATAAAAAATTAAAAACCTCTAATTTTTCTGATAAGAAAAAGAGTGGTTAGCATAGTTTTGTAGAAGATATAAAGTTATATTTAAATTTTGTAAACTGTAGAAATTTAAGAGGAATAACAGAATTTCAAAAAATCAGAAGAAGCAGTCTGCAGTTACAAAATAAAGAAACCAGCAAGGCAACACCGTTCAGATGGTGGGCCTGGTGTCTGAATGGTAGTGCCTCTATAAATACTTCATCCATGCAAAATCGATCGGTTTCACACTCCCTCGCAACCAAAAATTTGATAAAACCAAAAGTCTCTAAAGAATAGCTCTCAAATCTGCTACACCCAACAATTTTTCTTCAAATCTTCTATGATTATTCACTTACCCATCACATTTTGAAGGTATATATCGATTGGAATTAGTTGGAACGCAGTATTTGAAGAGAAATCAAGAAAAACATGAATTCGAGACGGCAAACGAGAGGATCTTCAAGTCGTGCACAAAGGGATCCACCTCAAGCACCTCCACAACAACCTGGACCAGAGAATATCTTCAATGAAGTGCTGTTTGAGAATTTTGAACAACAAGCCTGGTATGATGCTAACTTTCCGACTAAAACTATTATTTCTAAAAGGCCAGTTATTTATGAGGATTTTGAAAACATAGGAGTAAGACAAATTTTTGCTGAAAGAGGATTGTTGCATTATGTTAGATTTATTGTGCCCACTTATGAATGTTTAGTTCGTGAGTTTTATAGTAATGATGAGATAATTGGAGAAACACAATTGTGTGTGTTCGTATGAGGTATTATTTTTCAAGTTACACTGGCTACTATAGCCGATTTTTTTCAACCCATGTAGAGACTAAAAAACCCACAGTATCCCTACAGTGAATTACCTCATTTGAATGACATAGGAAAAGAAGTGACTGGTAATCCAGAGTTTGCTTGGGGTAGATGATGAGAGCAAAATATTGCATATTTGAAGGCCTTATTTCCTGCATTTTAACTCAACTTTTGCATCTAAGTACTTAGAGTTAGCCGAAATTATGAATAATGTTGAATTTTAGATGTTGCAGGTAATTATAGTGTAAAGCATGTATTTTAGAACCTTGCAACCAAGTATGGATGTGTGGCGAAGTCATGGACGCATTAAATGAGGATTGGGAGGCTAGGAAGGTGAAGAAACCAAGAGAAATGGATTTTGGAAGGTTTAGCCCACTGGTTTCCCAAGGTTTCGACACAGTACCTCTGTTTTTCCCATTTTTGACCATGATCTGCTTCGAATCTGAAACCGTTCAAAACAAAAAAGGTGTAGATCTGGATGTCTTCTGTATTGGGCCAAAATTTCAGCTTAATCCAATGGTTGGATCAAACACTATGCCGATTCTATGAAAACTGGTCCGAAGTAGAAGAGTACCGGTATGCCGTACCAGTATGGTTCTGCCTCTGGAGTTTGGGGTACCGGTACACAATACTGGTACATGGAGTGCTCAGAATGACCGTTTTCATGCTCCACTTGCTTGGGAGTCCCACCTACACTTCTCCTACTTGCCTTCCAACATTTTTTGCACATCTTTATGCCTCTTACACCCTTGATGGAAACTTTTGAGGTTTGGCATTCAATGAGGAGAGAGAGAAGAGGTGAAGCTTGGGGAGTGTCGGCTAAGCCTGCCATACCCATCCATTCAGCCCCCTATTGATGGGAGGCCTTTCACACAGCTAGAGGGACCCCCCATGGACGAAATTTGAAGGCACGCACTCCATATATTCAGCATTCACACAAGATATTGGTGGTGGCTACCTAAGTTTAGAAAATCCAAGGAAGAAGAAGATGAATAGTGTAATAGAAATTTATGTTTTTGCATTCTCCTTTCCATTACAGTTGTAGTAAGCTTTAAATATCTTGTAATCTTTATTTCTTGCACTTTAATCTTAGCTATTTCAAGTTCATTGCAAGTTTAGTTGTGTAACTTAGAATCTACCATTGTTGTATGAGTTTTTTCACTTCAAGTTTTTCTTAAAATGGGTATTGCATATTTTCTTCTTGGTTTAAGTTTTCTTGCATTAAGTTGAGTTCTAATCTTCATTTCAATATTATGTCTCTTTACATTATGCATTTCCTTCTTTTTTTCACGAGTAGCTAGATTTTAAGTTGGCTAATTCAAGGGAGACCTCCTCTTGGGCATGCCATTTTAACTCATTTCCTTTTCTCCTCTCAGTGTATGATGATTCGATTTGACTGGGTTGAGAGTGGATGTGGTTGTGAGTCTTTGATATTTCGTAGGCCTGGTCACGATTTATGCTTGGATCCTCACCATCTCATCCCTAGCTTCCCATGAATCAATTATTTATCTATGCACCATTGGAGGAAGGTTTCGAGTTGAGTTGGAATTCCCATTGGAATGACCTCTTTGGATTAGCCAACACTTGTTTTCTTGCATTTTCATTAAGAACAAAACTCACCAAAACCAACTACAAGATTTTACACTTTTTCTTTTGTTCACAAAATCACTTTTACACACTTGAACTTTTCTTCCCTGAGGAGACGACCTTGAAAGACTTTTTCAAGTAAAACACGACACTCAAAAGACTCCTTCCGCTTGGGGAGCACTTTTGTTCATACACATTTCATTCCAAACATTTTGTTCATTTCATTTTCCATTATTCTGTTGCCCCATTTCCCACATCATTCCGAGAGAGAGTGACACTCCCTTACACACATAAGCCCCATACACATATTTGAGGGTTCTTGAGGAGTGAATTGGGAATACAAAGGAAAACATCAAGCAGTAAACCCAATACATACATAAGCAAAGGGATCTGACAGACAAATACCGAATTCTGAATTTGATAACAGTACACAGTTTTCTACCCCGAGCCCAAAAGAATCAACTTTATACTGAGCAAGCTTATTTCTTATATGCATTTGGGATGAGACACGCAATCAATCTACTGAACTTATTCATAGATCAAATGTTGCTTGTTGTGGATAAAAAGAAATCCTCACTCCCATATGCTATGTTAGTTTCTCAACTATGCAGGAACAAGGGCGTGATTATTGATCCTATATGGAAAAAAAGTGGACCATTTTGGAGCATTGGATAAAACTTCATTGAGAAATAGTCATGGAGGACAACCTGAAGAGCAACTTGAAGCACCACCTCCACCACAAGATCCATTCCAAGGCCCTGAAGAATTATTCCACTAGAATAGCAGCAGCCATAAGAGGATCAATCATACATATCGGTGGATGACAAAACTGACAAACAGATTTTGCTAGGATTGGTGTAACGCCCCAAATACCCCCTCGGACGGCATTACACTCTAAAACCTTTCACAATCATGAGAGCACTAAATAAATCCATAAATAAGAAATTTTTATCCATCAACCATTGATATTTTAACAAAATTCGGGCAGAGTCTCCTTTGTACGGGGAGCTCTACCACAAAATCCAACCTGTGCAATTCTACTATAATGACCACACCGGGTCCAATTAACTACTATATAATCAATCCATCAAATTTACATGTTAACCCAAAAAAATATGCCCACAATGGCATGTACATTCCCAAAGAATTAAACTATGATAAGCAGCGGAATTTCAAAAGATAACTAGACTTTACAATCTTTCAAAAAAAAAAAGCCTAGTCTAGAACAAAATAGAAGGGCCGCTCTAGGCGTCCACCTCGGGATCTACGCTCCCGTCGATCGGAGTCTCCCAAAGAACGGGCTCCTCGACTCCTGGCTCCTCCTCAAGGATATAGTCTGAAAAATGTTAACAGTAGGGGATGAGCACTAGGCTCTGTAGCAAAATCTTCCCAACTCCAACAAGGTTTATAAAATACAAAACGGGTCGGTCACATTTCATAAATAACATATATGAATTTGAAGTAAAACGGGACATTTTAAATAGATCTCAAGTTTAAGCCATACAGTAGTTAAGGAGAGAAATAAATTAAGTTTAACCATAGCAAACCATTTCCAACATTAAGTCAATTAGGAGGGGCTCCCTCCGATGCATCGTCCCATACCAATGCACCGGCCAAGCCATTCCAGCCAATCATCACATTTATGTTGGTTCATCCCCGTACCATGTATGTTGATTGTTTCTCATGAATCTACCCAACGATTATACCTAGTCCACCCATTTATAATCACAATCACAAGTACTTAGGGAAGGGGCGTCTACCATCCCAATGGCAGTGACGAGTCCCTCCCCAGGAATGGTATACCAACCCTAGTTCGAACTCCAGGCGTACGATAGTGGTCGCATTACCAAATGACAACTCACTACAAGTGCAAGAAACCATCTCCCCCCCCACTGGGTTCAACTGACATTTACACTCTACGGCATATCTCGTAGGTAATCCAAGTCCCTCCCAACCACCATACAATGAGTAAACCAACATATTCTCAATCAATTCACATTTTACCAATTAATCGCAAAATACCCAAATTTCACAAGTAAAGCGTCATAGCAAGATGGAATTAAAATGAGCAAAAGATCAATATAAAGATCATTTTCGTTGAACAATATCGAACACTAAATTTATAAAGTGAGAACCAAGGCAATATATGGAGAAAACTCAATTTTTCTTAAAACCAAGTTTGGAAGATGAAAAAGAGAAATTTAATGGTTACCAAACCATCCCATTATTCAAACATAGCATTTATTACAAGGAGAATTAAGAATCATACAAATCATATCAAATAAATATGGATGGGAGTGGAAAACATATGTATATACATAAACCCTAGCCTCAATGTAAGAAATTAGGAAGAAATCCCCTACCTCTTGGTTGTAGCTTCAATCTAAGACCCAAGATTCAAAATCTTCCTATTCTCCTTCCTTTTCCTCTTAATTTCGTCCTCCTAGGGTTTCTAGAGATTTGGGTGTGAGTGGTTGAGGAATAGAAGCAAAAGAAATGGGTGGAGAAGAGAAAACTTGAGAAATTCGGTTTTGATCTTTATGAGGTGGGAATCTCTCTTGACCTTGGTGTTTTTCTCTCCCTTTTCTCTTCTCTTAGGGCTCTAAGGTATTTAGAGTGGAAGGGAAATGAAGAATGGGAGAAATAGGGCTTGGAATGGGTGTTTTAAAACCCAAAAATCCCGACTTTTACTGTTCATCGTCTGTTTTGGGGGTTTTCCAGACTTACTGTTTTCCTTATTTTTGATCATGATAAACTTTGAATCTGAAAAAGTGCAAAACATGAAAGTTGTAGATCTAGATGTCTTCTGCATTGTGTCAAAATTTCAGCTCAATCGGACCATTGTAGCAAGAGTTATGACGATTCTACGACAACTGGTCCGGAGTAGGCAATGTACCCGGAGCAGCGCCCCAGCGCCCATTTGGGCGCCCCTTTTCACTTCCAATCCTTCCAACTTTAATCCTAACTTATCCTACATACTTTTCTACATCGACCTAATTAGTTCAAGTTCTTTTATGATTTATTTTGTACATTTTCATACCGAAACTAATCTTTTAACTACTCTTTCCTTGAGTTATACTATTTTATCATTTCAAATGAAATAATTACTGAACACCTATGTCTTTTATTTTATTTTATTTTATTTATTTTTTTTTTTAAACGCATGTGGGGTATTACAATTGGAGACCACGGTTAACCAGCTGGGAACCACTGTCACCCAACTTGGTACCAGTATCATAGAGATCAATTAACGCATGAATGATTATGAGCAGAGTCAAACATAAATCTTGAAGCTAATGAGAGAGCATATCGGTGGAGGCCCATCTACTTCTTGAAAACTGGAGATTCTATAGAAAAACTTTGCTATCTTTCACTCATCTTTTACATTATGCACTTTTGTTTTATGCATTTGAACTTTAATTTACATTTTGAACTTATTTAGGTTTTGAATTTGTTTGCTTTGAACTAATGTGTGTTTAAGTATGTTTTTTTTGGCTACTTATGGAACTTATGCTTTTATGTTAGGAAGACTAGTTCATGTGATTCATAGTTGAGTTAAATTAACATTCCTATGCTTTGCAAGAATAGTCTTAATCTAATCACGTGGGATTTTCATATTTTTGTTGTGTATTATCTCAACATTTTTGTTTAAACTTATTCTATAAAGCACAATTAGATTTCTTTATTGCTAAAAAACTTGTGAAATATTACACTCTTTTGCATATGTAGTGGAGATGTAAAACCTAGTGCAGATCTTGAACCAATCTTTCTTGGAGAGATATTCTCCATCTACTCAAATAAGAATCTTTGAATCAATGGTAAATTTTCCTTGAATAATCTCATTAGCTTTGTTTTGATTAAAACTTATTAAATTGTATTGTTAGCATTATCCTTAACTTTCATGCAGAAATTATACAGATATATGATTTCTGGAAAATGATCTTAGGCCATGTTTGATTAATCTTGAGCCTTAACCATTTCTTTTACAAAATTGTATCCTTAGTTAGCTATGATTGAGCCTAACAGAATATAAATTCTTTCTTTGAACCCCAAGAAATACCCGAGTTAGATAAAAACATGTTCAACATACCTTTGCTATCTAATTTTCTTGTACCCTCTTTTAAATCAGCAGAATACAAAAAAGCAGAAAACAAAAAAAAAAGGTAGAAAAGGCAAAAGAATGATCACAATTCTGTCAAAAAAAAAAAAAGAACCAAGAAAGTAAAAAAATGGGAAAAATAAGAAGGATGAACATGCAAAGTCCTAGAAAAATAGAATGAGTTGCGCCATAATATTAAAGATAGCGTTTGAATCCCACTAATGTCGTTTCATAAACCTTAAACCAATGGCCATATTACAACCATAATAAAGTCCTTTTTGATTCCAAAAATTATATATTTGTATTAATCCTATCAATTCTAAAAAGGAGAATGTTAATAATATATTTAATATAGTAATAATATTCCTTCATGAGATTATGTCAAATCCCCACTTTATTCAAATAACGGCGCTTTTGATTAATTACATGTGAAACTATTTGTTTTGCTAACAATATTCCAATCACATGTGGTTTATGAGAGAACAATCACTATAGCATGTGTGTTATTTTTGCTGAGTGTATTCCAGGGAAGGATTGACATCAAGACTACCATGAAAGATAGTAATATTTCTTAAGTGATTTTTAAATAAAGAAATCACCACACACACAAGTTTTTATAAAAATATATAGATAATATTACAACTAACATGTGTTACTCTAATAGCGATCAGAAAAGGAAGTATCTAGCAAGATAGAAAGAATATTGATTTAATTGTACTTTTGAAAAATATGAATTACTCCTACATGTTGAAGTTTGTAGGTAGCTTCACTAAAAACCTTTCATGAGAAAAAACCCGTCCACTAGGAATCGCCTAGGGGTTTAACGGCTTCTTGCATAGGCCAAATGCAATTGTGAAAAAATCTACAAAAATGATTTTACCTTGGATTATATTTTCATTCTGTTATAATTTACTAGGGACTAGCCAAGTTTAAGTTGGGGAGTGTGATTAACCCTAATTAGTATATAAATTAATCTCCTCAAATAAGTCAAATTGGTAAGATAAAATAACTAAAAACTATCAATTAGGGTTTGTGCGTAAATTAGGGTTTTACGTATATTATGTTTGAAATTTTAGGGCCTAATGCGAAATTACCAGAAAATACAAGGAACAATGTGTCAAAATTTAAAAGAGCATGGGACCAAAGTGTAATTCAACCAAGAAAAGCCAGCACACCATGATGATCAGCATGCAAAAATCTAGCAAGGCTCCACCGTCTGGATAGTGGAGGGGCGTCCAGACGATGGTCCTTGGCGGCTCATGATGATCCCTCCACCTCATGCTTCATTTTTCCTATAAATATGCATGTTCTTCTTCATTTGGAGTTGGTCAGGCATAGAGGAGCTCCTAAGAGAAATCCAACAAGAGAGAAAAGAGAAAAACAAAGAAAAAAAGAAAGAGAGAAAGAGGAAGTTACACACAAATCTGGTCCATCATACACTTCAACCGAAACTCTATATTTATACATTTCTGTGTTATCTTTCTATTCGAATAGTTGAACTGCCGCCATGTTTGTGTCTTAACTCATATTAATGGTGATTGTATTTCTGTTGTTCCTTGTGAAAGAAGTATTTGAGTCTATATTATATTTACACTTGTAATGAAAACTATTCACACTCCTTGCTTGTCTGTAGTAATGGGGTGTGAGTAGTTACTTATATCCTCTAGTGAGAGGTAAATATATGTATAATATTAGTTAACTTATGAAAATTCTGATGTATAATTCATATATATATGTATATGTATGTATTATACACTTCATGCATGATGCAGTGATGTATGTAATTTCGGTGTTGTGCCTAAAATTATGTCATCAGTGCATCATCAACCTGCCGGTTAAATATCTACGATGTTTCCACCGGTATGGCTTGACCTCCAATAGAACGCTAAGGATGTTCTACTGATGCATGATACAAAACCTAAATGATCCTCATAAATGACTTGTCCTTCTGGATTATTAGGGTTGTTTAACTACTATACATAACTATCAGATTAATGATCTAAGTGATTCTCATGAATGACTTGTCCTTTTGGATTACTAAGGTCGTTTAACTGGTATAAATAATAATATTGCCAGTCAAATATCTATGGTATTATCTACGGTATTCCATCGATATGACTTGACCTCCACCGGAACGCTGAGGATGTTCTACTGGTATATATAAAAAGATGACCAATTGAGTAATTTAAGTATTCCTTATAAATGACTTGTCCTTCTGGTTTATTGGAGTTAGTCAATTGACACATCTATAACCAGCAAACCTAAGAAGTTGTTGTGTTATGGTTTATTATGTATGTATTTATTATCGTGGGATCAATTAAGTAATTCAAGTATTCCTCATGAATGGCTTGTCCTTCTGGTTCACTTGGATTAATCAATTGTCATGGATACCAGTAGCTAGCCTAAGAAGTTGTTGTGTGATGGTTTATATACATCAGACCTACCAGTTGACTTGCCAGTAATATGAAAGTTAATTGCTGTAAGGTAGCATTTCTAGTATTTGACCAATATAAAGCATATGAGATCCTTAAATTGAAGGATACTGTTTATATGACTGTCTTTACACAAACTATCTGCAAACATACGTTTAATTAGACTAGTTATATGAATCTAAGCTCACATCACAAGATATCTCATGCTATTTTAGTTTAAACAATCACTTCACTATTTTCATTTTATTTCTTAAATTATTAAAACTCTTTGTGGGATCGATACTTGGACTTAAACAAAGAAAACTACAATTCGACCACTTATACTGGGGTGTATAATATAAACATTAGATCATGAAATAGGTTGAATCAGAACTTGAACATGTATAGGTTGTCGAAGTAAAAGTACTTCACATCCGCCATAAACCTCCGTCTATCCTCTGGGCTCCCGTGCGGTGGTATTTGTCTTGTAGAAAGATAATTGCATATGTTAGTATACCAAGGACAAACATAATGAATAGACAACAAATGCTCATTAGGGAAAGAATCTGGGGTAGGAATGTGCTCATCAACATCTTGCACCAAAAGTCAAGATAAATGGTCTACTACCACGTTCTCCACTCCCTTTTTGTCTTTGATTGTCAAGTTGAACTCTTGGAGTAGAAGTGTAAAATCCCGGTAGATTTAAACTTTTATGAATAAAGGGTAAAATGGTAAATTCTCACCATGATTCGGGTTGTAAATCTGAAATTTTTTGTAACTCGGATGACAAAACGGACCTCACCGTTGGATTCGTCTCGCGAAATCGAGTTACCACGTCAATTTTCGTCGAATTCTGAGATAGTCAAATTTTTCACGTTTTACGGAGCGATCGGGCTTCGGGTGACCCTGTACACGAATTTTTTTATAAAATTTTAAATTTTGGGCAATAAAATAAGATAAATTGAAATAAAAATATTTTAGATTTAAACCGGGGCGAGATTTAATTGTTCGGGACAAAAACGGACCCGGAATTAAAAATGGACATGTGGCCAATTGTGGGCCAAGTGTTCTAAAGTATAAATAGGGGGAAAAATCAGATTTTTCCCCCATTGTTCAGCATCCTCTTCAGCCGATAGAAAAGAGAGGGAAAGGAGAGGGAAAGCTTCAACTTCTCTCTATGATCTACATAATTCTAGTGCTCAAATCCGCTTGGACCAAGAACAAAGATCGTTCTCCTCGTCAAGGGCTACGTCTACGTACCAAAAGGAAGTGATTTCACCGAATAATCAAAGGAAGAATTTTTGGAGATCAAAGCTTTTGGGTTGGTTTTGGTGTTTTAGGGGTTTTCTACACTCCTAAGAGGTAGGGGTTATTCCTACTTTGGATTATTCTTACCTTAGGTGTTGCTAGACTAAGGGTGAAAATTATGTATATGCATATGTATTGTTATACATATATGTCTATGGGTATGAAAGTGAAAAAAATTAGCATAGGAATAGCTTAGGCTAGCTTCTAGCTTGAATTTGGTATATGGAGGTTCCATGTGATTATTTTGTAACTTGGTGAAAACTTAAGGCATGCTATGTGTTTTATAAACTATGCCTTGGAATGTGTTATGTGAATACATGACTTGAATGACTATAAGATGTTTGATAAAATGCCCTAGTGAAATTGAGTGTGTTACTTGCATGATGCTATGTTATAACATGCTTGGGTGATTGTGAAATCATATGCTTAGGATATGGTTTTTGGATGAAGAGTGTTATTGACATATGCATGAAATGATATATTGAGCATAATGAGATATGGTAGTTATATACTTATGATACAATTGCATTGATGTATGAAAATGTTTATATGTTTGTCATAAGCATATTGAGCATTATTTTGTGTGCAATGGAACATCACATTGCATTTGCACGGAAGTGTCTCATTACATGAGTGAGTGCATGTTTGACGTCAATACCACACTTGGTGATTGACGGAAGGCTTGGGAGAGTTGGGTCGAGGACTTAGCTAAGCCGCTTGGTTGCATGATGAATTGGGTTGGGGTAGCAAGAAGAGGCATGACGACCTCTCGGGTGCAAGACCCGGTGATTGGGCTACGCACTCCCTTGGCTCGGCCCATAAAGTGTGTGGGTGTATTCGGAACCCTCGGTCGAAGTCCGTAAATTTCGTGTGGGTTGGAGGCCCTTGGTGTAAGTCCATGAACATCCACCCCTATACAAGACCCTAGAGTGATTAACGCCATTGTGTGTAACATAAATGGTGGTTTCGACTAAATTGACACTTGCATGTGTTGGGGAGCCGGAGAGAGCTCGGAATAAAGTTGCATGGGTGAGTGTCACTTCATTCCATGGCATAGCATTGTTGCATTCCATCATAGGATGCATAAGTGTGAGAAATGCTTGGTTGTATGTTTGTGTGATGATTACATGAGCATGTGCATCTAGGGGAAGAGTAACCTCTATAGGTTTATCTCTATTGGGCGTTGTGCTCACCCTATACGGGAAACAATTTCAGGTACGGGACACGTTCCGGTGGATGGCTCTCATTCGGGGGCTCTTGGTTGAAGAAAAGCCGGGTTGTGGCTTTTGAATTTAGTTTTTGTAAAACTTTTGGTTAATTTCCATTTTGGCATGTAAAAGTATGGAAATAGTTGTATTAGAACTTGTATTGACTATATTTGGTATCAAATAGATGTTGTATAAGTTTTGGATAACCTTGGATTGGTTTGGATTGGTTTTGGAATGGATTGATTTGGGGTTGAAATCATACACAGTTTACACAGAAATTTCAGACACTGCTTAGTGTTTGAGCCATAACTTTTTATTGTGACGTCCAAATGATCTGAAATTTTTACAGTAGGTAGTAGACACCTAGGGCTACAAAAGTGTTTTTATGAAATTTTCTCAATTCCACTTCTAAACAGGTCAAAACCGCACTGGAAGTTGCAGCAGAACAGAAACTGCATTTTCTGTTCGAACGTAAAGTGACGTTCGAATGGTGCGAGTTTTGAACAGCAAAACCAGCAGAGAACCAAATGTACTGGGAGCTACCTATTTTTCAAAACCAAGGGACGTTCGAATGTGAATAGTGCTGTTCGAACGGTGACTCTAAAACCGAAATTTTTCAAACTATGCACTAAGCTTCCAGGCTTGGATTTCTTTGATTTAAAGAACACCAATGGACTTGGATTTCTCTAGTTCCAAGGATACAAATGGACACTAATTGAGGTATATTGAGGCTTATTAGACCTTGGTGGATTTAAATGATAACTATTACATATATGCACTAATGTTAAAGTAACCTTGCATGTTTTGCTATAAATATGGATAATTGGACCCGGTGTGGTCAATGTTTACTTATAAATGGACCCGGTGCGGTCATTGTTTATATTGGGCCTCAGATGGGTCATGTGAGTTATGTTGCACAGGTTGGGTATTGGGTAGAGTTCCCTGTACAAAGGAGACTCTGCCCAAATTTTGTTAAGTTATGGACCTCGGTAAATGGGACATAACGGTGTGATATCGAGTCACTCGGTATTTACGGGTATTCCGCGGGTTGATGGGTAATCAACGGACCCCCGGATTTTGGGGTGTCACAGTTTGGTATCAGAGCCTAGGTATGCGAATTACCTAGGGCTTGGTTGGGCATGGGTCTAGACCATTACATTCCATATGCATTTCATGTTAAGTTCTCTACTTACTATATGCTATGTGCTACTTGTTATGTGAATTATATGCATGGTAGAATGTATATGGAAAGGAGAAACACTAGGGTTAGAAAACTCAAGATTATGTTTTAATGTGTAAATGTTTACTAGTAGGTGGCACACGCACTACTAGTAAAACAAGGAGGAAAAAAAAAATCGTCAAGTTTAAATACTTGATGCCTAACTTGGGATATTAAGTAACTGATCTATTGCTATCTTATGTGTGTGTAGATGGAAAATAGAGGAAGAGGAAGAGGACGTGGCCGAGGCCGAGGCGGTGGCCGAAACAACAACCAACCACTTCCGGCCTTTGATCACCAAGCCTTTGTAGAGGCTATTGGTGAGGCAGCGGCGACGATTGCACAGGCTAGTGCTACAGCCGCTACCATTGCACAGACTGGTGCAAATATGGGACACGGAGGCTCGAGTAACCTCCAGAGGTTCAAAGCCCATAATCCTCCGGTCTTTTTGGGAGGGGCGGATCCAATGGTAGCCGATCGTTGGATTCGACAAGTGGA
This sequence comes from Ilex paraguariensis, assembly GCA_963454935.2. Classification (NCBI taxonomy): domain Eukaryota; kingdom Viridiplantae; phylum Streptophyta; class Magnoliopsida; order Aquifoliales; family Aquifoliaceae; genus Ilex; species Ilex paraguariensis. The sequence goes on from CAUOFW020009501.1 coordinate 1,038,266, forward strand.
GAAGATCTTGAGTGCTATGGAGATCACTTCCGATGCCACCAAGATAACTTTGGCAACTTTTCAGCTGGAGGGAGAGTCCCAGCTATGGTGGGATTGGGTCAAGACCTCAAAGAACTTGGAGATAATGACTTGGGTAGAGTTCAAGGAACTCTTTATGGGAAAGTATTTCCCGGCGACCGCTCGACACGCTAAGGCCAAGGAGTTCCTAGAATTGAAGCAGGGGACTATGAGTGTGCTAGAATACGTGGCCAAATTCACTGAGTTGGCCCGTTTTGCTGATGATTATGTGGCCTCAGACAGGGCCAAAGTACAGAAGTTTGAGGATGGACTGAAGTTGTCTATTCGAGGCAAGATTGTGGGACTTCTCCTGCAAGACCTTGATTTGATGGTCAAGACTGCAATGACTATCGAGAGAGAGGTGGAGGACGCGCGCAACATCCGGGAAGCGGGTGTTAAGGACAAAAGGAAGGAGGGTCAATCATCTTCTTCAGGTGCAGGAAAGAGGCAAAGGACTTCTATTCCACAAGGGTCTCAGGGGCAGAGCCGCGGCTATCAAGGCCAAGGCCAGGGCCGATTCTCTCAAGGTGGGGGAAACTTCAGGACCACCTTCCAGACGGGTCAGAAGACTTGCTATTTTTGTCACCAGCCGGGTCACATCAGAAAGGAGTGTCCTCAACGGCAGGGATCCCAGAGCTATGGGACATCCCAATCCCAGCCTTCTGTGGGCCAGTCGCAGATACAGAGTGTTCCTCCTTACCCCACTATGGGTCAAAGGAGTCAGTACCAATCTCAGGGTGCTGCACAAGTGCCTACTACTTCACGAGCAGGGACTTCACAAACAGGCCAGATAGGCCAGGGCATGGGTCGAGGTCGAGGCTCACAAGCCGGGACATCGGGAACCCAAGGGCGTGTTTATGCCATGGTGCCACAGACTGAGTCGACAGATCCGTCGGTAATACAGGGTACATTTCTACTCTCTCGCTTATGGGCAAGGGTATTATTTGACTCTGGTGCATCTCATTCTTTTATTGCTGCATCTTGTGTGAAAGATTTGGGCTTAGAGGTTGAGACCTTAGAGGAACCGGTACATGTGAGTTCTCCCCTAGGAGCTAGGGTGAGAGTTGATCAGATATGTCGGGACTGTGAATTAGAGATCTCGGGGATTCTACTCACTGTAGACCTTAGGGTCATGGACATGTCGGAGTTTGATGTGATCCTCGGGATGGATTGGTTGGCAGCACATCGGGTTGTCATTGATTGTGATAGGAAGAGGGTCACGGCGTATACGCCTGATGGTATTTGTTTCAAGTTCCAAGGGGAAAAGCACGATGCTTTACCCCAAGCCGTGTATGACTCACGATGGCACGGACAGTTGATGGGATGGCTTGCGAGCCTTACTTTGGAGGATGAGGTGAGACAGGAGTTGGGTCTACCTCGGGTGGTATGTGAGTACGAGGATGTATTTCCGGATGAACTACCGGGATTACCTCCCCATCGGGATATGGACTTCAGTATCGAATTACATTCGGGTACATCGCCTATCTCCATGACTCCGCATAGGATGGCGCCTGCCGAGTTGCAAGAACTCAAGGTCCAATTGCAGGAATTGTTGGACAAGGGGTTCATTAGACCGAGTACCTCACCTTGGGGCGCTCCGGTGTTATTTGCAAAGAAGAAGGACAAGACCCTTCGATTGTGTGTAGATTATCGGCAGTTAAATCGGGTTACTATCAAGAATAGGTACCCTTTGCCGAGAATTGATGACTTGTTTGATCAGCTGAGAGGGGCAAGGGTATACTCCAAGATAGATCTTCGCACCGGTTACCATCAGTTGAGGGTTAGGGAGGCAGATATCCCTAAGACGGCGTTCAGAACGCGATATGGGCATTTCGAGTTCACAGTGATGCCATTCGGATTGACGAATGCCCCGGCGGCATTTATGGATCTCATGCATAGGGTTTTTCAACCCTATTTGGATCAGTTTGTTGTGGTTTTTGTGGACGACATCCTGATCTACTCCAAGTCTGAGGAGGAGCATGAGGGTCACTTGAGGATTGTTCTCCAGACCTTGAGAGACCATCAGTTGTACGCTAAATTCAGCAAGTGTGAATTTTGGCTTACGGAGGTGAAATTTTTGGGACACGTGGTGTCGGCTTCGGGTGTATCTGTGGACCCGGAGAAGGTTGAGGCAGTTATGAATTGGGAGAGGCCGAAGTCAGTCTTCGAGATACGCAGTTTCTTGGGATTGGCAGGGTACTATCGGAGGTTCATTGAGGACTTCTCTCGACTAGCTGCTCCTATGACCAAGTTGACCCGAAAAGAGGTCAAGTTTGAGTGGAATGACGCTTGTGAGAAGGCATTCCAAGAGTTGAAGAGGAGGCTTACATCAGCTCCTATTCTGATAGTTCCGGAAAGGGGACAGAAGTATACGGTATACTGTGATGCCTCCAAGGACGGACTTGGATGCGTCTTGATGCAGTCCGGGAGAGTGGTAGCTTATGGTTCTCGGCAGTTAAAGAACCACGAGCAGAGTTACCCCACACATGATATGGAGTTGGCAGCCATTGTCTTTGCCTTGAAGGCTTGGCGCCATTATCTATACGGTGAGCAGTTCGAGGTATTTTCAGATCACAAAAGTTTGAAGTACATCTTTACACAGCGGGACCTCAACATGAGGCAACGCAGGTGGATGGAGTTTCTGGAGGATTATGACTTCACCTTGCATTACCATCCCGGTAAGGCAAATGTGGTGGCTGATGCACTCAGTCGGAAACCACGGGGAATCCTGGCTAGAGTGGCTTCCCGAGAGTGGCAGATGCTCGAGACTGTGGGACAGTTCGGGCTATGTTATATGGGTCAGGCTCAGGGTATTTTGGGGAGTTTGATAGCTACGCCTTCCCTACTGAGCAGGGTTATTGAGTCCCAGAGTCAGGACACAGAGCTATTGTCTATCCGGGACCGTGTACAGGCAGGTACAGGTGACGAGGGCTGGGCCATTCACTCGGATGGTAGTCTTCGGTATCGAGGAAGGGTTGCGGTTCCTCAGTTGGCGGATCTGAAAGAGGAGATCCTTAGGGAGTTTCATTGCTCCCGTTTTGCGGTTCATCCAGGGGGCACAAAGATGTATCATGATCTTCGTCGCCAGTATTATTGGAATGGGATGAAGCGGCAAGTTGGTAATTTTGTTAGTAGATGTCTCACGTGTCAGCAAGTGAAGGCTGAACACCAGAGACCAGCAGGGTTACTCCAGCCATTGGAGGTAGCTGAGTGGAAGTGGGAACATGTTACGATGGATTTTGTGACTCACTTGCCACGGACATCACGGGGACATGACGCGGTATGGGTGATAGTGGACCGGCTTACTAAGTCGGCACACCTTTTGGCCGTACGGATGACCTTCACACTGGAGGAATTTTGTAGGTTATATATACGGGAGATTGTCCGGTTGCATGGGGTACCCGTATCTATAGTATCGGATCGGGATCCCAGGTTTACGGCTCATTTTTGGGAGAGTTTTCAACGAGCCATGGGGACACAACTGATGATGAGCACTGCTTTTCATCCCCAGACGGACGGTCAGTCTGAGAGAACCATTCAGACATTAGAAGACATGTTACGGGCATGTGTCCTAGATCTTAAGGGTAGCTGGGAAGATCATTTACCCTTGGTAGAGTTCGCCTATAACAATAGTTATCAGGCGAGTATACAGATGGCACCCTATGAGGCACTATATGGGAGGCCATGTCGATCTCCGATTTGTTGGACAGAAGTTGGAGAGAGACTTGTTACGGGTCCGGACTTGGTTAGAGACACCTCAGAGAAGGTGGGCTTGATACGGAAGCGTCTTCTCACGGCTCAGAGCCGGCAAAAGAGCTACGCTGACAGACGGCGACGACCTCTAGAGTTTGAGGTGGGAGATCATGTCTTCTTGAAGGTGATGCCTACGAGAGGAGTGGTCAGGTTCGGCAAGCGGGGAAAGCTGTCGCCAAGGTACATTGGGCCCTTCGAAGTACTCGAGAGGGTGGGTGCAGTTGCTTATCGGTTGGCGTTACCGCCAAATCTATCGGGTGTTCACGCGGTATTCCATGTCTCTATGCTCCGGAAGTATATCCCAGATCCGACTCATGTGGTAGATTGGGGCGAGCTTGTTGTTGATGTGGATGGGACCTTTGAGGAGGGACCGGTGCGCATCATGGATAGCAGGGAGCAGGTTTTGCGGGGCAAGACTGTAAGGCTAGTAAAGGTGCTGTGGCAGCACCGAGGAGTGGAGGAGGCGATATGGGAGCGTGAGGACACCATCCGTACCAATTACCCATTTTTGTTCGAGGATGGAGGTACATGTTTAAAATTTTAAGTATGAGGTTACTTATTGCATATGCATGTGTCTAAGTGTGCATGTGTGTGAGAATTTCGGGGACGAAATTCTTCTAAGGGGGGGAGAATGTAAAATCCCGGTAGATTTAAACTTTTATGAATAAAGGGTAAAATGGTAAATTGTCACCATGATTCGGGTTGTAAATCTGAAATTTTTTGTAACTCGGATGACAAAACGGACCTCACCGTTGGATTCGTCTCGCGAAATCGAGTTACCACGTCAATTTTCGTCGAATTCTGAGATAGTCAAATTTTTCACGTTTTACGGAGCGATCGGGCTTCGGGTGACCCTGTACACGAATTTTTTTATAAAATTTTAAATTTTGGGCAATAAAATAAGATAAATTGAAATAAAAATATTTTAGATTTAAACCGGGGCGAGATTTAATTGTTCGGGACAAAAACGGACCCGGAATTAAAAATGGACATGTGGCCAATTGTGGGCCAAGTGTTCTAAAGTATAAATAGGGGGAAAAATCAGATTTTTCCCCCATTGTTCAGCATCCTCTTCAGCCGATAGAAAAGAGAGGGAAAGGAGAGGGAAAGCTTCAACTTCTCTCTATGATCTACATAATTCTAGTGCTCAAATCCGCTTGGACCAAGAACAAAGATCGTTCTCCTCGTCAAGGGCTACGTCTACGTACCAAAAGGAAGTGATTTCACCGAATAATCAAAGGAAGAATTTTTGGAGATCAAAGCTTTTGGGTTGGTTTTGGTGTTTTAGGGGTTTTCTACACTCCTAAGAGGTAGGGGTTATTCCTACTTTGGATTATTCTTACCTTAGGTGTTGCTAGACTAAGGGTGAAAATTATGTATATGCATATGTATTGTTATACATATATGTCTATGGGTATGAAAGTGAAAAAAATTAGCATAGGAATAGCTTAGGCTAGCTTCTAGCTTGAATTTGGTATATGGAGGTTCCATGTGATTATTTTGTAACTTGGTGAAAACTTAAGGCATGCTATGTGTTTTATAAACTATGCCTTGGAATGTGTTATGTGAATACATGACTTGAATGACTATAAGATGTTTGATAAAATGCCCTAGTGAAATTGAGTGTGTTACTTGCATGATGCTATGTTATAACATGCTTGGGTGATTGTGAAATCATATGCTTAGGATATGGTTTTTGGATGAAGAGTGTTATTGACATATGCATGAAATGATATATTGAGCATAATGAGATATGGTAGTTATATACTTATGATACAATTGCATTGATGTATGAAAATGTTTATATGTTTGTCATAAGCATATTGAGCATTATTTTGTGTGCAATGGAACATCACATTGCATTTGCACGGAAGTGTCTCATTACATGAGTGAGTGCATGTTTGACGTCAATACCACACTTGGTGATTGACGGAAGGCTTGGGAGAGTTGGGTCGAGGACTTAGCTAAGCCGCTTGGTTGCATGATGAATTGGGTTGGGGTAGCAAGAAGAGGCATGACGACCTCTCGGGTGCAAGACCCGGTGATTGGGCTACGCACTCCCTTGGCTCGGCCCATAAAGTGTGTGGGTGTATTCGGAACCCTCGGTCGAAGTCCGTAAATTTCGTGTGGGTTGGAGGCCCTTGGTGTAAGTCCATGAACATCCACCCCTATACAAGACCCTAGAGTGATTAACGCCATTGTGTGTAACATAAATGGTGGTTTCGACTAAATTGACACTTGCATGTGTTGGGGAGCCGGAGAGAGCTCGGAATAAAGTTGCATGGGTGAGTGTCACTTCATTCCATGGCATAGCATTGTTGCATTCCATCATAGGATGCATAAGTGTGAGAAATGCTTGGTTGTATGTTTGTGTGATGATTACATGAGCATGTGCATCTAGGGGAAGAGTAACCTCTATAGGTTTATCTCTATTGGGCGTTGTGCTCACCCTATACGGGAAACAATTTCAGGTACGGGACACGTTCCGGTGGATGGCTCTCATTCGGGGGCTCTTGGTTGAAGAAAAGCCGGGTTGTGGCTTTTGAATTTAGTTTTTGTAAAACTTTTGGTTAATTTCCATTTTGGCATGTAAAAGTATGGAAATAGTTGTATTAGAACTTGTATTGACTATATTTGGTATCAAATAGATGTTGTATAAGTTTTGGATAACCTTGGATTGGTTTGGATTGGTTTTGGAATGGATTGATTTGGGGTTGAAATCATACACAGTTTACACAGAAATTTCAGACACTGCTTAGTGTTTGAGCCATAACTTTTTATTGTGACGTCCAAATGATCTGAAATTTTTACAGTAGGTAGTAGACACCTAGGGCTACAAAAGTGTTTTTATGAAATTTTCTCAATTCCACTTCTAAACAGGTCAAAACCGCACTGGAAGTTGCAGCAGAACAGAAACTGCATTTTCTGTTCGAACGTAAAGTGACGTTCGAATGGTGCGAGTTTTGAACAGCAAAACCAGCAGAGAACCAAATGTACTGGGAGCTACCTATTTTTCAAAACCAAGGGACGTTCGAATGTGAATAGTGCTGTTCGAACGGTGACTCTAAAACCGAAATTTTTCAAACTATGCACTAAGCTTCCAGGCTTGGATTTCTTTGATTTAAAGAACACCAATGGACTTGGATTTCTCTAGTTCCAAGGATACAAATGGACACTAATTGAGGTATATTGAGGCTTATTAGACCTTGGTGGATTTAAATGATAACTATTACATATATGCACTAATGTTAAAGTAACCTTGCATGTTTTGCTATAAATATGGATAATTGGACCCGGTGTGGTCAATGTTTACTTATAAATGGACCCGGTGCGGTCATTGTTTATATTGGGCCTCAGATGGGTCATGTGAGTTATGTTGCACAGGTTGGGTATTGGGTAGAGTTCCCTGTACAAAGGAGACTCTGCCCAAATTTTGTTAAGTTATGGACCTCGGTAAATGGGACATAACGGTGTGATATCGAGTCACTCGGTATTTACGGGTATTCCGCGGGTTGATGGGTAATCAACGGACCCCCGGATTTTGGGGTGTCACAGCTTGGTATCAGAGCCTAGGTATGCGAATTACCTAGGGCTTGGTTGGGCATGGGTCTAGACCATTACATTCCATATGCATTTCATGTTAAGTTCTCTACTTACTATATGCTATGTGCTACTTGTTATGTGAATTATATGCATGGTAGAATGTATATGGAAAGGAGAAACACTAGGGTTAGAAAACTCAAGATTATGTTTTAATGTGTAAATGTTTACTAGTAGGTGGCACACGCACTACTAGTAAAACAAGGAGAAAAAAAAAATCGTCAAGTTTAAATACTTGATGCCTAACTTGGGATATTAAGTAACTGATCTATTGCTATCTTATGTGTGTGTAGATGGAAAATAGAGGAAGAGGAAGAGGACGTGGCCGAGGCCGAGGCGGTGGCCGAAACAACAACCAACCACTTCCGGCCTTTGATCACCAAGCCTTTGTAGAGGCTATTGGTGAGGCAGCGGCGACGATTGCACAGGCTAGTGCTACAGCCGCTACCATTGCACAGACTGGTGCAAATATGGGACACGGAGGCTCGAGTAACCTCCAGAGGTTCAAAGCCCATAATCCTCCGGTCTTTTTGGGAGGGGCGGATCCAATGGTAGCCGATCGTTGGATTCGACAAGTGGAGAAGATCTTGAGTGCTATGGAGATCACTTCCGATGCCACCAAGATAACTTTGGCAACTTTTCAGCTGGAGGGAGAGTCCCAGCTATGGTGGGATTGGGTCAAGACCTCAAAGAACTTGGAGATAATGACTTGGGTAGAGTTCAAGGAACTCTTTATGGGAAAGTATTTCCCGGCGACCGCTCGACACGCTAAGGCCAAGGAGTTCCTAGAATTGAAGCAGGGGACTATGAGTGTGCTAGAATACGTGGCCAAATTCACTGAGTTGGCCCGTTTTGCTGATGATTATGTGGCCTCAGACAGGGCCAAAGTACAGAAGTTTGAGGATGGACTGAAGTTGTCTATTCGAGGCAAGATTGTGGGACTTCTCCTGCAAGACCTTGATTTGATGGTCAAGACTGCAATGACTATCGAGAGAGAGGTGGAGGACGCGCGCAACATCCGGGAAGCGGGTGTTAAGGACAAAAGGAAGGAGGGTCAATCATCTTCTTCAGGTGCAGGAAAGAGGCAAAGGACTTCTATTCCACAAGGGTCTCAGGGGCAGAGCCGCGGCTATCAAGGCCAAGGCCAGGGCCGATTCTCTCAAGGTGGGGGAAACTTCAGGACCACCTTCCAGACGGGTCAGAAGACTTGCTATTTTTGTCACCAGCCGGGTCACATCAGAAAGGAGTGTCCTCAACGGCAGGGATCCCAGAGCTATGGGACATCCCAATCCCAGCCTTCTGTGGGCCAGTCGCAGATACAGAGTGTTCCTCCTTACCCCACTATGGGTCAAAGGAGTCAGTACCAATCTCAGGGTGCTGCACAAGTGCCTACTACTTCACGAGCAGGGACTTCACAAACAGGCCAGATAGGCCAGGGCATGGGTCGAGGTCGAGGCTCACAAGCCGGGACATCGGGAACCCAAGGGCGTGTTTATGCCATGGTGCCACAGACTGAGTCGACAGATCCGTCGGTAATACAGGGTACATTTCTACTCTCTCGCTTATGGGCAAGGGTATTATTTGACTCTGGTGCATCTCATTCTTTTATTGCTGCATCTTGTGTGAAAGATTTGGGCTTAGAGGTTGAGACCTTAGAGGAACCGGTACATGTGAGTTCTCCCCTAGGAGCTAGGGTGAGAGTTGATCAGATATGTCGGGACTGTGAATTAGAGATCTCGGGGATTCTACTCACTGTAGACCTTAGGGTCATGGACATGTCGGAGTTTGATGTGATCCTCGGGATGGATTGGTTGGCAGCACATCGGGTTGTCATTGATTGTGATAGGAAGAGGGTCACGGCGTATACGCCTGATGGTATTTGTTTCAAGTTCCAAGGGGAAAAGCACGATGCTTTACCCCAAGCCGTGTATGACTCACGATGGCACGGACAGTTGATGGGATGGCTTGCGAGCCTTACTTTGGAGGATGAGGTGAGACAGGAGTTGGGTCTACCTCGGGTGGTATGTGAGTACGAGGATGTATTTCCGGATGAACTACCGGGATTACCTCCCCATCGGGATATGGACTTCAGTATCGAATTACATTCGGGTACATCGCCTATCTCCATGACTCCGCATAGGATGGCGCCTGCCGAGTTGCAAGAACTCAAGGTCCAATTGCAGGAATTGTTGGACAAGGGGTTCATTAGACCGAGTACCTCACCTTGGGGCGCTCCGGTGTTATTTGCAAAGAAGAAGGACAAGACCCTTCGATTGTGTGTAGATTATCGGCAGTTAAATCGGGTTACTATCAAGAATAGGTACCCTTTGCCGAGAATTGATGACTTGTTTGATCAGCTGAGAGGGGCAAGGGTATACTCCAAGATAGATCTTCGCACCGGTTACCATCAGTTGAGGGTTAGGGAGGCAGATATCCCTAAGACGGCGTTCAGAACGCGATATGGGCATTTCGAGTTCACAGTGATGCCATTCGGATTGACGAATGCCCCGGCGGCATTTATGGATCTCATGCATAGGGTTTTTCAACCCTATTTGGATCAGTTTGTTGTGGTTTTTGTGGACGACATCCTGATCTACTCCAAGTCTGAGGAGGAGCATGAGGGTCACTTGAGGATTGTTCTCCAGACCTTGAGAGACCATCAGTTGTACGCTAAATTCAGCAAGTGTGAATTTTGGCTTACGGAGGTGAAATTTTTGGGACACGTGGTGTCGGCTTCGGGTGTATCTGTGGACCCGGAGAAGGTTGAGGCAGTTATGAATTGGGAGAGGCCGAAGTCAGTCTTCGAGATACGCAGTTTCTTGGGATTGGCAGGGTACTATCGGAGGTTCATTGAGGACTTCTCTCGACTAGCTGCTCCTATGACCAAGTTGACCCGAAAAGAGGTCAAGTTTGAGTGGAATGACGCTTGTGAGAAGGCATTCCAAGAGTTGAAGAGGAGGCTTACATCAGCTCCTATTCTGATAGTTCCGGAAAGGGGACAGAAGTATACGGTATACTGTGATGCCTCCAAGGACGGACTTGGATGCGTCTTGATGCAGTCCGGGAGAGTGGTAGCTTATGGTTCTCGGCAGTTAAAGAACCACGAGCAGAGTTACCCCACACATGATATGGAGTTGGCAGCCATTGTCTTTGCCTTGAAGGCTTGGCGCCATTATCTATACGGTGAGCAGTTCGAGGTATTTTCAGATCACAAAAGTTTGAAGTACATCTTTACACAGCGGGACCTCAACATGAGGCAACGCAGGTGGATGGAGTTTCTGGAGGATTATGACTTCACCTTGCATTACCATCCCGGTAAGGCAAATGTGGTGGCTGATGCACTCAGTCGGAAACCACGGGGAATCCTGGCTAGAGTGGCTTCCCGAGAGTGGCAGATGCTCGAGACTGTGGGACAGTTCGGGCTATGTTATATGGGTCAGGCTCAGGGTATTTTGGGGAGTTTGATAGCTACGCCTTCCCTACTGAGCAGGGTTATTGAGTCCCAGAGTCAGGACACAGAGCTATTGTCTATCCGGGACCGTGTACAGGCAGGTACAGGTGACGAGGGCTGGGCCATTCACTCGGATGGTAGTCTTCGGTATCGAGGAAGGGTTGCGGTTCCTCAGTTGGCGGATCTGAAAGAGGAGATCCTTAGGGAGTTTCATTGCTCCCGTTTTGCGGTTCATCCAGGGGGCACAAAGATGTATCATGATCTTCGTCGCCAGTATTATTGGAATGGGATGAAGCGGCAAGTTGGTAATTTTGTTAGTAGATGTCTCACGTGTCAGCAAGTGAAGGCTGAACACCAGAGACCAGCAGGGTTACTCCAGCCATTGGAGGTAGCTGAGTGGAAGTGGGAACATGTTACGATGGATTTTGTGACTCACTTGCCACGGACATCACGGGGACATGACGCGGTATGGGTGATAGTGGACCGGCTTACTAAGTCGGCACACCTTTTGGCCGTACGGATGACCTTCACACTGGAGGAATTTTGTAGGTTATATATACGGGAGATTGTCCGGTTGCATGGGGTACCCGTATCTATAGTATCGGATCGGGATCCCAGGTTTACGGCTCATTTTTGGGAGAGTTTTCAACGAGCCATGGGGACACAACTGATGATGAGCACTGCTTTTCATCCCCAGACGGACGGTCAGTCTGAGAGAACCATTCAGACATTAGAAGACATGTTACGGGCATGTGTCCTAGATCTTAAGGGTAGCTGGGAAGATCATTTACCCTTGGTAGAGTTCGCCTATAACAATAGTTATCAGGCGAGTATACAGATGGCACCCTATGAGGCACTATATGGGAGGCCATGTCGATCTCCGATTTGTTGGACAGAAGTTGGAGAGAGACTTGTTACGGGTCCGGACTTGGTTAGAGACACCTCAGAGAAGGTGGGCTTGATACGGAAGCGTCTTCTCACGGCTCAGAGCCGGCAAAAGAGCTACGCTGACAGACGGCGACGACCTCTAGAGTTTGAGGTGGGAGATCATGTCTTCTTGAAGGTGATGCCTACGAGAGGAGTGGTCAGGTTCGGCAAGCGGGGAAAGCTGTCGCCAAGGTACATTGGGCCCTTCGAAGTACTCGAGAGGGTGGGTGCAGTTGCTTATCGGTTGGCGTTACCGCCAAATCTATCGGGTGTTCACGCGGTATTCCATGTCTCTATGCTCCGGAAGTATATCCCAGATCCGACTCATGTGGTAGATTGGGGCGAGCTTGTTGTTGATGTGGATGGGACCTTTGAGGAGGGACCGGTGCGCATCATGGATAGCAGGGAGCAGGTTTTGCGGGGCAAGACTGTAAGGCTAGTAAAGGTGCTGTGGCAGCACCGAGGAGTGGAGGAGGCGACATGGGAGCGTGAGGACACCATCCGTACCAATTACCCATTTTTGTTCGAGGATGGAGGTACATGTTTAAAATTTTAAGTATGAGGTTACTTATTGCATATGCATGTGTCTAAGTGTGCATGTGTGTGAGAATTTCGGGGACGAAATTCTTCTAAGGGGGGGAGAATGTAAAATCCCGGTAGATTTAAACTTTTATGAATAAAGGGTAAAATGGTAAATTGTCACCATGATTCGGGTTGTAAATCTGAAATTTTTTGTAACTCGGATGACAAAACGGACCTCACCGTTGGATTCGTCTCGCGAAATCGAGTTACCACGTCAATTTTCGTCGAATTCTGAGATAGTCAAATTTTTCACGTTTTACGGAGCGATCGGGCTTCGGGTGACCCTGTACACGAATTTTTTTATAAAATTTTAAATTTTGGGCAATAAAATAAGATAAATTGAAATAAAAATATTTTAGATTTAAACCGGGGCGAGATTTAATTGTTCGGGACAAAAACGGACCCGGAATTAAAAATGGACATGTGGCCAATTGTGGGCCAAGTGTTCTAAAGTATAAATAGGGGGAAAAATCAGATTTTTCCCCCATTGTTCAGCATCCTCTTCAGCCGATAGAAAAGAGAGGGAAAGGAGAGGGAAAGCTTCAACTTCTCTCTATGATCTACATAATTCTAGTGCTCAAATCCGCTTGGACCAAGAACAAAGATCGTTCTCCTCGTCAAGGGCTACGTCTACGTACCAAAAGGAAGTGATTTCACCGAATAATCAAAGGAAGAATTTTTGGAGATCAAAGCTTTTGGGTTGGTTTTGGTGTTTTAGGGGTTTTCTACACTCCTAAGAGGTAGGGGTTATTCCTACTTTGGATTATTCTTACCTTAGGTGTTGCTAGACTAAGGGTGAAAATTATGTATATGCATATGTATTGTTATACATATATGTCTATGGGTATGAAAGTGAAAAAAATTAGCATAGGAATAGCTTAGGCTAGCTTCTAGCTTGAATTTGGTATATGGAGGTTCCATGTGATTATTTTGTAACTTGGTGAAAACTTAAGGCATGCTATGTGTTTTATAAACTATGCCTTGGAATGTGTTATGTGAATACATGACTTGAATGACTATAAGATGTTTGATAAAATGCCCTAGTGAAATTGAGTGTGTTACTTGCATGATGCTATGTTATAACATGCTTGGGTGATTGTGAAATCATATGCTTAGGATATGGTTTTTGGATGAAGAGTGTTATTGACATATGCATGAAATGATATATTGAGCATAATGAGATATGGTAGTTATATACTTATGATACAATTGCATTGATGTATGAAAATGTTTATATGTTTGTCATAAGCATATTGAGCATTATTTTGTGTGCAATGGAACATCACATTGCATTTGCACGGAAGTGTCTCATTACATGAGTGAGTGCATGTTTGACGTCAATACCACACTTGGTGATTGACGGAAGGCTTGGGAGAGTTGGGTCGAGGACTTAGCTAAGCCGCTTGGTTGCATGATGAATTGGGTTGGGGTAGCAAGAAGAGGCATGACGACCTCTCGGGTGCAAGACCCGGTGATTGGGCTACGCACTCCCTTGGCTCGGCCCATAAAGTGTGTGGGTGTATTCGGAACCCTCGGTCGAAGTCCGTAAATTTCGTGTGGGTTGGAGGCCCTTGGTGTAAGTCCATGAACATCCACCCCTATACAAGACCCTAGAGTGATTAACGCCATTGTGTGTAACATAAATGGTGGTTTCGACTAAATTGACACTTGCATGTGTTGGGGAGCCGGAGAGAGCTCGGAATAAAGTTGCATGGGTGAGTGTCACTTCATTCCATGGCATAGCATTGTTGCATTCCATCATAGGATGCATAAGTGTGAGAAATGCTTGGTTGTATGTTTGTGTGATGATTACATGAGCATGTGCATCTAGGGGAAGAGTAACCTCTATAGGTTTATCTCTATTGGGCGTTGTGCTCACCCTATACGGGAAACAATTTCAGGTACGGGACACGTTCCGGTGGATGGCTCTCATTCGGGGGCTCTTGGTTGAAGAAAAGCCGGGTTGTGGCTTTTGAATTTAGTTTTTGTAAAACTTTTGGTTAATTTCCATTTTGGCATGTAAAAGTATGGAAATAGTTGTATTAGAACTTGTATTGACTATATTTGGTATCAAATAGATGTTGTATAAGTTTTGGATAACCTTGGATTGATTTGGGGTTGAAATCATACACAGAAATTTCAGACACTGCTTAGTGTTTGAGCCATAACTTTTTATTGTGACGTCCAAATGATCTGAAATTTTTACAGTAGGTAGTAGACACCTAGGGCTACAAAAGTGTTTTTATGAAATTTTCTCAATTCCACTTCTAAACAGGTCAAAACCGCACTGGAAGTTGCAGCAGAACAGAAACTGCATTTTCTGTTCGAACGTAAAGTGACGTTCGAATGGTGCGAGTTTTGAACAGCAAAACCAGCAGAGAACCAAATGTACTGGGAGCTACCTATTTTTCAAAACCAAGGGACGTTCGAATGTGAATAGTGCTGTTCGAACGGTGACTCTAAAACCGAAATTTTTCAAACTATGCACTAAGCTTCCAGGCTTGGATTTCTTTGATTTAAAGAACACCAATGGACTTGGATTTCTCTAGTTCCAAGGATACAAATGGACACTAATTGAGGTATATTGAGGCTTATTAGACCTTGGTGGATTTAAATGATAACTATTACATATATGCACTAATGTTAAAGTAACCTTGCATGTTTTGCTATAAATATGGATAATTGGACCCGGTGTGGTCAATGTTTACTTATAAATGGACCCGGTGCGGTCATTGTTTATATTGGGCCTCAGATGGGTCATGTGAGTTATGTTGCACAGGTTGGGTATTGGGTAGAGTTCCCTGTACAAAGGAGACTTTGCCCAAATTTTGTTAAGTTATGGACCTCGGTAAATGGGACATAACGGTGTGATATCGAGTCACTCGGTATTTACGGGTATTCCGCGGGTTGATGGGTAATCAACGGACCCCCGGATTTTGGGGTGTCACAAGAAGGATCCACCTAATGAGTCTAGGTTTTGCATCCTTCTTAGACAAACGATACTTCAAAGTAGAGTGATTGTTATAGACTACTATAGGTGAACCAATAATATAAGACCAAAATTTATCCAATGCAAATACTACAACGAGCAACTCTTTCTCTGTAGTAGTGTAATTCATTTATGCCTTGTTAAGAGTTTTGCTAGCATAGTATATTACCTAAGGCTTCTTATCTTCCCTTTGACCAAGCAGAGTCCGTACCGCGTAATCACTCGCATTGCACATTAGCTCAAAAGGTAAGTCCCACTTAGATAGTCGCATGATTGGAGGCGAAGTGAGCATGCTTTTTAATTTTTTAACCGATGCCTCGCACTCATCCGACCACACAAATGGGACATCTTTGGAAAGCAAATTGGTCAAGGGTCGAGCCAATGCACTAAAGTCCTTTATAAAGTGAAGATAAAAACCAGCATGGCCAAGAAATGACCTGATGTCTTTTATGACCTTCAGCATGGGGAGGTTGGAAATTGCCTCAACCTTTGATTTTTTTGACTTAAATCCCCTTCACCTAAACAATGTGCCCGAGCACAATTCTTTGTGTCACCATGAAGTGGCTCTTCTCCCAGTTGAGGACCAAGCTCTTCTCCTAACATCTCTCAAGTACTCTTTCTAAGTTCTCCAAACATCCTCCAAATGAATCCCGAACATTGAGAAGTCATCCATAAAAACTTCTACAATCTTCCCCACTATATCACTAAAAATCCCCATAAGGCATCTTTGAAAAGTCCCTGGGGCATTACACAACCCAAATGGCCTGCGTCAGTAGGCGAAGGTACCGTAGGGGCAAGTTAAGGTGGTCTTTTCTTGATCCTCCAATCCGATCTTAATCTGATTGTACCCAGATTAGCTATCCAAAAAGTAGTAAAATAGATGCACAGCTACTTTCTCCAACACTTGGTTGAGGAATGCCAATGGGAAGTGGTCTTTTCTCATGCACGAGTTGAGCTTTCGGTAATTGATTAACCCTAATTAGTATGTAAATTAAAATAATTACATAAGTTTATTATGTAAGATAAAATAGTTAAAAATTGTAAATTAGGGTTTGTGCATAAACTAAGTTTTATGTGTGTAATGCCTGAAATTTCAGGGTTTTTGTGCGGAATTGCCAAAAATTGGGAGGAACAATCTGTCAAAGTTTGAAACCAGTAAGGAGGCAAATGTAATTTAAGAAAAAAACTTGCAAGAATACTGCGGACGATACCCCACCACTTTCTAGCAAACTAGCACTGTCCGAATGATGGTGGTGGTGGCGTTCAGACGATTGCTCTAGGCAGGTCATCATTATCTTCCACGTCCAGCTTCACTTTTGGCCTTTAAATAGGCCTTTTCAACCTTCTTCAATCAGGGAGTTTGAGAGAGGAGTCAAGGGAGAATCTAAAGAAGAGAAAAAGAAAAGAAAAAAAGAGAAAGGAAGAACTCCAGAGTGATACCCTGCCCGACCTACTCTCCAGCCAAGAATTCTGTTATTTCTACATTTATGTTATGCTTTTCTACTTGGAGAGTTGAACTTCCACTACTTTTGTGTCTTAACTGATATTAAGGGTGGTTGTATTTCAATTATTTCCTATATTTTATTTAGTATGTAATGAGAATTACCCGCACTTCTTCCTTTTTTATAGCAATGGAGTGTGAGTATTTTACTTATACCCTTCAGTGAACGGTGAACATATGTATATTATTGGTTAAATTATGGAAATACAGATATTTAATTATGCTATATTGTTATATATACCTCCCTTAATTGATGGATGGCTATATTTATAATATGCTCATGGTTATGAACAGTGAACAGTACTTAATATTCTATACCATACTATCTACTATTATGTACTTCATGCATGATACAGTGAATCCTATGAGTGCAAATGAGGGGACTAATCCCCTTTATGTCAGCTATAGTCCACCCAATGGCTCTTCTGTGCCTCCTCAATACACATAATGACTCTTCCTCTTGGATTGCCTCTAAAGTTGGACTAATTACCACTGGGAAGGTCTCATGCTCCCTCAAGAATGAATATTTGAGGTTGGATGGTAAAGGCTTCAATTCAAAAAAGGGTTTTTTGCACATTCGATGGACAAAATCTTCTTGTCTTGATGTGGAAGCTTTTCAAATGTAGAGGTCTATTTTTTGACCCCTTTCAAGCTCTCTGACTCCTCTTGATCAATACTTTCCTCCTCTCTCGACTTCAACAAAGTCAATAGTTCCAAGTGATTCTTCACCATGGTATCAATCCTATTTACTTCATGCATTTCCTCATCATCCCCCGGTTGTTTACACAAATTGAACATATTGAAGTCCATAGTCATATTCCCAAAAGTAAGCTTCATTAGTCCATTCCTGTAATTAATTACAGCATTAGAAGTAGCAAGGAATGACCCACCTAGTATGATAGGAATTTGTGAATTAGGGTTAGCAACTGGATGAGTTTTAAGCACAATCAAATCAACAAGGAAATAGAAATTATCAACTTGAACTAAGACATCCTCAACTACTCCCCTTGGTGTTCGAATGCTTCGGTCAGCCAATTGATGAGTGATTGGAGTTGGCTTCAACTCTTCAAGTTGGGGTTGTTGATACACCGAATAGGGTAGGCGGTTCCACCCCTGTAATTCCCTATTATGATGGCAATGGTAGGGCATCCGGGGTCTTTTAACTTCGGCAGTGTGTTTGTCCTCAAGATTGAGCTCACTTGCTCGGTGAGGAATGCCTTCTTGTGAACATTTAATTTCCTCTTCACTATGCATAAGTATTTCAAAATCTTGGCACATCACGAGATTTGTTTTATGGCATCGAGGAGTGATCTTTACCTACTTGAACATCTCAATAATGTTAGAATAGTTAGCCACCTTCATGGGTGGCTTCAAACGATTAGGAACAGGTGCCGAAATGGGGGATGTATGCATACTTTCATCAGCCAATTTTTCTTTCTCACTCACCTCACCCCCCTCAGAGTCATCCTTAGTATCTTTCTCTAATAGCAAAGTGGCCTTGCGTTAGACCTTTGGCACAATGGTCTTATCAAATTGTTCATCACTTCGAAGGGTGGTGACCGCCTTGAGTTACTCACAACTCTCCTTTACGGGTTCGGATGACTCAATCACATGTTAGCCTCTAAGGTTCTATTAGGGTTGAGTGGGGAATTTCTCCTTCTCTTGTTGTGATGTCCCTATGGTATTGGTCAGTTTTGTGATTTGAGTTGAAATGTTATTATTGAAGGCAGGTTGGCTTTGGATGAATTGATGAACCACATCCTCCAAATTCAACTTATGGGGAGGTTGGTAAGGTGGGAGGATTAGATGGTCCTTGTTGACCATAACCTTGTGGAGGTGGACTTTGGGAAAAACTTTGTGGAGGCGGGTTTGGTGAATACCCTTATGGATTGGACCAGGGGTATTGAGAGCTAGACGATTGACCTTGCCATGGTATTGATTTTGCTTAGGAAGCAATGAGGGTGAATATGTATTAGACCCGTGAGAGTGGGATTCTCATTCTTCTAAATGAAGTTCGAGTGATTACTCCAACTCGGATTGTAAGTGTTAGAATGCGGGGAGAATGATTACCTACTTTAATTGAAGGCATTCACTTGCTCATCGTAGACTTCCTTAAGTGCTAGAATGTTCGGGGACTCCAATATGGAATGCTCAACACTCTCACAAATAGAGCAAAACTCCTCGGTCTTTGAAATGTGGGACACCTTATATCTCCTATTGACCTCAAGACTCTCCACTTTCCTAGAAAATTTGGTGATTTTGGAGAACAAGTCTTCTCGATCCCTTAAATCATACATCCCTCCCCCGTTTGGTTGATTACTACTTGGAGAAGATCTCAGTACATCGGTGCGATTAGTAATATCCCAAGATTGTGTATTTTGTGCCAATGCACCAAGTAATCTAGGGTCACATCAGGATCCTTGTTTAAGAACTCCCCACGACACATCATGTCAATGAATTGTCGATGGCCCAATGTAATCCATTCGTAGAAGAAACTCACTAATTACCATGATTCAAAACCATGATGTGGAATGGATTGTAGCAATTCCTTGTTCATTGGCCTTTTTTGAAATATTTTGGATGTCCTTTTTAAGAGCAGTGGTTTTAGTCACCGAAAAAAATTTGTTCAAAAACTCGAAAAGAGTTTGTACATAAGAGGTTATGGATCGAGGCCTCAAGGAATTCAACTATGTTTTGGCTTTGTCCTTAAGGGAAATGGGAAACTATTTCAAGTGAGGTATATCTTCCATAGCATGATTAGTGAGGAAGGTTGCAACAATATCCTTGAATTCCTTGATATGCAAATAAGGATTCTGTCTTTTGATTCTGTGGAATTTAGGAAGTAGTTGCAACATTCTCGGCATATCTTGTGAAACCCGGAAAAATTTGAACTTTTTCTTAGAAAGGGCAAAATGGTAATTTGTCATCCTAATGCGTATTTAAAATACTCATGTTCTAGACCTTGGATGCGGAAACAGAGTTCGTCGTTGGATTCGTATCGCAAAATGTAGTCACTCTATTAAATTTCGTCGAATTTTGAGATAGTCAAATTTTTGCATGTCATTCGAGGCGACTACGAGATGAATGACATTTTAAAGGTCCCCAAAAATGAATTTTTTAAAAATTTTCTTAAAATTAAGTTAAATTTCTAATAAAATTAATTTGAACTAAATCCGAAACATAACGAATCGTTTCGGGATGAAAAATGGACCCGGAAGTCGAAAATATGCGGTGCGATGTGGACCACACATTCGGGACTATAAATATCTACTTAACTTAGATATTTTGGGAAAAATATCTCATGCTCTTGACCCTTGGCCGGCCATAGAGAGAAGAGAGTGAGAAGACAGAAAAACAAGAAGTTCTTCAAGCTTCAATCCAAGATTCCCGGAGTTCCGTCGGTCGAAATTCGTCGAGCCAATAATCAAAGTTCATCTCCTTGACGACGGCTACATGTACGTACCAAGAAAAGTGGATTTCACCAAAGGTCCAAAGAAAAGACTTTGGAGGAATCAAAGGTTCTTGGGCTTGTTTTGGCGTTTTTTAGAAGTTCTACCACTTCCTACATGCTACAAGCGGTAGGGTTCCCTCATACCTTTGTTTTATTCTTACCTTAAGTGGGCTTTTAGTGGTTGAAAATGGTTTATATGTGGGCTGTCCAAATGGACTGTTTTTGGACTGTTTTAATGGATGAAATTGGGTTGTATGTGCTGTCCAAATGGACTGTTAAGGGGCTGAATTACGGACTGTTTTTAGGCCATGTTATGGAATGTTTTGGTGCTGAAATTGAGGCTGTTTTGTGCACCAATTAGGGGCTATTTTTGGGGCTATATACGGACTGTTTTTGGGGCTGTTTTAGGGCCTACTTTGGGGCTATTTTAGGGCCTACTTTGGGGCGTTTTAGTGGCTAAATTTTGGGCCACTATGGGCTGATTTTCTTGTGGGCTGTTATGTGCTATATTTTGCCTTTTAAATTAAGTGTGTTTTTTACATAGATTATGTAATAACATGCTTGTCAATTGTGTTGAATATAAATGTTGACACATGCTAGTTGATGGTTTGACATTGTGATGAAATTATGGAGATTATTTGCATATGATATAAATCGCCATGGTAGACATTGATATGTAGAAATTGTTCTTTTGACATGCATTGCAATATGAATATGGAATTAACATCACATTCATGGGCATGAGTCATGAGTGTGGGTGTGTGTATGCATGGTTAATCAAACACCATTCTTGGTGATTGATGGGTGGACTTGGAAAAGTTGGGTTAAAAATTCGAATGAGTCACATGGTTGCATGAAAGAAAAACTTGTGTCGGGTATAGCAAGAAGGGGTAGATTCCCCCGTCGGGTGCAAGACCCAGTGACTTGGTTATACACTCTCCTGTGGTGAAATTTCGGAAAAGTGTAGTATGGTGTACAGAACTGGCGGTATAAAATCCAAAATCCATTGCCCAACAAGACACAACATTTTGATTTACAAAGTACTCATACAATGAGTAACACCCATCAATGATTTGGTTTTATAATAAAACAACTTTTATTTCAAATGATCATTTGGTGAATTTTTTCGTCAATTGACGGATTCAGTATACCTTGGCATTGCATTGTGTCGTGGAAGTCGGTGATGACTTGGGTTTAAGTGCATGAGTGAGTATCATCTCATTTCATGGCATGACATGATTACATTCCACATTTAATGAATATTCTTCTATGGAATGATTGTTAAATGTTGCTTGTTGCTTATACACACCACATATGCATCTAAGGTGGGGATTAGCCTCTGTAGGGATTATTCTCTAGGTGTTGGCTCACCCTATACAGGAAAATATTTCAGGTGGGAGAGATACACTGCTGGATGGCTCCAATTTGGACCCTCATGTTTGAAGAAAGCCGAATGTGGCTTTATTTTGTGTTAATATAAAACATTTGTGGAAATAATATTTTGGGCATGTAATCTTTTGCAAATAATTGTAATAGAACTTATATAGACTATTGTTAAACTAACCTTGCATGTTTTGATATAAATATGGAGAATTGGACCCGGTGTGGCCAATGTTTACTTATAATTGGACCCGGTGTGGTCATTATTGAATATTGGACCTCGGATGGGTCTTGTTATTATATGATTGCACAAGTTGATTTTTGGGTAGAGCTTCCCGTACAAAGGAGACTCTGCCCCGAATTTCATCAAAATTATGGTTCCCGGTAAATGGGGCACAATGACATGATATCGAATTACTCGATATCCACGGGTATTCCGCGGGTTGATGGGTAATCAACGGACCCCCGAATTTTGGGGTGTCACATATCTAGGAAGGCACGAGCTTGGACCAGTAAGAGAATGTATATGGAAGTGTGATTAGCACAAGACATTGCATATTTTTTATGTTGTTATGCCTTTTTATACTTGCTTTTGTTGTGAATATTGGGGAGAAATGTATTTAATATTCTCTCTAATGGAGTTTTGTGTAAATGTAGGTGAAAAGACATAAATGGTTTAAGTTAAGCCCCCATTGAAGTGTTTGAACTCAATGAAGATAAGGGGGTAGCTTAAAGGAAGGATTGGAAGGTGAAGAAGCCAAAAAAAAAATGCAATTTGGATGAAAACCTTCTAGAAGGTTTGGCTATAAACCTTTCGAAAGGTTTACACTTAGTCTGCCTATTCACTGTCAAAACCTTTCGGAAGGTTTTGTTTACTAGAATGAACCTTCCAGAAGGTTTACATCAACCTTCCGAAAGGTTTTGTTCACTGAAATGTTGTTTCAACTGTTTTTGCACAAACCTTCCGAAAGGTTTGCGTTGACCTTCTGGAAGGTTTTTCCCAGAATGCCCATACAGTTTGTAACTCAAGCTCTGCCATTTGGGGGCCCTACCTATACTTGTCCAACCTGTCCCCTAAAATGCCTTACACATCTACATGCCAACACTCATGCTTGGACTTTGGAGGCAATGACATTAATGAGGAGGAGAGATAAGAAGAAAGGCAAGGGAGATGCATGTTAGGCTTGTCCTAACCTACCCAAGCCATTAAGTCACCCTCCTATGGATGGGAGGGTTTTCATGCACCTAGAGCAAGCTTCATGGATGAAAATACATGTATCTTAGGGCATTATTCAAGTTGTATTGCATTGTAGAGAGAAAAACTCCAAGGTAAAAGATAGTTTAGAGAGAGAAAGCTTAGATTTTTACATTTTCTCCATCCATTTCACTTGTAATCCTCTACATTTTGGATTTCACCATTGTTGTATTAAGCTTTCTTCATTTTAAGTTTTAAAATGGGTATTGAATGTTTTTATTCATCGTTTAATTTGTCTTGCATTAATACGAGTCCGAATCTTCATTTCTTTATAGTGTCTCTTCATTACATTTATGTTTTTGCTTTAAATACTAGTAGCTAAGCTTTTAGTTGGCTAATCCAAGGGAGAATTTCTCTTGCGTATGCTAAATCAACTCTTTTTCATTCCTCCTCATAGTGTACAATGATTTGGTTTGACTTGGTTGAGTGTGGATGTGGTTGTGAGTTCTTGATACACCGTAGACTTGCCGCGAGGTATCCTTGAATCCTCATCTCCATTATAGCCCCTCGCATCCTAAGAATCAATCAAACATCTAAGCACCATTGGAGGAAGGTCTTGAGCTGATTTGGCATTCCCATTGGAATGACCTCTTCAGATTAGCCAACACTTGTTTCCATTTCAATTTCATCAAGAACACAATTCACCAAACCTCAAACATTAAAGATTTTTACACTATTCCTTTTTCACCAAAATCATCTTCAACATAATTCCTTTCCTTCCCTAAGGAGACAACCTTGGAATATGAATTTCAAGTAAAACACGACCCTTGAAAGTCTCTCTACACTTGGAGAGCACTTTTATTCACGCACACACACATTTCATCCCACACACCCGTTTTTCTTGCTTGCATCAAACCCAAGTGAGAGGGACTCGCCCACACACATAAGCCATACACACATTAAGGGTTCATGTTTGGAAATTAGGAACACACAAAGAATAAATCAAGCATTTTTGACACCATTACCGAGGAGGGCAAAATGTTGAATTGAGAAGGTGATTTTCGGATAACAGAGGTAAATCCCGTGATTTTCTTCTCGGGCTGAGGTACGTTGCTCCTTTTATATACTTTTGTTTTTTTATGTTTTCATTTGTAGATAGTGTGTTGTATGTGGGGATGGGATGAACAAACTGATAGGTTAGACAACCTTTAGGCCCCAATATAAACATTGACCAAAACTCACCCGAGGATGCCGGTGACAACTTTGAGGAGTTGGGCGCCAATGTGAATGTCCCAAGGGGAGGTGGAGTGTAAGAACCTAGAGTTCCAAATCCGAGAATGCACTTTCCTCATAGGAATGAAGGGAACAACATCCAAATTGAGCCTCTGGCAAGGTCAATAAGGGATTACCTTTAACCGACTCGTAGCACCACTCCCTCATGCATTCTCTTACCGGTGCAAGTTCATGCCCTAACATTCTGGCACTTAAGGAAGAGTACCATGAGCAAGTTAGTGCCTTTAACCAAACAAGGTAATCATTCTCCCTACATTCAAACACTTACAATTCGGGTTGGCGTAATCACCCACACTTTAGTTGGAGAAATGAGAATCCCACTCCTCATGGTTCTAATGCATATTCACCTCTCATGCCTCCTAAGCAAAGTCAATACCAAGGTCAAGGCCAAGCGTCTAACTCTTAATACCTCCGGTCTAATCCGCAAGGGTATTCACCTAACCCACCTCCAAAAAATGTTTTCCAAAGTCCACCTCCACAAAATTATGCTCAACAAGGACCATCCAGTCCTCCCACCTACCAACCTCCCCATGAGAGAAATTTGGAGGATGTGGTGTATAATTTCATCCAAAGTCAAACAACCTTCAACAATAACATTTCAGCTCTAATTAAAAAATTGACCAATACCATAGGGACGTCAAAACAAGGGAAGGGAAAATTCCCTACTCAACCCTAAGACAAACCTAAAGGTCAACATGTGATTGAGACATCTGAACCCATAAAGGAGAGTTGTGAGCAAGTCAAGGCGGTCACTACCCTTCGAAGTGTCAAACAAATTGATAAGATCAAGCGCCAAAAGTCTTTCCCAATGCCACATTGCCATTAGAGAAAGAGACTGAAGATGACTTTTAGGGGGTATGGTGAGTGAAAAAGAAAAAAATGTTGATGAAAATGTGCATGCATCCCCTATTCCTGCCCCTTTTCTCAATCGTTTGAAGCCACCCTTTAAGGTGGCTAACTATTCTGGTATAATTGAGATGTTCAAGCAGGTTAAAATCAACATTCAACTCCTGAATCCCATAAAGCATATCCCTTCGTGTGCCAAGATTTTGAAGGATTTATGTACGGTGAAGAGGAGGCTAAATGTGCACAAGAAGACATTCCTCACTGAGCAAGTGAGCTTAATCTTGAGGACCAACACCCCACCAAAGTTCAAGGACCCCAAATGCCCTATCATTGCCATCACAATAGGGAATTGTCGGATGGAGCAAGCTCTCCTTGACTTGGGGGCAAGTGTCAACCTCCTACCATACTCGGTGTCTCAATAACTCCAACTTGAAGAGTTAAAGCCAAATCCAATCAGTCTTTAGTTGGTAGATAGTAGTGTCAAAACACCGCGGAGAGTAGTTGAGGATGTTTTTGTCCAAATTGATAAATTTTACTTCGTTGTTGAGTTTATTGTGCTTGATACTCACCTAGTTGCAAATCTTAGATCCCAAATTCCTGTCATGTTTGGTAGACCTTTTCTTGTCGCATCTAATGTTGTGATTAATTGTAGGAATGCTCTTATGAAGTTGGCATTTAGGAACATGACTATGGACCTCAATGTTATAAACTTGTTTAAACAACTAGAGGATGATGAAGAGGCACAACAGATCAATTGAATCAACACATTGGTGGGGGAACAGTTGGAACTAATGACCATCTTAAAGTTGGGAAAGAAGAAGAATGTTAATTTAGAGGAGGTTGATGAGCAAGAGGAGTTGGAGAGATTGAAAGGGGTATAAAAATGGACCCCTAAATTTGAGAAGCTTCCACATCAAGATAAGAAGATTTTTCCATCGAATGAGCAAAAGCCCATCTTGGAGTTGAAGTCATTGCCATACAATCTCAAGTATGCATACCTTGGAGATGACAAGACCTTTCCAGTGGTGATTAGCTCAACTTTGGAGGCAAAGCAAGAAGAGGATCTCATGAAGGTGTTGAGGAAGCATAAGAGAGCAATAGGGTGGACAATTGCCAACATCAAGGGGATAAACCCCCTCATTTGTACACACTGTATCTTCCTTGAAGAAGACTCCAAGCCGTCTCGACAACCACAAAAAAGGTTGAACCCAATCATGAAGGATGTGGTGAGAGATGAGGTACTAAAGCTACTTGATGTGGACATTATTTTTTTGATTGCCGATAGTAAGTGGGTTAGCCCCATGCAAATAATACCCAAGAAATTGAGAGTCGTCGTACAGGCAAATTAGGAGAATGAACTTATTATAGCAAATTAAAAGAACGAGCTTATTCCAACAAGGGTGATCACAGGATGGAGAGTGTATATTGATTACTGAAAGCTTAACTTATACACGAGAATACATCACTTTCTTTTGCCATTCCTTGACCAAGTATTGGAGAGAGTAGCTGGGCATTTGTTTTTTTGCTTCTTGGATGGATATTTTGGCTACAATCAAACTGAGATCGCAATGGAGGATTAGGAAAAGACCACCTTCACTTGCCCTATGCTACCTTTGCTTACCGACACATGCCTTTCGGTTTGTGTAACCCCCCAGGGACTTTTTAACGTAGCATGATGGGGATTTTCAGTGATATAGTGGAGAAGATCATTGAGGTGTTTATGTATGACTTCTCAGTGTTTGGAAATTTGTTTGATGGATGTCTTGAGAATTTGGAGAAAGTTCTTGAGAGATGTGAAGAGAAGAACTTGTTCCTCAATTGGGAGAAGTGCCACTTCATGGTGAAAAAAGTAATTGTGCTTGGGCACATCATCTCGGCAAAAGGGATTAAAGTTGACAAATCAAAGGTTGAGGCAATTTTCAACCTCCCCACACTGACAGTCATTAAAGATATTAGGTCGTTTCTTGTTTATGCTGGCTTTTATCGTCATTTCATTAAAGATTTTAGTGCATTGGCCCGACCTTTTACCAATTTACTTTCAAAAGATGTCCCATTTGTTTGGTTGGATAGTTGTGAGGTATCTTTCAAAAAATTAAAAAGCATGCTCATTACACCTCCAATTATGCGACCGCCCAAGTGGGATATACCATTTGAACATATGTGCGACGCGAGTGATTACGCGGTCGGCGCAATACTCGGTCAAAGGGAGGACAAGAGACCTTATGTAATATACTATGCTAGAAAAACCCTTAACGAGGCACAAATGAATTATACCACCACTAAAAAGGAATTGCTAGCAGTAGTATTTGCATTGGATAAATTTTTGTCGTACATCATTCGTTCACCTATAGTAATCTATACCAATCACTCTACTTTGAAGTGTCTTTTCTCTAAGCAGGATGTCAAATCAAGAATCATTAGGTGGATACTCCTCCTAGAAGAATTCAACTTGACGATCAAGGACAAAAAGGGAGTTTAGAACGTGGTGGCAGATTATTTATCCCTACTTGTGGTGCTAGATACCGATGAGCATATCCATATCCCTGACTCTTTTCCTGACAAACATTTACTTTTAATTCATTATGTTTGTCCATGGTATGATGGCATATGTAATTATCTTGCTACAAGACAAATACCATCGCATTGGAGCCCAGAGGATAAAAGGAGGTTTATGGCAGATGTGAAGTACTTATACTTCAATAACCCGTATCAGTTCAAGTACTGCCCTGACCAAGTCATGCACAGATGCGTACCAGAAAATGAGCAGCGGGATGTCATTGTATTTTGCCACTCGAAAGCATGCGGTGGCCACTTCTCCTCCAAGAAGACTTCAGCAATAATTCTACAATCAGGTTTTTATTGGCCCTCGTTAAACAAAGATTGTGTTTCATTCGGTAAAGAATGTGATAGGTGTCAAAGATTGGGTAGTGTGACCTGAAGGAACATGATGCCCCTCTCTCCTATACTTGTTATTGAGATGTTTGATAGTTAGGACATTGACTTTATGGATCCCTTCCGCATGTCGTTTGGCTACCTATACATTCTACTGGCAGTAGACTACATGTTCAAATGGGTGGAGGCTATCCCAACCAAGACAATGACCACCAGGTTGTGGTCAAGTTCTTGAAAGAGAACATTTTTTTAAGGTTCGGGATACATTTCTGTAATAAGTCATTTGAATCGTTGACTCATTAATAAGGCATCACACACAAGGTGTCCATCGCATATCACCCACAAACCAATGGCTAAGCCGAGTTGGCCAATAGGGAGATCAAAAATATCTTATAGGAAATGGTGAACCTAAATAGGAAAGATTGGTCATTTAGATTGACTGATGCCCTATGGGCTTACCGCACTGCTTACAAGACTGTTTTAGGTATGTCTCCCTACCGGCTCGTCTATGGAAAGGCTTGTCATTTGCTAGTCAAAATAGAACACAAGGCCTATGGGTCATAAAGACTTTAAACTTCAATTTGAGAATGGCCTGAGAGAATAGGAAGCTAGAAATGAATGACTTGGAAGAGATTCAAAGAGATGCGTATAAGAGCTCTAAAATTTCAAAAGAGAGGGTTAAGATCTTTTATGACAAATTCATTATGAGGAAGTCATTTGAACTCGGGCAAAAAGTGCTTTTGTACAGCTCTCGTCTCTCAATTTTTAAAGGAAAACTCTGATCCCGTTGGGATGCCCCTATCTTGTCAAGGTTGCCTACCCCAATGGAGCCTTGGAAGTCACAAACCCTGAGGATGGCAAGACATTCAAGGTAAATGGCCAAAAACTTAAGCCATTTTTTGAGAGTTTTGAAGGACAAGGAGTGGAGAAAAATTTGATGGATCCAGTCTACCAGGACTTGTTAGAGGATTGAATGCTCTCATGGTTTTTAGTGTATGGTTGATTTCACTTTATCTATTTATGTTTACTTACTCTATCTTTGCGTATAGTGTTGTTTTCCTTAGTTTCGGATATTAGTATTTTGTCAAAGCTCAAGTGCGAGGTGTTCTCTAACCTTACTCACCTTTTCTATAGTCCTTCATTTCATATCATATCTTTTTTGTTGCATTGTGGACAATGCATGAATCAAATTGGGGGGTGAAGTGCACCATTTGTATGACACACCAATGTTTGTGAAATTTTTTGTTGATAATACCAATTTTTGTGGTGAAAATTCACCTTTCACATATCCTACAGATTTTTGTTTACAATAGTTGCAAATTATGTGAAAAAATTAAAAAAATTTGTGAAAAAAATCTGAATGTTGATCTGCATTCCCTTATTAAGAGTGTGATGGGGTTGTTGATATGTTGATCTTTGTGTTGAATTTTGAATACAAGAGCACATTATAAAAGTTCATCCAATGCTTGAGTATCACTTATGTGTTTGCTTTTGAACTCACCAATATTTTCACCTTGAATGTGTAATTTCATCAATTTACGAATTGAGTTCACATTTTAGTACTTGACACGAATAATGGAGATGAGTAAGAACCCATGAGAGCTTTAGTGCCAATCCTTGTTGGAGAGAACTTACATTTACTCAAGGAACAAGTTTTCAAATTTCAAATGTGTTCAATAACCTCATTTTGCTTGTTTTGGTTAGGTGTATTTGGGTAGTTGATTGACTTTGTCTTGATATTTACAATGCTCTCCCTTGCCTATCTAGAAATGATCTTAGGCCATCCTTGATTTGCATTGAGCCTTTGCCCTTTTTCTTGTGAAAATTTTATCCATAGTGCGGTGATTGAGCCTTAAGTGTAAATTTGTTTCCATGCCATAAATTTGACCAAGCCAATGCAAAATGATAAAATCTACCTCACCTTGGTTGTTCCTAGAGATGAATATGAGTGATCATAAAAGAAAAAAAAGTATGGTGTGAAAACTCAAACAAAAGGGATGAATGCTGTTGAAACTCAAATAGTTGAATGAAAAAAGAATGAAAATCCAAAAAATGAGAAAAAAAAGGGGTGAAAAGAAGGAAAGAATGACAAACCAAAAGAAAAATGTTAAGAAAAAGAGAAAAAGTGAAATAAAAGGTGTGGTGATGATGTTAGACTGAAAATCCCATGAAAAGGTAGGTGTTTTTGAAATAAAAGTATTTCACTCGGAACATATCCTTCATTTCATTTACCTTAATATCACCCCAAGGCCCTATCATAACCATTGAAAATCTTGAAGGATCTAGAGAAGCATGGGAGATGCATACTTTTAAAGAAAAAAGAGAAGTTGATTTGATATCTAGTGCCCTAACATTCCTTTCATGAGATTATGCCAAGGTTGTTTCACTTTCATGCATGAACTTCATTTTTGGATTATATGTGCGCATACTTCATTTTGTGCACAACATTCTATCTCAAATATACACATGAAGAGCATGTCAGGATAGCTATAGTGTGACTCATTGTTGAGAGACACCCTTTGTAAAACCCGGTAAATTTAAATTTTGTAAACAAGGGCAAAACGGTAATTTTGCCGCTACAGTACGGGTTAAAAACTTGAATTTTTATTGATCTCAGATGATGAAACGGACCTCACCATTAAATTCGCCTGACGAAATCTAATTACCATGTCAAATTTTATCAAATTCCGAGATAGTCAAATTTTTTACATTTTACGAGACGATCGAGTCTCGGGTGGCCCAAAAACGGGATTTCTAATAAAATTTTGAAAGTTAGAAAATAATTTAAAGTAAATTAAAATTAAATTAATTTGAACTTGAACCGGAGTGAAATTAAATCATTTTGGGACGAAAATAGACCCGGGAAAAAGAGGTTGTGTGGCACAATGTAAGCCAAGTAAATGGAGGGTATAAATAGGGGTAAAAATCAGATTTTCCCCCCATTCTTCAGCCGGTTTAACATGAGAAAAGAGGAGAGGGAAACAAGAGAAGTTCTCCACCTTCTCTCTACGATTTAGGAGGCTATGGAGCTCAAATTCACACGGGCCAAGGATTAAAGTTGCTCCTCTCGCCGAGGGCTACGCGACCACACAAAAAATGACGGGTTTCGCCGAAGGTTGAAAAATGAGATTTTGGGGAAGTGAGGATTCAAGATTGTTTCGGGTTCTTGGAGCTTCACAACGTCGATTTACACTTAAAGAGGTAGGGTTTCTCCTACTTTGGTTCACTTTGCTTACCTAGGGTGTATTTGGAATGGGGTAAGGGTGTAGAATAACCTAGGTCATTGACTATGGTTATGAAAATGAGAAAATGGGTATGGAGTTTGGCCTAGACCAATTCCTAGCTAAGTTTGGTATAAGGAATGTACTTGTGTGATTTCCTTGGAATTTGATATTTTGGGCATACTATATGTTTATATTATGCTTTGTGAATGTGGTGGAAATTCTTGTGTGATAACATGAATTGTTGCCTTGAAGGTGTTTGCCAAAATGCCTATGTGTGGATTAAGTTGTTATGACATGATGATGTATAACATGCTTAGAAAATGTGTTGGAAAGAATTGTTAATATGTGCTCACTGATATATTGACATTGAAATGATTCACGGGATTTATATGCTTATGATATGAATTTCCATGGGATATGCGGATATATGGTTAAATTGCTCATTTGGCATCCATTGCATCTTGGGGATACTATAACATCGCATTCATGGGCTTAGGCATGAGTGTGGGTATGTGTGGTGCATGGTTTAATCATACACCACATATGGTGGTTGACAGTGGGCTCGGGAAAGTGAAATTGAAGATTCCACTGTGTTACACGGTTGCATGCATGAAAAATTG
Organism: Ilex paraguariensis; assembly: GCA_963454935.2. Classification (NCBI taxonomy): domain Eukaryota; kingdom Viridiplantae; phylum Streptophyta; class Magnoliopsida; order Aquifoliales; family Aquifoliaceae; genus Ilex; species Ilex paraguariensis. Next base: position 1,070,027 of record CAUOFW020009501.1, read on the forward strand.
GGTTGGGGTAGCAAGAAGGGCTAGACTATCCCTCGGGTGAGAGGCTCGGTGATTGGATACACACTCCATTGGTATAAGAGCCCAAGAAGTATGTCGATGTACGCGGAACCGTTGGTAGAAGTCCATAAATTCTGTGTCGGTTGGGTGCCGTTGGTGTATGTCCATAAATATCCACCCCAAATAAAGACTGGGAGATTTTAAATAGTCATTTAGAGGATAATATAAATGGAGGGAGCTAGAAGGTCNTGATGATGTTAGACTGAAAATCCCATGAAAAGGTAGGTGTTTTTGAAATAAAAGTATTTCACTCGGAACATATCCTTCATTTCATTTACCTTAATATCACCCCAAGGCCCTATCATAACCATTGAAAATCTTGAAGGATCTAGAGAAGCATGGGAGATGCATACTTTTAAAGAAAAAAGAGAAGTTGATTTGATATCTAGTGCCCTAACATTCCTTTCATGAGATTATGCCAAGGTTGTTTCACTTTCATGCATGAACTTCATTTTTGGATTATATGTGCGCATACTTCATTTTGTGCACAACATTCTATCTCAAATATACACATGAAGAGCATGTCAGGATAGCTATAGTGTGACTCATTGTTGAGAGACACCCTTTGTAAAACCCGGTAAATTTAAATTTTGTAAACAAGGGCAAAACGGTAATTTTGCCGCTACAGTACGGGTTAAAAACTTGAATTTTTATTGATCTCAGATGATGAAACGGACCTCACCATTAAATTCGCCTGACGAAATCTAATTACCATGTCAAATTTTATCAAATTCCGAGATAGTCAAATTTTTTACATTTTACGAGACGATCGAGTCTCGGGTGGCCCAAAAACGGGATTTCTAATAAAATTTTGAAAGTTAGAAAATAATTTAAAGTAAATTAAAATTAAATTAATTTGAACTTGAACCGGAGTGAAATTAAATCATTTTGGGACGAAAATAGACCCGGGAAAAAGAGGTTGTGTGGCACAATGTAAGCCAAGTAAATGGAGGGTATAAATAGGGGTAAAAATCAGATTTTCCCCCCATTCTTCAGCCGGTTTAACATGAGAAAAGAGGAGAGGGAAACAAGAGAAGTTCTCCACCTTCTCTCTACGATTTAGGAGGCTATGGAGCTCAAATTCACACGGGCCAAGGATTAAAGTTGCTCCTCTCGCCGAGGGCTACGCGACCACACAAAAAATGACGGGTTTCGCCGAAGGTTGAAAAATGAGATTTTGGGGAAGTGAGGATTCAAGATTGTTTCGGGTTCTTGGAGCTTCACAACGTCGATTTACACTTAAAGAGGTAGGGTTTCTCCTACTTTGGTTCACTTTGCTTACCTAGGGTGTATTTGGAATAGGGTAAGGGTGTAGAATAACCTAGGTCATTGACTATGGTTATGAAAATGAGAAAATGGGTATGGAGTTTGGCCTAGACCAATTCCTAGCTAAGTTTGGTATAAGGAATGTACTTGTGTGATTTCCTTGGAATTTGATATTTTGGGCATACTATATGTTTATATTATGCTTTGTGAATGAGGTGGAAATTCTTGTGTGATAACATGAATTGTTGCCTTGAAGGTGTTTGCCAAAATGCCTATGTGTGGATTAAGTTGTTATGACATGATGATGTATAACATGCTTAGAAAATGTGTTGGAAAGAATTGTTAATATGTGCTCACTGATATATTGACATTGAAATGATTCACGGGATTTATATGCTTATGATATGAATTTCCATGGGATATGCGGATATATGGTTAAATTGCTCATTTGGCATCCATTGCATCTTGGGGATACTATAACATCGCATTCATGGGCTTAGGCATGAGTGTGGGTATGTGTGGTGCATGGTTTAATCATACACCACATATGGTGGTTGACAGTGGGCTCGGGAAAGTGGAATTGAAGAATCTACTGAGTCGCACGGTTGCATGCATGGAAAATTGGGTCGGGGTAGCAAGAAGGGCTAGACTATCCCTCGGGTGAGACGCTCAATGATTGGATACGCACTCTGTTGGTATAAGAGCCTAAGAAGTGTGTCGGTGTACGTGGAATCGTTGGTGGAAGTCCATAAATTTTGTGTCGGTTGGGTGCCGTTGGTGTATGTCCATAAATACCCATCTCAAATAAAGACCCAAAGATTTTAAATAGTAATTTAGAGAATAATATAAATTGTGGGAGCCAGAAGGGCTCAATTTTATATGCATTGACATTTGCATGTGTTAAGGAGCCGGGAAAGGCTCGGGGTTAAAAATGCGGGAGTGAATCTCATTTCATTCATGGCATGGCATGGTAAATTCCAACATGGATTACATATTCTTGCATTGGAATGGATTTTGGTTGTGTTGTGTTGCATAATACATTCATATGCACATAGGTGGCGAGTAGCCCTTGTAAGAAATATTCTACTCGACGTTGGCTCACCCTATACGGGAAACATTTCAAGTGCGGAGTTCATACCAGGAGAGGACTTGCATTCAGGGCCTCAAGGGTGAAGAAAAGCCGGTTTGTGGCTTTTGGAAACAAAGTTTTGTAAAAACTTTGGTTAAATGTCGTTTTGACATGTAAATTATGTAAAGCCATGTAATAGAACTTGTATGGGTCATGTATAATGTAGAAAATGTTATTATACATGTTTGGGATGGATTTGAGAAGGTTTGGGATGAATTGGAAATGAAACACTGATGAAATATTAAATTCTAGACAAAACCTACCGGTAACAAGCAATAACTACTTGTAGTTAACTGGTAATATCTGTCCAGCAGGCAATAACTACCGATAACTAACAAGTAGTACCCGTCTAGCAGGCAAAACCTACCGGTAGCAACAGGTAGTATCTGCCCAGTAGGAGGAAGCTACCGGTAGCTTACAGGTAGAACTTCTACCGGTAGTTAAAACAAACACCTACCGGTAGCTCTTCCAAAAATCTGAAAACTATAAAATTGTTTTGCTAACCTTTAGAACTTTATTTTCTTTAGTTCCAATGATACAAATGGACATTAAATGAGGTATATTGAGGCTCATTTAACCTTAATAGGATTAAATGAATTAAAGGAAATACTGATCCTTGTATGGGTTATAATCCCGGTTACAGGGATGTGATAAACGTGATGTCGAACCATGCGACAATCACGGATATTTTTGCGGATTGAGGGATGGTCAATGAGACCCCCGATTTTATAGGCGTCACAGCTTGGTATCAGAGCATTAGTATACGGATTACCTAGGGCTTGATGGACATTGGGTTTAGACCATTGCATGCATTGTACATTTCATCTTATGTGCTTACATTGTGTTACATGATTACGTGCTATTTGATTATGTGAATGATATACTTGGTAAAATGTATATGGAAAGGGACACTAGGGTTAGAAAATATAACCTTGGGGGTCAGAAAAGAAATGAACGGGATAGTTCAAGGTATAAATGTTTATTAGTGGGTGGTATAGACTCTAGTAGGGAAACAAGGAGAAAAATCTCAATGTTTCAAGTTTGGTCCCTATCATGGGATACTAAATAAATGCTCTATTGCTATCTGGCATGTGTGTAGATGGAAACTAGAGGGAAGTGACGTCAGGGTGGATGGAACAACAAGCCTTTGTGGAGGCTATTGGTGCGGCAGCTGCTACGATTGCACAAGCTAGTGCTACAGCCGCTACTATTGCACAGACTAGTACAAGTGGAGGACAAGGAGGCTCAAGTAACCTCCAGAAGTTCAAGGCACATAATCCTTTGGTCTTCATGGAAGGGGCGGATCCTATGGTGGCTAACCATTGGTTCCGGCAAGTCGATAAGGTATTGAGGGCTATGGAGATCACCTCCGATGCCACGAAGATAACCCTAGCTACGTTTCAGCTGGAAGGAGAATCCCAATTGTGGTGGGATTGGGTGAAGGACTCCAAAAACTTGGAGGCTATGACTTGGGTAGAGTTCAAGGAACTCTTAATGGGAAAGTATTTCCCAGCGGCTGCAAGACATGCAAAGGCCTAGGAGTTCTTAGATTTGTGATAAGGGACAATGTCGGTGATGGAATACATGGCTAAGTGCACGAAATTAGCACGTTTTGCCGATGATTATGTGGCCATAGACTTGGCCAAGGTGAGGAAGTTCAAGGATGGTTTAAAATTTTCCATCCAGGGCAAAATTGTGGGGCCTCTTTTGCAAGACTTAGACTCAATGGTCACCACAGCTATGGCCATTGAGAGGGATGTAGAGGATGCACGGAACATCCGGGAGGCAGGTGTGAAAGATAAGAAGAAGGAGGGTCAATCCTCTTCTTCTAGCTTGGGAAAGAGGCAGAGAACTTCTACTCGTCAGGGACAGGGTTGTGGTTGTCAAGGCTAAGGCCAGGGTCAATCCTCCTAAGGCGGGAGAAATTAGCGGACTACATATCAGGCGGGATAGAGGACATGTTTCCATTGCCACCAGCTGGGACACATGAAATGGGATTGCCCCCAGAGGTAGGGATCCCAAGGCTATGACTCATCTCAATTACAGTCGTTGGTGGAGAAACCACAGACACAGTACACTCCTCACTACCTCTCTATGGGCCAAGGAAGCCAGTACTAGTTTCAAGGAGCTGCACAGGCCCCAACTACTTCTCGTGCTGGAACTCCGCAGTCAGGCCAGATGGGCCAGGGCATGGGTCAAGGTTGAGGCTAGGGCTCATAGGCCGGGACTTCAAGGACTCAGAAGCGTGTCTACACCATGGTGCCACAGACTGAGCCGGCAGATCTGTCAGTGATACAGGATACATTCCTACTCTCTCGCTTACGGGCTAGAGTATTATTTGATTCTGGTGCATCGCATTCTTTTATTGCTGCATCATGTGTGAAAGACTTGGGCTTAGAGGTTGAGGCCTTGGAAAAGCCATTGTATGTGAGTTCTCCCCTTGGATCTAGGGTGAGAGTTGATCAAATGTGTCATGAGTGTGAGTTAGAGATCTCGAGGATTCTACTCACCATGGACCTTAGGATTATGGACATGTCGGAGTTTGATGTGATCCTTGGGATGGATTGGTGGACGGCACATCGGGTCGTTATTGATTATGATAGGAAGAGGGTCACTACTTACACACCTGATGATGTATGTTTCAAGTTTCAGGGGGGAAAACATGATGCTTTACCCCAAGCCGTGTATGAGTCAAGATGGCACAAACATTTGATGGGTTAGCTTGCAAGGCTTACCCTAGAGGGCGAGGCAAGACAGAAGTTGCGTCTACCTCGGGTTGTATGTGAGTATGAGGATATTTTTTTGGACGAACTACTGGGATTACCTCCACATAGGGATGTAGACTTCAACATTGAGTTGCATCCTGGTACGTCACCTATTTTTATAACTCCACATAGGATGGCACCAGCCGAGTTGCAGGAACAAAAGGTCCAATTGCAAGAATTATTGGACAAGGGCTTCATTAGACTGAGCACTTCACCTTGGGGTGCTCCGGTGCTATTTGCCAAGAAAAAAGATAAGACTCTTTGGTTGTGTATCGATTATCGACAGTTGAACCGGGTTACTATCAAGAATAGATACCCTTTGTCGAGGATTGATGACTTGTTTGATCAACTGAGAAGGGCAAGGGTCTACTCCAAAATAGATCTTTGCACCGGTTACCATCAGTTGAGGGTTAGGGAGGAGGATATCCCTAAGATGGAGTTCAAAACTCGGCACGAGCATTTCTAATTCACAGTGATGCCATTTGGATTGACAAATGCCCCGACGACATTCATGAATCTCATGCATAGGGTGTTTCAGCCCTACCTTAATCAGTTCGTCGTGGTCTTTGTTGATGATATATTGATCTACTCCAAGTCTGAGGAGGAACACGAGGGTCACTTGAGGGTTGTTCTCCAAACATTGAGAGATCATCAGTTATACACTAAGTTCAACAAATATAAATTTTGGTTTACTGAGGTGAAATTTTTGGGACATGTAGTGTCGACTTTGAGTGTATTCGTGGACCCGAAAAAGGTGGAAGCAGTTATGAATTGGGGGAGACCGAAGTCAGTCTTCGAGATACATAGTTTCTTGGGATTGGTAGGATATTACTAGAGATTCATCGAGGACTTCTCTAGATTAGCTGCTCTTATGACCAAGTTGACTCAGAAAGAGGTCAAGTTTGAGTGCAATGATGCATGTGAGAAGGCATTCTAGGAGTTGAAGTGGAGACTTACTTTTGCTCCTATTTTGATAGTCCCAGAAAGGGGACAGAGATACACGGTGTATTGTGATGCCTCAAAAGAAAGACTTGGATGCGTTTTGATGTAATCCAGGAGAGTGGTAGCTTATGGCTCGCGGTAGTTAAAGAATCACGAGCAGATTTACCCCACGCATGACATGGAGTTGGTGGCAATTGTCTTTGCCTTGAAGGCTTGGCGCCACTACTTATACGGGGAACAATTTGAGGTACTTTCGGACCACAAAAGTCTAAAGTTTATCTTCACACAGCGGGACCTTAACATGAGGCAACGTAGGTGGATGGAGTTTCTTGAGGACTACAACTTCACCTTGCATTACCATCCCGGTAAGACAAATGTGGTGGCTAATGCACTCAACTGGAAGTCACGAGCAGTCTTGGCTAGTGTGGCTTCCAGGGAGTGGCAGATGCTCGAGACTGTGGGATAGTTCGGGCTATGATACATGGGTCAGGCTCAGGGTGTTTTAAGGAGCTTAGTGGCTACAGCTACCCTACTGAGCAAGGTGATAGAGTCCCAGGGCTGGATGTGGAGTTATCATCTATCAAGGATCGAGTACAGGCAGGTTCTGGTGACGAGGGCCGAACCATTCACTCAGATAGTGGTCTTCAGTTTAGGGGAGGATTGTGGTTCCCTAGTCGGCAGAGCTCAAAGAAGAGATTCTCAGGGAGTTCCATTGTTCCCGATTTGTTGTACATCCAGGTGGCAAGAAGATGTACCATGATCTTTGTTGCCAGTATTATTGGAGCAAGACGAAGAAAGATGTTGGGAATTTTGTTAGTTGATGTCTCACGTGTCAGCAGGTGAAAACTGAACACCAGAGACCAGCGGGGTTACTCCAGCCTTTAGAGGTAGCTGAGTGAAAGTTGAAGCATGTCACGATGGATTTTGTGACTCACTTGCGACGGACATCGTGGGGACATGACGTGTTGTGGGTGATAGTGGACCGGCCTACCAAGTCGGCACATTTTCTGGCTGTGCGGATGACCTTCACACTAGAGCAATTCTGTAAGTTGTACATATGGGAGATTGTCTAGTTGCATGGGGTGCCCGTGTCCATAGTATCGAATTGGGATCCCAGGTTCACGGCTAAATTTTGGGAGAGTTTTCACCGAGTCATGGGGACACAGTTGATGATGAGCACTGTTTTTCATCCTTAGATGGACAGTCAGTCTGAAAAGACTATCCAGACGTTAGAGGACATGCTACGGGCATGCGTCCTAGATCTCAAGGGTAGTTGGGAAGATCACTTACCCTTGGTAGAGTTTACCTACAACAACAGTTACTAGGCGAGCATACAGATGACACCCTATGTGCCATTATATAGGAGGCCATGTTGATCTCCGATTTGTTGGACAGAGGTGGGAGAGAAACCCTCTACAGGTCTGAATTTGATCAAAGACACCTCCGAGAAGGTAGACTTGATTCGGAAGCGTCTTCTCACGACTTAGAGCCGACAGAAAAGCTACGCTGATAGATGACGACAACCTCTAGAGTTTGAGGTGGGAGATTATGTCTTCTTGAAGGTGATGCCTAAGAGAGGAGTAGTCAGGTTTGGTAAGCGAGAAAAGCTGTCGCCAAGGTATATCAGGTCCTTCGAGGTACTTGAGAGAGTTGGTATAATTGCTTACCAGTTGGCATTACCGCCAAATCTATCAGGTGTTCATACGGTATTCCATATCTCTATGCTCCAGAAGTACACCTAGGATCCGACTAGTGCACATCATGGATAGCTGGGAGCAGGTTTTGCAAGGCAAGGCCGTGCGGCTAGTGAAGGTGTTGTGGCAGCACCGAGGAGTGGAGGAGGGGACATGGGAGTGCGAGGACACTATACGTACCAACTATCCATTCCTGTTCGAGGATGGAGGTATAGGTTTTACGATTTCATGTATAAAGTCATTGTAGCATATGCATGCGGTTAAGTGTCTATGTGTGTGTGTGAATTTTGGGGACAAAATTCTTTTAAGGGGGGGAAGAATGTAAAACCCGGTAAATTTAAACTTTTGTAAACAAAGGTAAAACGGTAATTTTGTCGCTACAGTACGGGTTAAAAATCTGAATTTTTCTAGATCTTGAATAACGAAATGGATCTCACCTTTGGATTCGTCTTGCGAAATCTAATTACCACGTCAAATTTCATCGAATTCTTAAATAGTTTTATTTTTTGCGTTTTACGAGGCAATCGAGTCTCGAGTGACCCAAAAATGGGATTTCTAATAAAATTTCAAAAGTTAAAAAAAATTTAAGGTAAATTAAAATAAAATTAATTTAAACTTGAACCGGGGCAAAATTAATCGTTTAAGGACGAAAACAGACCCGAAAAAAAGAGGTTGTGTGGCACAATGTGAGCCAAGTAAATGGAGGGTATAAATAGGAAAAAAATCAGATTTTTTCCCCATTCTTCAGTCAGTTTAACGTGAGAAAAGAGGAGAGGGAAACAAGAGAAGTTCTCCAACTTTTCTCTACGATCTAGGAGGCTACGGAGCTGAAATCCACACGGGCCAAGGATTAAATTTGGTCCTTCGATAGAGGGCAACGCGACCACACCAAAAAAGACGGGTTTCGCTGAAGGTTGAAAAATGAGATTTTGGAAAAGTGAGGATTCAAGATTGTTTCGGGTTCTTGGAGCTTCACAACGTCGATTTACGCTTCAAGAGGTAGGGTTTCTCCTTCTTTGGTTCACTTTCTTACCTAGGGTTTATTTGGAATGGGGTAAGGGTGTGGAATAACCTAGGTCATTGACTATGGTTATGAAAATGAGAAAATGGGTATGCAGTTTGGCCTAGACCAATTCCTAGCTAAGTTTGGTATAAGGAATGTACTTTTGTGATTTCCTTGGAATTTGATATTTTGGGCATACTATATGTTTATATTATGCTTTGTGAATGTGGTGGAAATTCTTGTGTGATAACATGAATTGTTGCCTTGAAGGTGTTTGCCAAAATGCCTATGTGTGGATTAAGTTGTTATGACATGATGATGTATAACATGCTTAGAAAATGTATAGGAAAGAATTGTTAATATGTGCTCACTGATATGTTGACATTGAAATAAATCATGGAATTTATATGCTTATGATATGAATTACCATGGGATATGTGGATATATGGTTAAATTGCTCATTTGACATCCATTGCATCTTGGGCATACTATAACATTGCATTCATGGCCTTAGGCATGAGTGTTGATATATNATGGTTAAATTGCTCATTTGGCATCCATTGCATCTTGGGGATACTATAACATCGCATTCATGGGCTTAGGCATGAGTGTGGGTATGTGTGGTGCATGGTTTAATCATACACCACATATGGTGGTTGACAGTGGGCTCGGGAAAGTGGAATTGAAGAATCTACTGAGTCGCACGGTTGCATGCATGGAAAATTGGGTCGGGGTAGCAAGAAGGGCTAGACTATCCCTCGGGTGAGACGCTCAATGATTGGATACGCACTCTGTTGGTATAAGAGCCTAAGAAGTGTGTCGGTGTACGTGGAATCGTTGGTGGAAGTCCATAAATTTTGTGTCGGTTGGGTGCCGTTGGTGTATGTCCATAAATACCCATCTCAAATAAAGACCCAAAGATTTTAAATAGTAATTTAGAGAATAATATAAATTGTGGGAGCCAGAAGGGCTCAATTTTATATGCATTGACATTTGCATGTGTTGAGGAGCCGGGAAAGGCTCGGGGTTAAAAATGCGGGAGTGGATCTCATTTCAGTCATGGCATGGTATGGTAAATTCCAACATGGATTACATATTCTTGCATTGGAATGGATTTTGGTTGTGTTGTGTTGCATAATACATTCATATGCACATAGGTGGGGAGTAGCCCTTGTAGGAAATATTCTACTGGGCATTGGCTCACCCTATACGGGAAACATTTTAGGTGCATGATTCGTACTGGGTGAGGACTTGCATTCAGGGCCTCGAGGGTGAAGAAAAGCCGATTTTTGGCTTTTGGAAACAAGTTTTGTAAAAACTTAGGTTAAATGCCGTTTTGACATGTAAATTATGTAAAGCCATGTAATAGAACTTGTATGGGTCATGTAAAATGTAGAAAATGTTATTATACATGTTTGAGATGGATTTAAGAAGGTTTGGGATGAATTGAAAATGAAAAACAGATGAAATATGAAATTCTGGACAAAACCTACCAGTAGCAGGCAATAACTACCGGTAGTTAGTAGTACCTGTCCAGCAGGCAATAACTACTGATAGCTAACAGGTAGTACCCGACCAGCAGGCAAAACCTTCTGGTAGCTAACAGGTAGTACCTGTCTAGTAGGAGGAAGCTACCGGTAGCTTACAGGTAGAACTTCTACCGGTAGTTATAACAAACACCTACCGATAGCTCTTCCAAAAAACTGAAAAATCTAAAATTGTTTTGCTAACCTTTTAAACTTTATTTTCTTTAGTTCCAATGATATAAATGGACATTAAATAAGGTATTTTGAGGCTCATTGAACCTTAATAGGATTAAATGAATTAAAGGAAATACTGATCCTTGTATGGGTTATAATCCCGATTACAGGGATGTGATAAACATGATGTCGAACCATGCGACAATCACGAGTATTTTTGCGGGTTGACGGATGGTCAATGGGACCCCCGATTTTAGGGGCATCACACCCTTGGTGAGGCTGCATCAAAGCTTAATTTTGATAGCCAAAGTGAATGTGAATTCTGTTGTGTAAAGTGCTTAAATTACATGTCCATTTCTACCACACACGAGTTTGAAAATGAATGTGTAGGTGCATACTCTTGTTTAGCATTTAAAGCCATAGTGATGCTCATGTGTGCTTGGTTCGGGCGTTTGAGCAATGAATTAGGTAGCCCTATGCTTGCGAAATAGAGGAATATTGCTCAACTTTGGATATTTGATAATATTTAGGAATGCCCTTGCTATTTAAATCTATGATTTACATTTTGAGTATTCATTTTGTTAGTTTAAATTAGAATTCCATGGCTTGAAGTTTGAACACATCAAAATTGTAAATCATGTTGCAATTTTAGAAATGACTTTGTGTATGATCGTTCAATTGTGGTTCATATGTGCGGTTTAAGTTTTTAGTTGGACAAATGTCATAGATAGGGTGTTAAAATTTTTTGGAGTTGAGGAAAGTTGGTTTGGATGTGAGTTTTTGTACAAAGGAATGGTTTTGTAGCAAAGGCAAAATATTCTGGAAGGTTTTCATCGACCTTCCGGAAGGTTTTCCTTACAGGATAGTGGTGTCCTAGCAGTGACCAAAACCTTCCGGAAGGTCTTGCTTAGAAGCCTAACAACAGGGTTTTAAGTTAGATTTTTTTGAGAAACCCTTCATATTTCCCCGAAATCTTAACCTCCCAAGCTCTCCCCTATCCTTCTAATCTTTAAAACAGTTCACCCAAACTTCAATTTCGCATTTTTATCTTGATTAGGGTTGAGTTTTAAGTTGTTTTAGCTGAAACTTGTGGGTGTTCTCTACAAACCCTAGGTTTTCACATTTCCCCCAATTTCTCAAGTTCATCTTGATCTTTTTCAAAAACCCTAGACTCTTTGGTCATGGCTCATATGAATGGGATGTCCTTGGATGCTTTTGAGCCTATGGAGAGGCTGCTTTGGGTAATTTTTGACCATCCTCGGTGTTGGGGCACTATTGGCCCTCATGTCCCGCACTAAGAGGATGGGCCCGGACTCACCTCCACCTTCGACCAATAGCTACCTTAAGAGCTCCGGAGAGAGCCTGAGTAGCCAAGATAGGGAATAAAGAAGGGCTAAAGCTAAGCAAGACAAACGTAGACAAAAAATTGAGAAAAATGGCATCACGTAGGAGAGGTACGTAGATAAAGTATCTCTCAAGCCAAATGATGAGGTTGTAAGAGTGATCAAAGCACGTGGGTTCAACATTTGGTTTGTAGATGTGAAGGGCTACAACTTGGGAATGTGTAGGGAATTTTACCGAAAGTTGTCTGTATTTGGTGAGGACGGGAGTAGACTAAGGACAAATGTACGGGGAGAGATGGGGGCCTCAAACATTCTTACGGGGTGTGAGCAAGGTGCTTCGTTACAATATGATGCCTTGAGGTTCGGAGAAGAACCCAAACATTGACAAGCTTGCCCTTCTCCACGCATTCCTGACAGGGGTGGCAATAGATGTGGCTTACTTGATAGGGGAGGAGATGCAAGAGTTTGCCATGGCCACAAAGCCAAAGGCGAATCTCTTATTTGGTAACCTTGTCACACGATTGTGCGACCATACCAAGGTGAAGCACTACACTCACGACATTGCTTCCCCCGGAGACTGGAGCCATCAGGAAGTCAAGCAGTAGCAAGAGGGCTGCTAGGAGTGGGGGAGCAAGGCCCAGGGCATCAAGACCAAAGCTAGCAAGGCCATCCTCTTCACCACTTCCTGCACTTGCCCCAGCTCGCACCATACCTCAGCGTCTGGATGCCCTGGAGACCACTATGCATAGGTTTTTCATTGATGGTGATGCGGCTTTTCCAACATAGGTTTCTGGATGAACCCATCCCCGGTGGACCTCCGCCACCTCCTGCTAGACCTTCAACTGTTGCCCCTATACCTTCTACTACTATGGTGGTAGACGACGAAAAGGATAAGGAGTCTGAGTCTAAGACCGAGGAGGAGAATGCTTTTGATGAGGATGATGATTAGGATAGCTTTGGTATTTTGTTTCATTTGATTTGTGGATGTACAACTAGGGTTAGTTTCGTCGGCCTAATAGAAGTGTCTTTAGATTTTGGGCCATTTTTTTTTTTTGAAACTCTAACTTAGTGTAATGAAATTTTGAAAATGATCAATGAAAATACCACAGTTGTTACATGTTATTCATTACCCAAGTCCATCTCTTTAATTGCAACATGATTTTTTATTTTGAATGTTTGGATATTTACTTGTTTGAATGGATGTTGATGTAGTTTATAGCTTGTGGTTTGAAATAATGTTTTCTAGGGACTAGCAATGCTCAAGTTGGAGGGTGTGATTAGCACAAAATATTTCATATATTGGATGTTGTTATGCCCTTTTATACTTGCTTTGTTGTGAATATTGGAGAGAAATGTGTTTAATCTTCTCTTTTACGGAGTTTGTGTAAATATAGGTGAAAAGATGTAAATGGTTTGTGTTAAGCCCGCATTGAAATGTTTGAAGTCAATGAAGATATGGGGGTAGCTTAAAGGAAGGATTGGAAGGTGAAGAATCCAAGAAAAATGCAATTTGGATGAAAACCTTCCTAAAGGTTTGGCTACAAACCTTCCTAAAGGTTTGGCTACAAACTTCTGAAAGGTTTACACTTGGTCTGTCTATTCACTGCCAAAACCTTCCAAAACGTTTTGTCTACTGGATGAACCTTCCGAAAGGTTTACATCAACCTTCTGGAAGGTTTGCATCGACCTTCCGGAAGGTTTTGCCCACAATACCCAAATTGTCTGCAACTCAAGCTCTGCCATTTGGGAGGCCCACCTACACTTCTCCAACTTGCCTCCTGACATCCCTTACACATCTACATGCCACCCAACACTCATGCTTGGACTTTGGAGGCAATGACATTAATGAGAAGAACAAAGAAGAGCCAAGGCAAAGGAGATGCAGGCTAGGCTTGTCCTAGCCTACCCAAGCCATCAAGTCAGCCTCCTATGGATGGGAGGGCTGTCATACACCTAGAGCAAGCTTCATGGATGAAAATACATGTATCTTAGGGCATTATTTAGGTTGTATTGCATTGTCGAGAGAAAAGCTCCAAGGTAGTAGACATAGTTTAGAGAGAAAAACTCCAAGGTAGAAGACAGTTTAGAGAGAGAAAGCTTAGATTTTTACATTTTCTCCACCCATTTCACTTGTAATCCTCTGTAAGACTTGTGTAAGCTTCATTTAATGTCTTTAATGTCATTTATTACAAGCACATTGCAAATTTAGTTCTACATTTTGGATTTCACCATTGTTGTATTAAACTTTCTTCATTTCAAAGTTTTAAAATGGGTATTGAACGTTTTTGTTCATAGCTTAAGTTTTCTTGCATTAATACAAGTCCTAATCTTCATTTCTTTACAATGCCTCTTCAATACATATATGTTCCTGCTTTAAATATGAGTAGCTAAGCTTTTAGTTGGCTAATCCAAGGGAGAATTCCTATTGGGTATTCTAAATCAACTATTTTTAATTCCTACTTAGTGTACGATGATTTGGTTTGACTAGGTTGAGTGAGGTCGTAGTTGTGAGTTCTTGATATACCGTAGACTTGCCACGGGGTATGCTTGAATCCTCCCCTCCATTCCAATCCCTCGCTTCCTATGAATCAATCAAACATATAGGCACTATTGGAGGAAGGTCTTGAGTTGATTTAACATTCCCATTGGAATGACCTCTTTGGATTAACTAACACTTGTTTCCCTTTCAACTTCATCGAGAACACAATTCACAAAACCTCAAACATCAAAGATTTTTACTCTTTTCCTTTTTCACGAAAATCATCTTCAACATAATTCCCTTCCTTCCCTAAGGAGACGACCTTGAAATACAAATTTTAAGTAAAACATGACCCTCAAAAGTCTCTCTACGCTTGAAGAGCACTTTTGTTCACACACACACACATTTCATCCCACACACCCGTTTTTCCATTTCTTGCATCGAACCCAAGTGAGAGTGACACTCACCCACACACAGATGTCATACACACATTGATAGTTCATGTTCGAAAATTAGGAACACACGGAGAATAAATCAAGCAGAGTGGTGCTACGAGTGGGTTGGAGATAATCCCACACTGACCTCGCCAGAGGATCAATGGGGATATTGTTCCCTTCATTCCTAGGAGGGAAATGCACTCTAAGGTTTGGAATTCTAGGGTATTGCACTCCTCCTCCCCTTGGAACATTAGCACCAACATCCTCAAAATTATCACTGGCATCCTCAAGTAGGTCTTGCTCAATATTCATGTTGGGGCTTAAGGGTCGCCTAACCAATCTATTTTGGTCATCCCGTCCCCACATACAATGCAATATCTACAATTGAAAAAATGAGTTAACAAAAGTATATACAAGGAACAATGTACTGTAGCCGTGATGAGAATTCATAGGACTTAGCTTCGTTGTCCGAAAATCACCTTCTTAATTCAACGCTTTGCTATCCCTGGCAACGACGCAAAAAATGCTTGACTTATTTCGTTGTTCCTAATTCAATGCTTATATAGTTAGGTGAGTGTCACTCTTCCTCAAAAAATCATGCAAGAAATGAGACAACAACTGTGTTAATGAAATGTGTGTGTGTACAAAAGTGCTCCCCAAGCGCAGAGAGACTTTTGAGTGTCGTGTTTTACTTGGAATTGGTATTCCAAGATCGTTTCCTCTAGGAAGGAAGGTGAACTATGTGAAGGTGCTTTTTTGAAAATGAAAAGTGTAAAATCTTTTGAATTTGAGTCTTGGTGAGTGAAGATTGGTTATAGAAATGTAATGGAAACAATGTTGGCTAATCTGAAGAGGTCAGTCCAATGGGAATGCCAAATCAACTCAAGACATTCTTCCAATGGTGCATGATTAGTTGTTAAAATTAACATATTATTATGCACTTTTAAGACTAATTATACTTTGATGGAGTTTAAGTGATGACATTTTAGGTCCTAAAGTAAACAAGAGCTCAAAAACAACAAAAATCACACTTGGATGTAGCACGAGCATATTTGGGGCAAAATTGGAGAAGCTTGAAACAAAGTAAGAACGTTTGAATGCCAATTCACATTCAAACGTCCACTTGAACTATGAAAAGACCATATTGCTGAGACATGACGTGTTGCAGCCAAGAAAGAAGACCTTGAAGTACTTGAGTACCACATTTGAATACCAACTCACATTCGAATGTCCACTTGAATTGATTGAAGACCAGGTGACGAGTGCAAATTGCCAAGTTCTACATAGAGTGTGGAAATAGGTTTCTAGAGAAGACCACAGGCCACTTTAGTAAGAGCATCAAACCCCATCTGGCGTTTGAACGCCAATAAAGCAAATACAAAAGAAATATTCGAACTCCATACAACGTTCGAACGCCCATAAAGCAAAAACATATACAACGTTCGAATGCCACTTCACGTTCGAATGTCCTCCACAGACAGACTGTAGAGTGATTGGCTTTCACTTGGACTTGGGTGACTTACACAATTCTTTCACCACCCCCTCCTACTTCTTGATGAGCACATAATATTGCATATTTGAAGGCCTTATTACATGCATTTTAACTTAAATTTTACATCTAAGTACTTAGAGGTAGCCGAAATTATGAATAATGTTGAATTTTTGATGTTGCATGTAGTTATAGTGTAAATCATGTATCTTAAAACCTTGTAACCATTTTTGGATGAGTGGTGAAGATATGGACACATTACATGAGGATTTGGAGGCTTAAAAGTGAAAGAAATCAAGGAGGTATTGGTGTTTGGTAACATAGGCATCAACACCCACACCATTTTGTAGCAGTACCTCGGTTTTTCTCCTTTTTGACAATGATGTACTTCGAATCTGAAAAGTTCCAAAACATGAAAGTTGTAGATCTGGAGGTCTTCCATATTGTGTCAACATTTCAGCTCAATCAGATAGTTGGATCAAAAATGATGATGATTCTATGAAAATTGGTCTAGAGTAGAATAGTACTGGTACGCCATACCGGCACAGTTCAGCCTCTGGAGTTCAGGGTACCGGTATTGTCTGCTTAACAGCCCAAAACACCTGCAAACCATGCTCCACTTGCTTGGGGGTCCCACCATTAATTCCCCCACTTGTCCCCTGACATCCCTTACACATTTACATGATTCCTACACCATTGTGGAAGACTTTGAAGGCAAAAGCATTAATGGGGATGGGAGAGAAGGGGGCAGCTAGGACAGTTGCAGGCTAGACTTGTTTTAGCTTGTGCAATGCATCAACTCAGCCTCCTATGGATGAGAGACTTATCAAACACCTAGGGCGACCCTCATCGATGAAAATGCAGAGCTCTCTAATTAACCCTAATTAATGCATAATTTAACTAAGTTAAAAGGTCAATTGTATTAGTTAAAAAAATTTAAACTAGTCAAAATAAGTCAAATTAGGGTTAGTGTGTGAATAAAGGATAATGCATTAATTGTTGTTTTTTTCAAGGTTTTGTGCTTCAAAGTTACAAACTACTGGGGAGCCAATTGCATTAAAGCTACAAACTACTGGGGTGCCAATTATCAAAGCTCAAAACAAAGGGGGATCAAAGAATTCAAGGCCAACAAACAAGACTTTCATGTAATTCAAAGCCACCAAACAAGACTTTTACCCTCCCTTGTTGCCTATAAATACCACTCCTTAAGACTTGTAAATCATTCATCTTTTGGTAGTGGAAAACCCTCCAAAAGTATTAATGCTTATTGTTTTCTTTAAATATTGCTTTCTTTTATTGTATTATTGTTTCCTTTTAATGTATTGCTTTCTTTTACTTTAAGTATTGCTTTTTTTTTTTTATTGTGTTATTGCTTTCTTTTACTTCCATTGCTTGAGCTTCCTTCTTNTGCTTTCTTTTATTGTGTTATTGCTCTCTTTTACTTCCATTGCTTGAGCTTTCTTCTTCCCTTAGAGGAGTGAAACTCTTCCACTTTTCTAGAGTTTTACCAAAGCCGTGAAGGGTGGAACGTGATTCACTCATTCTTTGTCAAAGATCGGCTCCTTGTGTAAAGTGTTTTACCTTGTAACTCCTCTACTTTGAGGGATAAGCATCACTCACTTTTCAAGCTTTAACAAAGCCATGAAGAGTGAGTAGTTTGTCATCCAATCATTAGTAAGAGGTGATTATCCAGAAGTTATATTTATGCATTTCGTTTATGCTTAGCTCTAGTCTTTATTTCTTCATAATGTCTTCTATTCATATTGTTGTCTTTATTTTAAGCATGAATAACTAAATCTCTTAGTTGGCAAAACCAAGGGGAACCTCCACTTGGGTATACCACTTTCAAATCATTCTCCTCCTTTCTTTCAGAGTTCAATGGTTCTGTTTGATTGGGTTAAGGGTGGATAACTTGGTGAGTCCTAGTCACAGTTTATGCTTAGATACTTCCCAATCTTATCCCTAGCTTCCCACGAATCAATCGTTCATTCATGCTCTATTGGAGGAGGGTTTCGAGTTGAGACAGTATTCCTATTGGAGTGACCTCTTGGATTTGTCAATATTTGTTTCTCATTTTACTAGCAACAAAACAACTTCCAATAATCAAAGATTTTACACTTTCTTTCTCCCAAAATCACATTTCCCTCAGTTTACTTCGTTCCCCATGGAAACGACCTTGGAATACCACCAAGTAAAACACGATCCGTGAAAGTCTCCTTGCGCTTGGGGAGCATTTTTGTTCACACACACACATATTTGACATTTCATTCATCCACCTTTTCGTTACTCTTTCTTTTGACATCATCCCAAGGAGAGTGACACTCCCCTTGATCCATATACTATACTTGCTAAAATGTGATGTTTAGAGGTTAGGAAATAACAAAGAATTTTGTCAAGCATTTTTGGTGCCGTTGTAGGGGAAGGCAAGTGTCATACCAAGAAGGTGATTTCTGGACGACGGAGGTAAGTCCGATGATCTTCATCATGGGCTGAGATACGTTGTTCTGTGTACATAATCTTGTTTGTGTATAATTTTGTTTGTATATATTTTATTTTTTGTGGAGGCAGAATGACCAAAACTGACTTGTTAGATAAAACTTGGCCCCTACCATGAATATTGACCAAGAACAACCTGAGGATATGGGTGACAATTTTGACAATATAGGTGCAAATACAAATGTCCAAAGGGGTGCAAATCCAAATGTCCAAAGGGGTGCAAATCCAACTGTCCAAAGGGGTGGGGAACCACAAAAACCCCAAATACCCAATTCGAGAATGAATTTTCCCTCTCCCATGAATGAGGGGAATAATTTTCAAATGGATCCCCCAATGAGGTCAATAAGGGATTTCCTACAACCAACACGAAGCACCACACCATCATGTATCCTCCTTCTGATCCAAGCTCATCTTTTGATAGTTATGCTAGGGATGTTGCAACTAATTCCCATGTTCAACGGACATGAAACTCAGAGCCCTTATTCACACATAAGGGATTTCGATGAAATAGTTGCAACCTTCCTCCCCAATCATGGGATGGAAAAGATAGCTAGAATGAAATTGTTTCCCTTTTCCCTGAAAGATAAGGCAAAAATGTGGCTTATTTCCTTAAGGTCTCGAACCATCACATCTTGTAGCCAAATGATTTTTGAGTTTTTGAACAAATTCTTCCCGATGCATAAAACCACCACCCTTAAAAAGCAAATTCAAAACTTTTCGAAAAAGCCCAATGAACAATTCTATCAATGTTGGGAGAGGTACAAGGAATTGCTACAATCCCTTCCACATCATGGCTTTGAACCATGGCAATTGGTGAGTTTCTTTTATGAAGGAATCATACTGGGCCATCAACAGTTCATTGACATGATGTGTAATGGGGAGTTTTTGAACAAAAATCCTGATGAGGCCTTAGATTACTTTGATACATTGGCACAAAATGTACAATCATGGGACATTACAAATCCCACCGATGTACCAAGGTCTTCTCCTCAAAAGAGTGGCCAAACTCAAGGGGGAGGGATTTATGATTTGAGAGACCGGGAATACTTGTTTTCAAAAATTGCTAAATTGTCAAGGAAAGTTGAGAGTCTTGAAGTCAATAAGAGACACGAGGTGTCTAATGTGTCACGAATCGAGGAGAGTTGTTCAATTTGCAAAAGTATGGAGCATTCCCTATCAGATTGCCCAATCATTTCGACCCTTAAAGAAGTCTAAATGAACAAGTCCATGCCTTCAACCAAATGAGGCAATCATTTTCTCCCAATTCGAATACTTACAATTCGGGTTGGAGTAATCACCAAAATTTTAATTGGAGAAATGAAAACCACATTCCTCATGGTTCAAGTGCATATGCATCTCTCATGCCTCCCAAGAAAAACCAATATCATGGCCAAGGGCAAGCATCTAGCTCTCAATACGCCCGGACCAATCCACAAGGGTATTCGTCAAACCCACCACCACATAATTTTTCACTAAATCCACCTCCACAAAGTTTTTCTCAAGGACCGTCCAATCCATCCACATACCAACCTCCTCACAAAAGAAATTTGGAGGATATGGTCCATTCCTTCATTCAAAGCCAAACCGCCATCAATAACCAAAATGCCATAGCCATCAATGATGTAAGAGCCCAACTCACAAAGTTGACAAACTCCATAGAGGCATCTCAACAAGAAAAGGGGAAGTTTCCCGCTTAACCACGAGAAAATCCTAGGGGTCAACACTTTGTTGAGTCATCAGAACCTTTGAGAGAGAGTTACGAGCAACTCAAAACTGTCACCACCCTCCGCAATGGCAAAGAAATTGACAAAATCATTTTGGCAACGGTCTCACCTAAGACCACATTGCCAAAAGAAAAAGATATATTGGGTGACACCAACAAGAGTGAGGTGAGTGAAGAGAAAGAAAGAGAGGTTGTTGAGAAAGAAAAATTAATTGACAATTGTGTGTTTATTCCTCCCATGCCTGGCCCTTTCCCAAGTTGTTTAAAGCCACCTATGAAGGTGGCTAATTATGCTGATATTTTGGAAATGTTTAAGTAGGTGAAGATTAACATTCCATTCCCTGACGCCATCAAGCATATTCCATCATGTGCTAAGATTTTGAAGGACTTAGGCACGGTGAAGAGAAAACTGAATGTCCACAAGAAAGTATTCCTCACCGAGCAAGTGAGCTTAATATTGAGGACCGACACTCCTCCCAAATTCAAAGACCCCGATTGTCCAACCATGGCCATCACCATTGGAAATTGTCGAGTGGAGCAAGCCCTCCTTGATTTGGGGGCAAGTGTGAATCTTCTCCCCTTCTCGGTGTACCAACAGCTGTAGCTTGAGGAGTTGAAGCCCACCTCAGTCAGGCTTCAATTGGTGGATCGTAGTATCCGTACACTAAGGGGAGTAGTTAAGGATGTCTTAGTTCAAATTGATAAATTTTACTTCCCTGTCGATTTCATTGTGCTTGATACACACCCTACTATAATCCTTAGCTCCCAAATTCCCATAATACTTGGAATACCCTTTCTTGCTACATCTAATGCCGTGATAAATTACAGAAATGGTCTAATAAAGTTGGCATTTGGGAATATGACAATGGAGCACAATCTATTCAACTTGGCAAAGCAACCGAGTGATGACGAGGAAGTAAGTGAGGTCAATAGAATCGACACTTTGGTTGAGGAGCACTTGGAGCTGGAGGGGATGTTGAAATTCAAGGAAGAAGGAATTGTGGATCTTGAGAATTATGATGAGCAAGAGGAGGTAGAAGATTTGAAAGGGATGGAAAGGTGGATCCTTACATTCGAAGAGTTAACCCATCGAGAAAAGAAAATTTTTCCCGTCGGATGAACAAAAGCCCAACTTGGAGTTGAAGCCCTTGCCCTCCCATTTGAAGTATGGCTATCTTGGGGAAGGTGAAACATTTTTGGTGGTCATTAGCTCTACATTGAACATGGAACAAGAAAAAGAACTCTTGGAGGTATTGAGAAAGCATAAAGGAGCAATTGGGTGGACCATTTCAGATATCAAGGGGATAAACCCTCTCATTTGCACCCACCGCATATATATTGAGGGGGATTCCAAACCTTCCCGACAACCACAAAGACGGTTGAATCCCATCATGAAGGAGGTGGTGAGGGATGAGTATCTGAAACTACTTGATGTGGGGATCATTTTTCTAATTGCCGATAGTAAGTGGGTTAGCCCCACGCAAGTAGTACCTAAGAAATCCAGAGTTACGGTGGTTGAGAATGATGAGAATGAGCTTATACCTACAAGAGTAATCAACGGATGGAGGGTGTGCATTGATTATCGAAAGCTGAACGCTTGCACAAGAAAAGACCACTTCCCATTGTCATTCCTCGATCAAGTTCTAGAACGAGTAACGGGGCATCTATTCTACTATTTTTTAGATGGATACTCTGGCTAAAATCATATTGAGATTGCTTTGGAGGATTAAGAGAAGTCCACTTTCACGTGCCGCTACCGTACCTTTGCCTACCGCCGCATGCCATTTGGACTATGCAATGCTTTAAGGACTTTTCAACATTGTATGATGGGAATTTTCAGTGACATGGTGGAAAAGATAGTGGAGGTCTTTATGGATGACTTTTCGGTGTTTGGGGATTCATTCGAGGGATGTTTGACAAACTTGGAGAAAGTTCTAACAAGATGTGAGGAGAAGAATGTAGTCTTGAATTGGGAAAAGTGTCACTTTATGGAGATGGAAGGAATTGTGCTTGGCCATATAGTTTCAGCAAGGGGTATTGAAGTCGATAAATCCAAGGTGGAGGCCATCTCCAACCTCCCCACGCCAAGAGCCATCAAAGGCATCCGGTCGTTTTTGGGCCATGTAGGTGTTATTGTCGATTCATAAAGAATTTTAGTGCATTGGCCCGACCCTTGACCAACCTGTTGTCTAAGGAGGTCCCATTTGAGTGGTCAGATGATTGTGAGGCATCCTTTAAAAAAATTAAAAGCATGCTAGTCACACCTCTGATCATGCGACCACCCAATTGGGATCTACCTTTTGAGCTCATGTGCGACGCTAGTGATTACGCGGTCGGCGTAGTGCTCGGTCAGAGGGAGAAAAATAGACCATATGTGATACACTATCCTAGCAAAACACTTAATGAGGCTCAGATGAATAACACTACCATCGAGAATGAATTGCTAGTAGTAGAGTTTGCCTTAGATAAATTTCGTTCTTACATCATTGGTTCGCCTATTGTTGTCTTTACTGATCACTCTGCTTTAAAGTATTTGTTGTCTAAGCAAGATGCAAAATCGAGACTCATTAGGTGGATACTCCTCCTACAAGAATTCGACTTGACGATCAAGGACAATAAAGGAGTTGAGAACGTGGTGGCGGATCATTTTATCCCGACTTGTGGTGCAAGAGGTCGATGAGCACATTCCTATNATGGAAGGAATTGTGCTTGGCCATATAGTTTCAGCAAGGGGTATTGAAGTCGATAAATCCAAGGTGGAGGCCATCTCCAACCTCCCCACGCCAAGAGCCATCAAAGGCATCCGGTCGTTTTTGGGCCATGTAGGTGTTATTGTCGATTCATAAAGAATTTTAGTGCATTGGCCCGACCCTTGACCAACCTGTTGTCTAAGGAGGTCCCATTTGAGTGGTCAGATGATTGTGAGGCATCCTTTAAAAAAATTAAAAGCATGCTAGTCACACCTCTGATCATGCGACCACCCAATTGGGATCTACCTTTTGAGCTCATGTGCGACGCTAGTGATTACGCGGTCGGCGTAGTGCTCGGTCAGAGGGAGAAAAATAGACCATATGTGATACACTATCCTAGCAAAACACTTAATGAGGCTCAGATGAATAACACTACCATCGAGAATGAATTGCTAGTAGTAGAGTTTGCCTTAGATAAATTTCGTTCTTACATCATTGGTTCGCCTATTGTTGTCTTTACTGATCACTCTGCTTTAAAGTATTTGTTGTCTAAGCAAGATGCAAAATCGAGACTCATTAGGTGGATACTCCTCCTACAAGAATTCGACTTGACGATCAAGGACAATAAAGGAGTTGAGAACATGGTGGCGGATCATTTTATCCCGACTTGTGGTGCAAGAGGTCGATGAGCACATTCCTATCCCTGACGAGCATTTGCTTTCAATTCATTCTGTATGTCCTTGGTATGCTGATATATGTAACTATCTTGCAACAGGATAGATACCACCGCAATGGAGCCTAGAAGATCGAAGACGATTTATGGCGGATGTGAAGTACTTCTACTTTAACAACTCGTATTTGTTCAAGTACTGCCCCGACCAAATCATGAGGAGATGTGTACCTGAAAATGAACAGCGGGACTTCCTTGCATTTTGCCATTCACAAGCTTGCGGTGGACATTTATCAGCGAAAAAGACTTCGGTCAAAATTTTTCAATCAGGTTTTTACTGGCCCTCTCTTATCAAAGATTGTGTTTCGTTTTGTAAGGGATACGACAGATGCCAACGGTTGGGTAGTGTGACCCAAAGAAACATGATGCTCCTTTCACCAATACTTGTCATAGAAATATTTGACTGTTGGAGCATCGACTTCATGGGTCCTTTCCCTATGTCATTTGGTTATTTGTACATCCTCCTGGCAGTGGACTATGTGTCCAAATGGGTGGAGGCTATCCCGACCAAGACTAATGACCACTGGGTCATAGTCAGGTTTCTCAAGGAGAACATCTTTTTGAGATTTGGGATGCCTCGTTTAATAATAAGTGATGGTGGATCACATTTCTGTAATAGACCATTTGCATCTCTAACGTTCAAATATGGCGTCACTCACAAAGTATCCACTGCCTATCCCCCACAAATAAATGGTCAAGCCGAGCTAGCCAATAGGGAGATCAAGAACATTCTAGAAAATATGGTTAACCCAAACAGAAAGAATTGGTCTGATAGAATGACCGATGCCCTCTAGGCATACCGCACTGCCTTTAAAACTATTTTGGTCATGTCTCTTTACTGGCTTGTCTATGGAAAGGCTTGCCACCTTCTAGTCGAAATGGAACACAAGGCCTATTGAGTCATTAAGACTTTAAATTTTAATTTGAGAATGGCCGGTGATCGTAGGAAGTTAGAGCTGAATGAGTTGGAAAAGATTCGACGAGATGCGTATGACAGCTCCAAAATCTCAAAAGAAAGGGCCAAAATCTTTCATAATAACTCCATCGTGAGGAAATCATTTGAGCCCGGGCAAAAGTACTCTTATATAATTCTCACCTCTCCATTTTCCAAGGCAATCTCCGATCCCGTTGGGATGACCCCTATCTTGTCAAGGTGGCCTACCCCAATCGAGCTGTGGATGTCCAAAACCCCAAAAATGGCCAGACATTCAAGGTTAATGGCCAAAGACTTACGCCATTTTTTGGGGGCATTGAAGAACAAGTGGTGGAGGAGAATTTAATGGATCTGGTATACCCAGAGTTGTGGAGGAATAATTAGTTTTTTTTTTTCTGCTTTTCAATGTATAGGCTTTTATTTACTTACTTTATTTTTATTCCATGTTAATTATGTTCTTTTGTCGTATAGTTTTGCTTTTCTTAGTCGTAGATATTGGTGTTTTTGTCACAGTTCAAGTGCAAGGTGTTCTCTAACCCTACTAATCTTTTTACTGTCCGTCATTGAATATCATACCTTTTTTGTTTAATTGAGGACAATGCATGAATCAAGTTGGGGGGTGAGGTTGCACTATTTGCATCTTACACCAATGTTTGTGGGAATATTCCGTGTGGATATTCACGCCTGCCGACACTAAAAAAAAAAAAAAAACCGAGTGAGAATATTCCGTGCGGATATGCGGTTGCCGACACTCAAAAAAATAAAACATGGGATGCCTTTATAAGGCTTTCAATTTTTTTTCCTTTTTCTCCCATCCACTGGTGATTGGTCTCCCATTCTTCTTCCCTTTTTCTTTTCTTCTTCTTTTTTTTTCTTCCTCTTTTCTTCTTCTTCTTCTTCGTCGTTTTCTCTGTTCTCTGTAAAAACAACCCACCCCCTACAAATCTATGACCATATACGCCGACGACCCAGTCCTATGTTTAATAATTTGGCATATATGTTTGTATTTGTTCATGGGTGCTCTTTTTCTGCTCGCACTTAGGGTGAGGGGTTTCCAGCCTAACCCAAATCTCCCTCGAGTTGATTAATTGTTGTGTTTTGTTTGTTGATTTTGGCAGCTAAACAGATCTCTACATCCACCGCCTTTCCCTCTTTCTTTGTTTTCTTTTTCTTCTTATTTATGTTGTGCTATTCTCTATAACACGACCCAACTCCCAACAATCCCATGACCATATTCCCCGAACACCCAGTCGTTTGTCTCATGATCGGCATTTGTTTACTCTATTTGTACATGGCTCTTCTTCTTTTGTCCGCATTTAAAATCAAGGGTTTTCGTCCTAGCGAAAACCCAAATCTGCGTAGAGAAGATTAATTTGTGTATTTTCTTTGTAGGTTTCGACAGTTGAACAAATATTTACTCTACAACTTGATCTCCAAACTCCACACACTGGTAAATTCAAAAATTTGGAGAAAATGTTCGGTTTAGGTTGGGGGGTGTGGTCTACGATACCAGTTTGTTATAGTTCCATATTTTTTTTAAAAAAAAATTGTTCTGGATTGCATATTTTTACAACATTTTTGCTTATATTTCATGATCACATCAAATGCATCTTCAATTGTCTTTGTGACTGGTAGATGTTAAAGAACTAGATAGTGAGTCTTGAATCATATAAAGCATGGATGTTAAAATGTTTTGGTGTAGTTTGGGAGTCTTGCACACATTTCCATCTGATGTGCATGATGTGATCATGAGAAAAGCAAGAGTAGTTAGAAAAATTGAAATCCGAGAAGCACAAGCAAAACCATTGTGTGGTAGAAGTACTTTTGCTAAACGTCGTTGTGCCAAACGGCTGGGTGCTTGTAAACAATGTGGCATGTGTTTTCACATGAAAAAATACAATCAGTGTTCTGAACCAATTTTGGGTCGTGCAACCGATCGATTAAACTGGATAGTGTAAGGGCAGAGTAAGGATTTTCCTAACACGCCATCTTATACCAGTTCGGGACTTACACGTTTTGTGCGACAAAAAGTGGGAAGGGTCACTAATAATGACATAGACACAAGTGATGACTCGGATTAAATTTTGACTAATAATGACAAAGCTGTGGAAAAATGCATTTTGGGGATGAAGGCTAATGGTCCGAATTTTGTTGTGTAAATATTTATTTATGTACAAAGTCTTTTTGTTGAAATAAAGATGTGGGCCGAGTAAACATTGTCCTAAAATGCCAACCTGTAGCGTGGGTAGGGACTTATCCTGAAACGCCATAGTTTTTCAAGTTCAATGTGTGCATTTAGTCTTTTTTCAATTTTCATAGATAAATGTGTATGTAAATAACTTTGATTTTTATTCGAGTGAAAAAAAAACCGCATTTCCTTGAAAAATGGTATTTTCTCTATACTTAAATGTCAAATGTACATTGACATTTGTTAATCTTAAGGTACAGAATGACCATACTCGAAAATAGAATTAATATATAACCAACATTCTTTGGAAACCTGACATAACCAGTGGAGATAACGAAGAATATCATGGTAAGTTCTGAGCCTTGCGATGCTTTCTAAGAGACAATCAACATTTACTCAAGTAAGCTCCTNCTCATTCTGACAAGAAATCTTACATATACACATCTTTTTAATTAGAGTTTGTAGGTAGCTTCGCCGGAAACCTTCACGAAACAAAACTCGTCCATTAGGGATCACCTAGGAGNAAATGCAACTAAAGTAATCTATTGACATATCCCACAGGGAACCTTTGCATGAGACACATACATAGGCACATACTTGAGAAAGGATTTTAGGCCATCTTTGAGTTGATTTTGAGCCTTAGTCATTGCTTCTACGAAATTATATCCCCAGTTAGCCATGTTTGAGCCTTCAATGAATAATTTCCTTTTTGAAAAAACCCATATGATTACCGAGCCACAAGAAAATATACTTAACATACCTTGCTATCCAATTTTTTTGCACCCTCTTATAAATCGGTATGATATAGAAAGGCAAGAAAAATAGAAAAGAAGATGGTGGCTACTGTTCAATGAAGAATTAGTGGAAACAACCGAGAAAAAAAAGAAACAAAAAAAAAACAGGTAATTGCCAAGAAAATGAAAAATAAGAAAATGAAAGAAAGAAATACCATTTATAGGCAAAAGATCAAAAAACAAGAAAGAGGTGTGCTACACTACATTAAAAAGGGGATAGCTTTTGAATATCATTGACGTCATTTCGTTAGCCACTGACCTCTGGCCACATTACAACCTATACAAAGTCCTAATTGATCTCAATTCTGATGCATGTGTGTGTGTTGTCAACTGAAAATTGGGGTATGTTAAATAGTATTTCTTTAATTGCATTGATATTCTTCCATGAGATTATGCCAAGAACATGATTAGTCTACTTTCTAAAGACTTTCACTCCCTTTCTAACTGTGCATGTGATTCTTCGATTGGCCATCCTCTGATCACATGCCCTTTGAGAGACAAGTCACTATAATCGGAGTGAATTTTTGCTGAGAGCATTCTAAGAGAGGTTTGAGAAATCAAAGCTATCCATGGAAGGTGATAAAGTGGAATGTTTGTCATATAATAATTCTTGTTACTAGAATGATCATTCCTACAACACAGAGAATTCCAAATACTAATGTAACAAGTGTTTATTTTTGTATAGAGTACGTACCAATGACAGAGAAGTGTTCAGAAAACAATTCGAAATTAAGGGATGTGTGTCTCAACGATCTTGTTACTAACTCATTCTGACAAGAAATCTTACATATACACATCTTTTTAATTAGAGTTTGTAGGTAGCTTCGCCGGAAACCTTCACGAAACAAAACTCGTCCATTAGGGATCACCTAGGAGTTTAACAGCTTGTTGCATATGCTAAATGCAATCGTGTTATCTACGAAAGTGGTTTTATTTTGTTATATTGTTATTTATTACTAGGGACTAGTAAATTTTAGGTTGGGGGGTATGATTAACCCTAATTAATGCATAATTTAACTAAGCTAATAGGTCAATTGTATTAGTTAAACAAAGTTAAACTAGTCAAAATAAGTCAAATTAGGGTTAGTGTGTGAATAAAGAATAATGCATGAATTTTTATTCTTTTCAGGGTTTTGTGCGTCAAAGCTACAAACTACTGGGGAGCCAATTGCATTAAAACTACAAACTACTGAGGTGCCAATTATCAAAGCTAAAAACAAAGGGGGATCAAAGAATTCAAGGCCACCAAACAAAAGTTTCATGTAATTGAAGGTCACTAAACAAGTCTTTCATGTAATTCAAGGCCACCAACCNCTTTGAGAGACAAGTCACTATAATCGGAGTGAATTTTTGCTGAGAGCATTCTAAGAGAGGTTTGAGAAATCAAAGCTATCCATGGAAGGTGATAAAGTGGAATGTTTGTCATATAATAATTCTTGTTACTAGAATGATCATTCCTACAACACAGAGAATTCCAAATACTAATGTAACAAGTGTTTATTTTTGTATAGAGTACGTACCAATGACAGAGAAGTGTTCAGAAAACAATTCGAAATTAAGGGATGTGTGTCTCAACGATCTTGTTACTAACTCATTCTGACAAGAAATCTTACATATACACATCTTTTTAATTAGAGTTTGTAGGTAGCTTCGCCGGAAACCTTCACGAAACAAAACTCGTCCATTAGGGATCACCTAGGAGTTTAACAGCTTGTTGCATATGCTAAATGCAATCGTGTTATCTACGAAAGTGGTTTTATTTTGTTATATTGTTATTTATTACTAGGGACTAGTAAATTTTAGGTTGGGGGGTATGATTAACCCTAATTAATGCATAATTTAACTAAGCTAATAGGTCAATTGTATTAGTTAAACAAAGTTAAACTAGTCAAAATAAGTCAAATTAGGGTTAGTGTGTGAATAAAGAATAATGCATGAATTGTTATTCTTTTCAGGGTTTTGTGCGTCAAAGCTACAAACTACTGGGGAGCCAATTGCATTAAAACTACAAACTACTGAGGTGCCAATTATCAAAGCTAAAAACAAAGGGGGATCAAAGAATTCAAGGCCACCAAACAAAAGTTTCATGTAATTGAAGGTCACTAAACAAGTCTTTCATGTAATTCAAGGCCACCAACCAAGACTTTCATGTAATTCAAAGCCACCAAATAAGACTTTCACCCTCCCTTGTTGCCTATAAATACCACCCCTTAGGGCTTGTAAAGCATTCATCTTTTGGTAGTGGAAAACTCTCCGAAAGTATTATTGCTTTCCTTATTGCTTATTGCTTTCTTTAAGTATTGCTTCCTTTTAATTTATTACTTTCTTNAATGTAACAAGTGTTTATTTTTGTATAGAGTACGTACCAATGACAGAGAAGTGTTCAGAAAACAATTCGAAATTAAGGGATGTGTGTCTCAACGATCTTGTTACTAACTCATTCTGACAAGAAATCTTACATATACACATCTTTTTAATTAGAGTTTGTAGGTAGCTTCGCCGGAAACCTTCACGAAACAAAACTCGTCCATTAGGGATCACCTAGGAGTTTAACAGCTTGTTGCATATGCTAAATGCAATCGTGTTATCTACGAAAGTGGTTTTATTTTGTTATATTGTTATTTATTACTAGGGACTAGTAAATTTTAGGTTGGGGGGTATGATTAACCCTAATTAATGCATAATTTAACTAAGCTAATAGGTCAATTGTATTAGTTAAACAAAGTTAAACTAGTCAAAATAAGTCAAATTAGGGTTAGTGTGTGAATAAAGAATAATGCATGAATTTTTATTCTTTTCAGGGTTTTGTGCGTCAAAGCTACAAACTACTGGGGAGCCAATTGCATTAAAACTACAAACTACTGAGGTGCCAATTATCAAAGCTAAAAACAAAGGGGGATCAAAGAATTCAAGGCCACCAAACAAAAGTTTCATGTAATTGAAGGTCACTAAACAAGTCTTTCATGTAATTCAAGGCCACCAACCAAGACTTTCATGTAATTCAAAGCCACCAAATAAGACTTTCACCCTCCCTTGTTGCCTATAAATACCACCCCTTAGGGCTTGTAAAGCATTCATCTTTTGGTAGTGGAAAACTCTCCGAAAGTATTATTGCTTTCCTTATTGCTTATTGCTTTCTTTAAGTATTGCTTCCTTTTAATTTATTACTTTCTTTTACTTTAAGTATTGCTTTCTTTTATTGTGTTATTGCTTTCTTTTACTTCCATTGCTTGAGGTTTCTTCTTCCCTTAGAGGAGTGAAACTCTTCCACTTTTTTAAAGCTTTACCAAAGCCGTGAAGGGTGGAACG
Organism: Ilex paraguariensis; assembly: GCA_963454935.2. Classification (NCBI taxonomy): domain Eukaryota; kingdom Viridiplantae; phylum Streptophyta; class Magnoliopsida; order Aquifoliales; family Aquifoliaceae; genus Ilex; species Ilex paraguariensis. The sequence goes on from CAUOFW020009501.1 coordinate 1,101,195, forward strand.
TGATTCACTCATTCTTTGTCGAAGATCGGCTCCTTGTGTAAAGTGTTTTACCTTGTAACTCCTCTATTTTGAGGGATGAGCATCACTCACTTTTCTAGCTTTAACAAAGCCATGAAAAATGAGTAGTTTCTCATCCAATCTTTAGTAAGAGCTGATTATCCGAAAGTTATATTTATGCATTTTGTTTATGCTTAGCTCTAGTCTTTATTTCTTCATAATGTCTTCTCATCATATTGTTGTCTTTATTTTAAGCATGANATCCGGAAGTTAAATTTATGCAATTCGTTTATGCTTAGCTTTAGTCTTTATTTCTTCATAATGTCTTCTCATCATATTGTTGTTTTTATTTTAAGCATGAATGGCTAAATCTCTTAGTTGGCAAAACCAAGGGGAACCTCCACTTGCGTATACCATTTTCAACTCATTTTCCTCCCTTCTTTCAGAGTTCAATGGTTCGGTTTGACTGGGTTGAGGGTGGATAACTTGGTGAGTCTTTGATATTCTGTGGGCCTAGTCATGGTTTATGCTTAGATACTCACCAATCTTATCCCTAGCTTCCCACGAATCAATCGTTCATTCATGCTCTATTGGAGGAGGGTTTCGAGTTGAGACGGTATTCCTATTCAAGTGGCCTCTTGAATTTGGCAACATTTGTTCTCATTTTACTAGCATCAAAACAACTTCCAATAATCAAAGATTTTACTATTTCTTTCTCCCAAAATCACCTTTCCCTCGGTTTACTTCCTTCCCCGTGGAAATGACCATGGAATACCATCAAGTAAAACACGATTCGTGAAAGTCTCCTTGCGCTTGGGGAGCAGTTTTGTTCACACACACACACATTTGACATTTCATTCATCCACCATTTCGTTGTCCTTTCTTTTGACATCATCCCAAGCAGAGTGACACTCCCCTTCATCCATATACTATACGTGCTAAATGGTGATGTTTAGAGGTTAGGAAACAATAAGGAATTTTGTCAAGCACTCTCACACTCCATATACTCAATATTCACCAAGCATTGAAGGTTGGCTACCTATGCTTAGGAGTAGTCCAAGGAAGATGATGAATAGTTATATAGAAATTTATGTTTTTGCATTTTCTTCCATATTTTCAGTTGTAGTTTAGTGTAAGACTCTTGTAAGCTTCATTATTCACTTTTAATGTCATTTATTTGATGTGCTTTGCATGTTTAATTGAGTATCTTAGTTTCTACAATTGTTCTCTCAAGTTTTCTTCATTTCCTAGCTTTAAAATGGGTATTGCATATTTTTCTTCTTAGTTTAATTTTTCTTGCTTTAAGTTAAGTTCCATGTTTCTTTTCTTCAATATGTCTCTTTAGATTATGCATTTCCTTCTTGTTTTCATGAGTAGCTAGATTTTTAGTTGGCTAATCCAAGGGAGACCTCCTCTTGGGTTTGCCATTTCAACTCCTCTTCTTTCCTTCCCTCGGTGTACGATGGTTTAGTTTGACTGGGTTGAGAGTGGACATGGTTGTGAGTCTTTGATATCACGTAGGTCTGGTCACGGGTTATGCTTGGATCCTCACTTCCATCTCGTCCCTAGCTTCCCACGAATCAATTGTTCATCTATGCACCATTGGAGGAAGGTTTCGAGTTGACTCGACATTCCCATTGGGGTGAACCTTTTGGATTAGCCAACACTTATTTTCCTTTCAATTTTAGCAAAAGCACAACTCGAAAGATTTTACACTTTTCTCTTTTTCATAAAATCACCTTCACACACTTGAACGTTGCTTCCCTGCGAAAATGACCTTGGAATACTTTTCCAAGTAAAATAAGACATTCAAAAGACTTCTTGCTCTTGGGGAGCATTTTTGTTCACAACATTACACACATTTTGTACATTTCATATTCCACCATTCTGTTGTCCCTTTTCCCCTATCATTCTAAGGGAGAGTGACAATTTCTCATTCCTATAAGTCATACACATTGAGGGATGATGTTAGGAGGTTATGGACTACAATGGAAATCATCAAGCATTTTTGGGGCCGTTGCCGGGGAAGGTTAAGCGTCGAGTTAAAAGGTGATTTTGGGAGGGCATAGGTAAGTCTCGTGATTTTCATCATGGACCAAGGTATGTCGTCGAACTTGTATATATTTTTGTTGTAGTTTGTGTTTTGTATTATGTTTTCTAATTTTAATGAAAATGTGTTAAATGCCCCATATTTTAAAAATGTGTGTGAGATTTGTGATGAGTATGGGAACATCACTAGTGAGTGCCCAATAAATGCCTCTTATTTTGAAAACGTTTGCGAGATTTGTGGTGAGTATGAACACATCACTAGCGAGTGCCCAATAAATTATCCGGTTCAAGACTTTGCACATAAAGGTTCAAATTCAGTTTTGGCCTACTTAAATTTTTACCCCAACCATTATGATACACCGAGTTATCCTAACTATGGTTGGGAGAATGAACCTTATAATTTTTCATCCGATCTCACATCACCAAATGAATTTTTTCACTATCCAACATATGGGGACTCAACCGAAGAAGAATTGGAAAATATTTTGTGCGATTTTATGCAATACCAAATGGAATTCAATGCCCAAGTAGCCCTACAACTTTCTAAAATTAGAGATAACATTAATGCATTGACTAATGCTATAAGTACTAATTGTGAAGAACAACATCATGAGTATAGTGAATGCATTGTGGATGATCATCTCAATGGGAAACAAATTGATGTTGAATCTTCCACCACTCTTGATTGTGAAAAATTTGATGAAGTTATTATCTCACATGAGGCTAATGAGATCAAGGTCATTTTTCCATCTATGAGTGGTGTTGAGATTCACATTTCTCAACTTGGGAAGGGCATTGAAAAGGAGTTAAGTGTAGAAACTTTTAAGGAGAAATTGTATACTCCATTGTTGGGATTGCATAAACTTGCCTACACATCTATTTGGCTGAGATTTTTGACTTCTTATCCTTTGTATTGTTGGATAGATGGGTTAGGAAGGGCATTTATACAACAAAAAAATTTTAAAATAAAAAAAATCAATGGGTGCAAGCTCATATCTGAATTGAAGTCGGATTGACAAAAGCCCTTTTGTTTTGTTTCCATGTACATAGTAATTAGATTTCTTTTATTGTTATATGTTTATTTTCATAAATGTTGTAGTGTAGATTTTAGCATGAAGGTTGTTTACCTCTTCCTAATTTGGACTTATTGCACTTTGAGCCTCATTGTAGCAAATCTTATTGGGCATCATGTTCTAGTCGAAGTTGGGGGGGTGTAAACAAGCTTTTTTGTGTTTTATTTTTTTTCCGTTAATGTATATATATATGAAAAAAAGGAGTATCTCATTTTCCATTTTACTTTCATTTCTCTCATTGCATGATTCCTTGTGCATTGAGGGCAATGCATGGTTCAAGTTGGGGGGTGAGGGCAACTGAGGTGCACCATTTACATTTTTCACCACTTTTTGTATAGAATGATGGGAAATGTGAAAATTTTGAAAATTTTAAACATTTTTTGTGTAAAATATCCAATATTGAACTATATTCCCCTACCCTAATTGTTATGGGATTTGTGATTACTTGATCTTCATTTTGAACTTTGAATACATGAGCACATTATAGAAGTTTATCCTATTGCCAAGAGTATCACATATGTGTTTTCTTTCAAACTCAACCATTGTGCACCTTGAATGTGTAAATTGGACAATTTACGGATTGAGTTCACATTTGAGTGCTTGACATGAATAGTGGAAATGAGTATGAACCCATGTGAGCTTTAATTCCAATCCTTATTTGGAGGGAACTTACATTTACTCAAGGAACAATTTTTTAAATATATCATTTGTTCAATAATCTCATTATGCTTGTTTTGGTTAGCTGCATTTATGTAGTTAATTGACTTTGTCTTGATATGTACAATGCTCCCTATGCTTATCTAGAGATGATCTTAGGCCATTTTTGAATATTTTGAGCTTTGGCCTTTTTCTTGAGAAATTATTTATCCCTAGTGTCGTGATTGAGCCTTAATTGAAATTTATTTCTATACCACACATTTGACCAATCCAGTGCAAAATGTTAAAAATCTACCTCACCTTGGTTGTTCCTAGAGCTGAATATGAGTGATCAAAAAAGAGAAGTATGGCATGAAAACTCCAACAAAAGGGATGAATGATGTCGAAACTCAAAGAGTTGAACGAAAAAAGAATGAAAATCCAAGAAAAGGAGAAACAAGGGGTGAAAAGAAGAAAAGAATGATAAAGAAAAAGGAAAATGTTAAGGAAAAGAAAGAAAAGAAACAAAGAGTGTAGTGATGGTGTTAGCCTAGAAATCCCATAAAAGGGGAGTTCTTTTTGAAATAAAAGTCATTCACTCGGAACAACCCTCTTTGTTATCCTTTACCCTTTGTTTCACTTACCTCATTATCACCCCAAGGCCTCATTACAACCCTTGAAAGCGCTAAATGATCTAGAGAAAGCATGGGGATAGCTTACTTTTAAAGAAAAAGAGAAGTTGATTTTGCTATCTAATGCCCTAGCAGTCCTTTCATGAGATTATGCCAAGGTTGTTTCATTTTTATGCATGTACTTCATTTTTGGATTATATGTGAGCATACTTTGTTTTGTGTATAAGATTTCGTCTCACATATACACATGGAGACCATGCCAAGATAATCATAGTGTGATTCATTGTTGAGAGACACCCTTGGTGAGTTTGCATTGAAGCTTAATTTGGATGGCCAAAGTGAATGTGAACTCCGTTGTGTAAATGTTTAAATTACATGTCCATTTCACACACACATGAGTTTGAAAATGAATGTGTATGTGAATACTCTAGAATAGCATTTAAGGCTATGATGTGTTTCATGTGTGATTAGTTCAGGTATGTTGGACCAAGCTATTTTTAAAATCCCAGTGCTAGTTAGGATAAGGGAATATGTTTTAAATATTGGATGCTAAGGAAAAAATATTTGTAGGTACCTTCACTGGAAACATTCACAAGACAAAACTCGTCCACTAGGGATCACTTAGGGGTAAAGTGCATACGCTAAATACAATTGCAGAATTAATATATGTTTAGTTTGTTTCCTTGCTTTTTACATTTTGTTTGATAGGGACTAGCAAATCTTAAGTTGGAGGGTTTGATGAGCACATAATATTGCATATTTGAAGGCCTCATTACATGCATTTTAACTCAACCTTTGCATCTAAGTACTTAGAGTTAGCCAAAATTATGAATAATGTTGAATTTTAGATGTTGCAGGTAATTATAGTGTAAATCATGTATCTTAGAACCTTGCAACCATGTATGGATGAGTGCTGAAAGGATGGACACATTACATGAGGATTTGGAGGCTTAAAAGTGAAAGAAATCAAGGAGGTATTGGTGTTTGGTAACATAGGCATCAGCACCCACACCATTTTGTAGCAAAACCTCGGTTTTCCTCCTTTTTGACAATGATCCACTTCGAATCTGAAACATTGCAAAACATAAAAATTTTAGATCTGGATGTCTTCTGTATTGTGTCAACATTTCAGCTCAATCGAACGGTCGGATCAAAAGTTATGATGATTCTACGAAAAATGGTCTGGAGCAGAAGAGTAACAATACGCCATACTGATACGGTTCAGCCTCTAGAGTTCGGGGTACCGGTACACAGTACCAGTACTGTCTGCTGAACAGCCCAAAACACCTACAAACCATGATCCACTTGTTTGGGGGTCCCATCATTGATTCCCCCACTTGTCCCCTGACATCTCTTACACATTTACATGATTCCTACACCCTTGGGGAAGACTTTGAAGGCAATGACATTAACGGGGATGGGAGAGAAGGGGGTAGCCAAGACAGTTGCAGGCTAGGCTTGTCTTAGCCTGTGCAATGCATCAACTCAGCCTCCTATGGATGGGAGTCTTATCACTCACCTAGGGGAACCCCTCATGGATGAAAATGCAGAGCTCTCACACTCTATATACTCAGTATTCACCAAGCATTGAAGGGTGGCTACCTAAGCTTAGGAGTAGTCCAAGAAAGATGATGAATAGTTACATAGAAATTTATCTTTTTGCATTTTCTTCCATATTTTCACTTGTAGTTTAGTGTAAGACTCTAGTAAGCTTCATTATTTACTTTTAATGTCATTTATTTCAAGTGATTTGCAAGTTTAATTAAGTATCTTAGTTTCTACCATTGTTGTCTCAAGTTTTCTTCATTTCCTAGCTTTAAAAAGGGTATTGCATATTTTTCTTCTTAGTTTAAGTTTTCTTGCTTTAAGTTAAGTTCCATGTTTCTTTTCTTCATTATGAATCTTTACTTTATGCATTTCCTTCTTGCTTTCAGGAGTAGCTAGATTTTTAGTTGGCTAATCCAAGGGAGACCTCCTTTTGGGTTTGCCATTTCAACTCCTCTTATTTCCTCCCCTCGGTGTATGATGATTTTGTTTGACTAGGTTGAGAGTGGACGTGGTCGTGAGTCTTTGATATCACATAGGTCTGGTCACGGGTTATGCTTGGATCCTCACTTCCATCTCGTCCCTAACCTCCTATGAATCAATCGTTCATCGATGCACCATTGGAGGGAGGTTTCAGGTTGACTCGACATTCCCATTGCAGCGAACCTTTTGGATTAGCCACCGCTTATTTTCCTTTCTTTTTTAGCAAAAACACAACCCACAAAACACAACTCAAAAGATTTTACACTTTTCTCTTTTTCACAAAATCACCTTCACACACCTGAACGTTCCTTCCCTGAGGAGATGACCTTGGAATACTTTTCCAAGTAAAACACAACACTCAAAAGACTCTTTATGCTTGGGCATCACTTTTGTTCATATCATTGCACATATTTTGTACATTTCATATTCCACCTTTCCATTGCCCCTTTTCCCCCATCATTCCGAGGGAAAGTGACACTTTCCCATTCCTATAAGCCATACACATTGAGGGATGATTTTAGGAGGTTAGGGACTACAATGGAAATCATCAAGCATTCCTCACCTATAAATAGTCCCATTGTGGGAGCTTCAAACAAGGAGGTTCTTGCTGAAGACTAGAACTTGGTTTGTAAGGCTTAGACTACACCAAGAACTAGTCAAGATCTAGATGGAGGCTTGGACTCCCACTCATATAGCTATATTTATATTTGCTTGTATCAAGGGAGATAGTTCATCTTTTGGTTGAGGAAGCAACCCTCCATTTCTTGGTTAAGGAAGCCACCCTCCAAATGTGACTACCTTTCTTTTACTTTTATTGTTCTTTTATTTCACTTCCATTGCTTGAGCTTCTTTCTTTCGTAGAGGAGTGAACCTCTTCCACTTTTCTAGTGCTTTACCAAAGCCATGAAGGGTGGAATGTGATTCACTCATTCTTCATTGAAGATTGGCTCCATGTTTATTGTACTTTCATTTTGAAACTCCTCTACTTGGAGGGATGAGTGTCACTCACTTTTCTAGCTTTACCCAAGCCATGAAGAGTGAGTAGTTCCTCATTCTCTCTTTAGTAAGAGGTGACGAACATGTATTGATTATCCGAAAGTTATATTTGTGCATTTCCTTTATGCTTAATGCTCTATATTTCACTTATTGAATGATTGAATGCATCTAGCAAAGCTAAGGTACTTTGTATAACCATGAGTTCTTTCTATGTCATAAATGACTCTTGCATGGAAAGACCTATTGGTTTAAGGCAAGTACCCTGGCTAGATCTTCATGACAACATTTTAATTTTCATCATTATTGTGTTTTATCTAAAGAATGGAACATTAATGCTATGGTTGGTTGCCTTGTAGAAACACTTGCTTGTTTGTAGGCGGGTTGAGTCTCGGCACAGACAATTCTTGTAAACTTCTAGGAAGGTATCAGAACTATGTGCTTAATTCACACAGTCCATCTTTATCTTTCGATTAACTTGATATTGACATGGGAGTTAATTGAGTTATAATGGACAAGTATAACAAACTGGATGATTACTTACATATTCTGATCCTCAAGCTAAAGGGTGACTGTTTCACATTTGAATTCATCTTATATTTTGTCTAGAAAACTCTTGGAAAAAATCTTATATTCTATTCAGGAAATCACACAACTTCAAACTCTCAAAGTTTCTATTTACTCGGTCTCTGTCACTGCTTACTTTAAAACACGAATCATAGTTCCTTGTGGATTCGACTCCGGACTTAATCGGATTATTACTATAGCTTGACCGCCTGCACTTGGGTGAATACATTTCGGATCAAGTCAAGTTTTTTGTGCCATTGCCGGGAACCATAAAAGGTGTTTTAAGGTAAAAGGTAAAAAAACCTCTCTTTTTGTATAGATACTTGCTTTACTGTGCATAAATTTGTTTTAATTTTATGTTTGAGGATGCTCCTCACTATCAAAATTTATGGGCAGAATTGTCTAGATCTGTGAAACAACCAGAATCACCGTCACCTAGATCAATAGCAAACTCTTGTGAAAGCAGAATGGCAAATAATGAAAGACAAGGAGAAGTTCATGCGAGAGAGGGAGAAGTGCTTAACATTCAAAATTTTTGGGATTACTTAAATCCCACAAGAAATAGTGTCCCCTCTTATTTTATCTTTCCTAAAAATGCACCCTTCTTTACTGTAAAGACGGAGACAGTTCAACTACTCCCTCAATTTCATGGAATCGAAACAAAAAACTCATATCTGCACATAAAAGAATTTGAGGAAGTATGTGGAACCTTTCAAGATAATTCTGAGCTAGCTAAAATGAAATTTTTTTTCATTTTCTTTGAAGGATAAAACTAAGCAATGACTAAATTCTTTAAAAGCTCTTTCAATACCAGACTGGTGGGCACTACTACAAAATGAATTTTTCAGAAAGTTTTTTCCTCTGCACCGCACTATTACACTGAAAAGGCAAATTATGAATTTTTTAGTCAAAGACGGAGAAACTTTTTACCAAAGTTTTGAGAGATTCAAAGATCTACTCTAGTCCTGCCCACACCATGCTTTTGAGAGCTGGACTTTGATAGGATTTTTCTATAACTCCTTGCCAACTAGACTATGTCAATTTTTCAAAATGATGGCTCAAGGAGAGTTTATGAGCAAAAGTCTAGATGAGGTATTTAATTTTTTTGATACCATATCTGACAGTTCTCGGATAGGGGACTCAGTCTCCCTTACCATTGTTGAAGCCAAACCTTCCATTTCCCAAGGGGGTAAGTATGTCTTGAGAGATGATGATGATCTAAGAACAAAAATGTCCACCCTATCTCGAAAGCTTGAATCTTTAGAGATGAAAAAGGATCATCAAGTTGAGGTTGGCCCCCCACAGAACAAGTGTGTGGGATTTGTGAACTGACAGGACACCCTACTGGGGAGTGTCCAACCATTTTGGCATTCAAAGAGGTTTTGTTGGAACAAACAAATGTCGTTTCCAACTTCAATAAGCCTGACTCTAACCCGTACTCAAAAACATACAGTCTAGGGTGGCGGAACCACCCAAACTTCAGTTGGAGAAACACACAACCAACTCCTATGAACCAACAACAAGGTTTGCAACCACCACCTCAAGGGCCTTCCGCATATCAACCATACCAACCACCACAAAAGATGAGCCTTGAGGATGTTTTGAATCAGTTTATGCACAATCAAATGAACTATAATAATAGTTCCATTCAGGCTTTTACTAAATTTAAAACTCAGACCACTCAATCTTTTGAGGATCTCAAAATTCATATCCAAAGATTGACCCAATCCATGACCACACATGAGAAGGGCAAGTTTCCTGCCCAACCAAAACCACCACAAGGCCAATTCCAAGTGAAAAATCCCGCAATCATGGAAACTCCACAAGACCAAGCCCAAGTTGTCACTACACTAAGAAGTGGCAAGGTGATTGACAAGACCATTAGAAACATGCTAATTCTCAAGCCAAAACTTGGGTCAATTCCAGTTAACTCACTAGTTGAGCCTGAACTTGTGATTGAACAAGACCTAGAATCATCAAAAGAAAAGAGACCCTTGTGTCCTATTCTGGCTCCTTTTCCTCATAAACTCAAAACTGTACAGTAGTTGAATCAAGCAAGTAAAGATCAACATCCCACTTCTGGATGCAATCAACAAGTTCCATCTTATGCCAAGTTTCTAAAAGACTTGTGCACAGTCAAGAGAAGCTTGAATGTCCACAAGAGAGCTTTCTTGATAGAACATGCCAGTGCCTTGCTTTAACACAAAACCCCTCCAAAATACAAAGATCCTGGGTGTCCAACCGTATCGTGTGTCATTGGAAACTTTAGAATTGAACAAGCACTGTTAGACCTTGGAGCAAGTGTCAATTTTCTCCCATTCTCTGTTTACCAACAGTTGAGTTTGGGTGAACTTAAACCCACCAGTGTTATACTCCAATTGGCAGACAAATCTATCAAAGTCCCTAGAGGCATTGCCGAAGATGTACTTTTCCAAGTAGACAATCATTTTCCCTGTTGACTTCATTGTTTTAGATACTCAGCCAACAAAGCTTTTAGAGAACCCAATTCCTGTCATTCTTGGACAATCCTTCCTAGCAACTTCAAATGCACTAACCAATTGTAGGAATTGGGTCATGAAATTAACCTTTGGGAATATGGCTCTTGAGCTTAATATTTTCAATGTTGCAAAACACCCAGGAGAGGACAAAGAGGAAAGAGAAATAAATTCCATTAAGTCGTTGGTTCAGGAACATCTGATAGCACATTCTGTGAAAATTCCACTGAATCCACTATGTCAGAATCCATTACATCTGAGACAATAGATGATGATCCAAAGAATTGCCCGATTCATGCTGTTGATACATGGGCCCCCAAATTCGAAGGACTTTCACCAAGTGGCACAAAGCCACTCTCATCAAGTGTCAGGCCACCAAAGCCTGAATTGAAACATCTCCCATCTAACCTCAAATATGCATTCCTAGGAGAGGACGAATCATACCCAGTGGTAATTTCATCTAAGCTCACAGAATTGCAAGAGTCTAAACTAATTGAAGTTATTAAAAGCCATAAAAGCACCATTGGGTGGACCATCACAGACTTGAAAGGTATAAGCCCATTAATCTGTAATAATGCTATATACCTAGAAGAGAATTCAAAACTTTCTCATCAAATACAGCGACGACTGAACCCTCACATGAAGGAAGTTGTGAAAATAGAAGTTCTTAAGCTCTTAGATGCAGGGATAATCTTTCACATCTCCGATAGCAAATGGGTTAGTCCAACCCAAGTTGCGCCCAAAAAGTCTGGGGTCATAGTGGTCAAAAATGAAGCCAATGAACTAGTACCAACTTGAGTCATCACAGGATGGAGGATGTGTATTGACTATCAAAAACTCAATTTGGTGACTAGGAAAGGTCATTTCCCTCTTCCCTTTCTTGACCAGGTTCTAGAGAGAATTATAGGTCATGAATTTTACTATTTCTTGGATGGGTATTATGGGTACAATCAAATTGAGATAGCATTAAATGATCAGGCGAAAACCACATTCACATGCCCCTTTGGCACCTTTGCATTCAAAAGGATGTCATTTGGACTTTGTAACGCTCCCACAACATTTCAGAGATGCATGTTAAGCTTGTTCAGTGACATGGTCGAGAAATTTTTGGAAGTATTCATGAATGACTTCTCTGTCTATGGTGACTCATTTGATTTGTGTCTTGCCAACCTAGAAAAGGTGTTGATAAGATGTCAGGAGGCCAATCTGGTACTTAATTAAGAGAAATACCACTTCATGGTAACACAAGGCATTGCCTTAGGTCACATTGTGTCATCTAAGGGCATGAAAGTAGACAAGGCAAAAATAGGTCTAATTAGAAATCTGCCTGTTCCAAGGACTGTAAAGGATGTCCGATCATTTCTGTGACATGCATGTTTTTATAGGAGACTCATAAAAGATTTCAGCACCATAGCAAAACCCCTGTGTCATCTTCTGATTCAGGACGTAATCTTTGATTGGAATGAAGCATGCCAAAAAGCTTTTGATAAGCTTAAAAGTATGTTAATTTCTGCTCCAATAATGCAGTCCCCTGACTGGACAATACCCTTTGAATTAATGTGTGAAGCAAGTGATTATGTTGTGGGTGCTGTGTTGGGGCAAAGAAAGGATAAAAAACCACATGTTATTTACTATGCAAGCAAAACTTTGAACGATGCTCAAATGAATTATTCAACAACTGAAAAATAATTGCTTGTTGTAGTTTTTGCTTTAGAGAAATTTTGTTCTTATCTGGTTGGTTCTTCTGTTACTGTATTCACTAATCATGTAGCCCTAAAATTTCTGCTCATAAAGAAGAACACGAAGCCAAGGCTCTTAAGATGTATACTCTTACTTCAAGAGTTTGATCTAGTCATCAAGGACAAGAAGGGCGTCGAGAATGTGGTGGCAGACCATCTGTCCAGATTAACGTATGACTTTCACGAAGATGGATTGCCAATCAATGAAAAATTCCCCAATTAACAACTGTTCATAATTGACGAGACCCCATGGTACGCTGATATTGCTAATTTCCTTGCTACTAGAACACTCCCTCCGTCTTTCACCCCCATGGAAAAAAAAAATTCTGAGGGAGGTTTGCAACTTCCTTTGGGAAGATCCGTACGTATTTAAGTACTGTAAGATCAAATCATAAGACGTTGCATCCCCACTTGAGAAAGCAGACAGGTAATAACATTTTGTCATTCTAAAGTATGTGGTGGCCATTTTTCATCAAGGAAAATCGCTGCAAAAATCTTGCAGTGTGGATTTTACTGGCCTACACTTTTCAAAGGTGTCCATGATTTTTGTTTAACTTGCGATATATGCCAAAGGTTGGGGAGCATTTCAAAAAGAAACGTGATGACCTTAAACCCCATTTTGGTGATTGAAATTTTTGATTATTGGGACATCGATTTTATGGGACTATTTCCCTCTTCCTTTGGCTATCTATACATTTTAGTGGCCATAAACTATGTTTCTAAATGGATTGAGGCAATTCCTTGCCGAAATAATGATCACCAAACGGTGATCAAATTTTTAAAGAAAATATTTTTTCTCAGTTTGAAATTTCAAAATCAATCAAAAGTGATGGGGGTGCTCGTTTTTGTAATCATCCTTTTTGGAATTTAATGAAAAAATACTTGATTTTTCCCAAAATTGCAACCCCTTATCATCCACAGACTAGTGGACAGCCTGAATTAGCTAATTAGCAGATCAAATTAATCTTATAAAAAATGGAAAATTTAGACCGCAAAAATTGGTCGTCAAGGCTAACTGATGCACTCTGAGCATATCACACTACTTTTAAAATAATTTTGGGCATGTCTCTTTATCAATTAGTCAATGGCAAGCCTTGGCACCTACCCGTTGAATTGGAACATAGGGAATACTGGGCCATTAAAGCAATGAACCTTGACGTGGACAAGGCTGGATTAGCAAGTAAACTTCATATTAACGAATTGGAGGAATTGAGAAATGAAGCATACGAAAAAGATAAGATTGCTAAAATCAGGATGAAAATTTTTCATGACAACAACATTATGCGAAAGTCTTTTGAACTTTTTCAACAAGTCTTGTTGTTTAATTCAAGACTCCGCCTCTTTCCTGGCAAGTTGAAATCAAGGTGGATTGGACCTTACATTGTCAAAAAAATGTTTGGACATGGAGCAGTAGAAGTGGAAAACCCCTTGAACGGTAACGTTTTTACTATTAATGGTTAGCGGTTGAAACCATTTTTGGAGGATTTTGTCAAAATTGTGGAAACAATTCTTTTAATAGACCCAAAACATCCCTCCGAGATTTGCGCCTACCAACATAAAAAGGGGTCAGATTAGGAAAAACTCGATCAAACCTGACCCACAGTAGCGCCTTTATAAGGCATCATCCTCCTTTTTTCTTTTTCCCCACCAACTTTCCTTTTTCTTTCTTTCCTGGTTACCATCCTCTGTAAGCATGACCCAACTCCCAACAGTTCCATTACCATATTACCTGAAGATTGCTTGAGAAATTTCCTTGTTGTTTCCTAACCTATAAACATCACCTTTTAGCACGTATAGTATATGAATAAAGGGGAGTGTCACTCTCCTATGGATGATGTCAAAAGAAAGGGCAACGGAATGGTGGATGAATGAGATTTCAAATGTGAGTATGTGTGAACAAAAGTGCTTCCCAAGCGCAAGGAGACTTTCACGGATCGTGTTTTACTTGGTGGTATTCCAAGGTCGTTTCCACGAGGAAGGAAGTAAACCGAGGGAAGGTGATTTTGGGAGAAAGAAAGTGTAAAATCTTTGATTGTTGGAAGTTTTTTGGTGAAGTTGTTTTGATGCTAGTAAAATGAGAAACAAATGTTGGCAAATCCAAGAGGTCACTCCAATAGGAATACCGTCTCAACTCAAAACCCTCCTCCAATAGAGCATGAATGAACGATTGATTCGTGGGAAGCTAGAGGTAAGATTGGTGAGTATCTAAGCATAAACCGTGACTAGGCCTACGGAATATCAAAGACTCACCAAGTTATCCACCCTCAACCCAGTCAAACCGAACCATTGAACTCTGAAAGAGGGGAGGAGAATGAGTTGAAATGGTATACCCAAGTGGAGGTTCCTCTTGGTTTTGCCAACTAAGAGATTTAGCTATTCATGCTTAAAATAAAGACAACAATATGATGAGAAGACATTATGAAAAAATAAAGACTAAAGCTAAGCATAAACGAATTGCATAAATTTAACTTCCGGATAACCACCTCTTACTAAAGATTGGATGAGAAACTACTCACTCTTCATGGCTTTGTTAAAACTAGAAAAGTGAGTGATGTTCATCCCTCCAAGTAGAGGAGTTAGAAGGTAACACATTTTACACAATGAGCTGATCTTCGACAAAGAATGAGTGAATCACGTTCCACCCTTCACGGCTTTGGTAAAGCTCTAGAAAAGTGGAAGAGTTTCACTCCTCTAAGGGAAGAAGGAAGCTCAAGCAATGGAAGTAAAAGAAAGCAGTAACACAATAAAAGAAAGCAATACTTAAAGAAAGCTATAAGCAATAAGGAAAGCAATAATACTTTTGGAGGGTTTTCACTACCAAAAGATGAAATTTTTACAAGTCG
>CAUOFW020009501.1:1126309-1144452 GCA_963454935.2 Ilex paraguariensis
GCCTCCACATAAAACAAAATATATACAAACAAAGTTATACACAAACAAGATTATGTACACGGAACAACGTACCTCAGCCCATGATGAAGATCATGGGACTTACCTCCGTCGTCCGAAAATCACCTTCTTGGTTTGACACTTGCCTTCCCCGGCAACGGTGCCAAAAATGCTTGAGAAATTTTCTTGTTGTTTCCTAACCTATAAACATCACCTTTTAGCATGTATAGTATATGAATAAAGGGGAGTGTCACTCTCCTAGGGATGATGTCAAAAGAAAGGGCAACGGAATGGTGGATGAATGAGATTTCAAATGTGAGTAAGTGTGAACAAAAGTGCTCCCCAAGCGCAAGGAGACTTTCGCGGATCGTGTTTTACTTGGTGGTATTCCAAGGTCGTTTCCACGGGGAAGGAAGTAAACCGAGGGGAGGTGATTTTGGGAGAAAGAAAGTGTAAAATCTTTGATTGTTGGAAGTTGTTTGGTGAAGTTGTTTTGATGCTAGTAAAATGAGAAACAAATGTTGGCAAATCCAAGAGGTCACTCCAATAGGAATACCGTCTCAACTCGAAACCCTCCTCCAATAGAGCATGAATGAACGATTGATTCGTGGGAAGCTAGGGGTAAGATTGGTGAGTATCTAAGCATAAACCGTGACTAGGCCTACGGAATATCAAAGACTCACCAAGTTATCCACCCTCAACCCAGTCAAACCGAACCATTGAACTCTGAAAGAGGGGAGGAGAATGAGTTGAAATGGTATACCCAAGTGGAGGTTCCTCTTGGTTTTTCCAACTAAAAGATTTATCTATTCATGCTTAAAATAAAGACAACAATATGATGAGAAGACATTATGAAAAAATAAAGACTAAAGCTAAGCATAAACGAATTGCATAAATTTAACTTCCGGATAACCACCTCTTACTAAAGATTGGATGAGAAACTACTCACTCTTCATGGCTTTGTTAAAACTAGAAAAGTGAGTGATGCTCATCCCTCCAAGTAGAGGAGTTACAAGGTAACACATTTTACACAAGGAGCCGATCTTCGACAAAGAATGAGTGAATCACGTTCCACCCTTCACGGCTTTGGTAAAGCTCTAGAAAAGTGGAAGAGTTTCACTCCTCTAAGGGAAGAAGGAAGCTCAAGCAATGGAAGTAAAAAAAAGCAATAACACAATAAAAGAAAGCAATACTTAAAGTAAAAGAAAGCAATAAATTAAAAGGAAGCAAGAATACAATAAAAGAAAGCAATACTTAAAGAAAGCTATAAGCAATAAGGAAAGCAATAATACTTTTGGAGGGTTTTCCACTACCAAAAGATGAATGTTTTACAAGTCCTAAGGGGTGGTATTTATAGGCAACAAGGGAGGGTGAAAGTCTTGTTAGGTGGCCTTGAATCTTGTTAGGTGGACTTGAAGAGTCTTGTTAGGTGGACTTGAAAATCTTGTTAGGTGACTTTGAATCTTGTTAGGTGGACTTGAAAATCTTGTTAGGTGGCCTTGAATTCTTTGATCCTCCTTTGTTTTGAGCTTTGATAATTGGCACCCCAGTAGTTTGTAGCTTTAATGCAATTGGCTCCCCAGTAGTTTATAGCTTTGACGCACAAAATCCTGAAAAGAACAACAATTAATGAATTATCCTTTATTCACACACTAATTCTAATTTGATTTATTTTGACTAATTTAACTTTATTCAACTAACACAATTTACCTATTAAATTATGCCTTAATTAGGGTTAATCAAAGACCCAATCCTTTGTCTCATGATCTGCATGTGTTTACTCTATTTGTACATAACTCTTCGTCTTCTCTTTGCACTCAAAATCAAGGGTTTTCATTCTAGCAGAAACCCAGATCTACACAAAGATGATTGATTTGTGTATTTTTTCTTGTAGGTTTCGACGGATAAACAGATCTCCACTTTTCATTCTCATCTCCAAGCTCAACATATCGATAAATTTGAAAAATTATGGACAATATTCAGTTTAGGTTGGGGGTGAGAACAGTTCATATTTTGTGTATTTCGTGCCTGTAAAATTTTTTGTTGTTGTTGCTATTTTTGATCATATTGTGTACCTTGCCTTCTATTTTGTATAAATGATGATGTTTGTGAGTCAGCTTTAATTGTCTTTGTGACTGGCAGACGTTAAAGAACCAGATAGTGAGTCTTAAAGTATAGAAAGCATAGATGTTAAAATATTTTGGTTTAGTCTAGAAGTTTTACGAATTTTTCCATCTGATGTGCATGTTGTGATCATGAGAAAAGCGAGACTAGTAAGAAAAAATGAGATCCAAGAAGAGCAAAATAAACCCCTCTGTAGCAGAAGCACTTTTGCTAAACACTGTCGTGCCAAAAGGCTTGGTGCATGTAAACAATGTGGCAAGGTCTTCCATGTGAAAAGAGATAATCAGTGTTCTAAACTAATTTTCGGTCACGCACTCGATCGATTAGAATGGATAGTGAATGGGCTGAGTAAGGATTACCCTAAGAGGCCATGCTATTCCGGTACTTTGCTTAACCGGTTTGTGACGAAGGAAATTGGGAGAGTCACTGGTTGTTCGAACTATACAGCTACAGAGGGAGACTCGGATTAGAGTAGGTGGGATGAAAGTCAAGGGTCCAATTTTTTGTAAAAAGTGTAAAAATCCTTTTTGTTTTGTACAAACTCTTTTGACTGAAATGAAAATATTGGCAGAGTAAGGAATGTCCCAAAATACCAACCTAAAGCATGGGTAGGGACTTATCCTGAGATGCCATAAATTTTTGGTTCAAACTTGTGTATGTTGCCCCCTTTTATTATGCGTAGTGTAGTGCAAAAAAATTTTTAATTTTTGATTCCACGTTCGAACGCCAAGTGACGTTTGAACATTAGTTGCTTGTAGTACTCAGCCTCCGACGGAAACGAAAAGTACTGGGAGCTCAATCCATTCGAATGCTAATAACACGTTCAAATGAGAGTAATGTTCGAACACCAATAGAACATTCGAACACCATGAGCATACATCACTTTGGTCTCTAACAGAACTCAGAAGTACTGGGAGCTCACCACATTTGAACGATTTGTTTAAAATCCTTCTAGATACGTTTGAACATTTACCACATTCAAACGTCACTCGCCAGGCTATAAAAGCCTGGTTGATGTTCCCCATTTCAAAAACTCAAAAACCTTGAAAAAACTACGAACCCTAGGCTGACTTCTCATTACCCAGCCCCCAAAACACCACCCATTCCTGATTTCTACCCCAAATCAACAACACCAAAGCCATTCCCACATCAAGAATCCCCATTTTCACCAAAAACTCAAGCATTTTAAGCCCTAACTATCTCCAAACCCGAAACCATGCCTCCAAGGGTCAAGATCCTTGCTAGGCGCAACCCAGTCACTCAAGAGCCCAATTTTGTGGAGGAGGTGATTGAAGTGAGAAAGGGGAGACCACCTATTGTTCATAGATATGACAAAACTCACTTCCCCACGGCTCTCAAAGCGGATAGGTATGAGAACTATAACCAAAATCACGCTGTTGTTTGTGAACGAGATATAATTTTGAGTGATTTTATTGAATTGGGTATCTTTGTGGAGATGGAGAAAAGAGGATGGGGGTTGTATTTGAAGAACGGCGGGGAAGCTGTGATTGACTTGGTGCAGGAGTTTTACTCCAATGTCGAAATAGTCAATGGGGCACTAAAGAGTTATGTGACGAGGATCCACATTGATGTGGACAAAGATTATATACGGGAATTGAGGCAAGAAGTGCCTCAGGTGCAAAACCCGATATACCCTCTGAGGAAAAATGTGGCGTTGAACATATTGTCAGAACCGAGCTAACGGGAATGACGGGATTTTCTTGGTCGGGGAGGAGATTTCTTCAACAAGGGGAGCTAACCAATAAATATAAAATGTTGAATTTAATTGCAGTTTCAAATCTTGCCCCAATTGGACGAAAGAATGAGCTCCCCCCTAAGATGGCTTGCTTACTTTATACACTTGGGAAGGAGCACAACATACACCTCCCCTCACTAATCTTGAATGAAATGAAGAAGGGATGCGATGTAAAGAGGAATGTGCTCCCTTTTGCTACTTTGGTAACACAGATGTGCAAAGACCATGGAGTTAGGGTGAGCCCTGAGATGACTACACAGAGGCTGATGGGACCACTGAACAAGGCTTTTTTCGGAGGAGCCAAGGTTATAGTGATGGCCTAGCAGCTAGACAGAAGGTGCCCCCAACCCGTGGAGTTGATGAGATGTAGGATGAGCTTGATGAGGATGAGGAGAAAGAGCTAGAGGCAAAGATGACCTAGCAGTAGCCAGACCAAGAGGCAGGCCCTAGCACTAGAACCCGACGCTCTTTACTTGATATCATACTTGGCATTGAGACCAAGCAAGCTGAGATTCTCCGACAAAAGGAGGAGATTCTCAGCTATCTGAGGGGTGGAGCTGGTGGACCGGGCAGAGATGGTAGATCTAGAAGAGAGTGAGGAAGAGATACTTCTATTCTTGATGGTGGAGTGTTTGTTTCTTCTTTTGATGAGTTTCTTCTTTGATGGGTTTCTAGGGATGTTTAGAGATTCTTCTTTGGTAGCTTATTGTGGATATTTTTAGTTTGTTGTGAAAATTTGTTTCTTCTTTGGTGGATGTTTGTTTCTTTTTGGGTCGATGATTGAGAATACTTGAAGTTTTTGTGTCTTAGTCACTTCTTTTATGATGGATTGAATCATTGGTACTATTGTAAATGATCATATTTTGTGAAGTGAATGGTTCAATTTATGACTTTTATCTATTTAAAATGCACGTATAGAATTAGCACTTTAGTCATTCTTGATAAATAATGAAACAGATGCGGATGCTAAGGTTGCGTGTTAAAATGACTAAGCATATGATCAGTTTGACTCCCCAACTTAGCAATCTAGACTTAAAGCCACATTTCTTGGAAAACTGGTGTTTGACTTATTTATTTTACGTGTCAATTAATCTAGTCATTTTTTATTTTTTTGCCAAGTTAGGTTTGTGTTGGATTCGAGTTTGTGGGTAAAATTAGACACCCCTAATTGAAAGCCATTCGAAAACCCGAGCTTGATGAAATTGTATGGTTATTAGAAAATGATATAACTATGAGATGACTGATTACTCAAGGTTGCTGTTGAAATTAATCTCTAATTATTGATTTTGGTTTGGATGATTTGTGACTAGTACTTTAAAAAATAAATTTGTTTGCAAAGTCCCCCAGAATCCCAAATTATTTGAATTGCACCAAATATGATATACTCAAACAAAACCATCTGAAAATTGTTCCAATGTAACTTTCATGAAACTTCTTGCAAGATAAAGCCTAGTGCAATGAAATTAAACTACAATCACATGATATCCTGAAGCAATTTATTCCCCAACTATGGAGATAAATTCTGGTACGCATGCTACGAAGTACTCAACCATGAGCCAAAATATAATTACCAAAACTCGTGTCTTAATTTTAAAATATTTGATATGAAGTTAACCTTTAATAAGCTTTTGCATTCAATAATATGTTGAAATCTCATGTAAATCTTGGAAGGTATGTCTGGTGTTTTGATGGGTGAAACCTCATACAAAATTTTCAAATCTGGGACTTCTTAATCTCATGTGATTCATATACATGCATAAGAAAATTACCTGATCGAATAAACTTTTTGTTTAGACTTAAAATAAAAATTATTGGATCATTCGATCCATGGGTTGTTTGCAAGCCTGAAGACACTAAAGAATTGTCACAAGTTAGAATCTGAAGAAGAGGCAGGAAATGATTAGCCATTTTTCAAAGAAGAGGAATAACTATCTAGGAGTTTCAAGTTAGATAACCATTGATAAAAGAAAAACCATCGAGGATAGTGGTTATAGAAAGTAGAAAACAAGGATGTTGAAGGATAAATTCAAACCCCCATAAAACCCATGATTTGAGCATTTTTAGGAGTAGTGTTAGGTTAGTTTTTAGTAAGTAGTTATTGTTGTAATCATAACTCTTAATTCAGTCTTTTTGTAACTGAAAACCATTTGATTGGATTAGTAAAGATATTTTCTCTTATTAATTCACGATTTTGTGTTTTTACTGCTTAAAATTTCATCCAAGGAAGTCCTAAAACAAGACAATTGAACCCATCACTAACAATTGCTTGAAAATTATCTTTCGATCGAGTCTCCTCTATCGATAAAAACAAATTTTAGGACAACAACATTTTGGTACGCTCGGTGGGACAACATTTTGAACTTGGATCAAGAAAAATGGTGTGAAAAGGAAGCAAGATGAAATTGTGTTTGAGACTAACGAAACTGTGGAAATGACGCCAATTAATGGAAATCATGGAGAAAGTTCAATTACCCATCCAGTGGAATCTGCAAATCTAGTGAATGGTTAGTCCAATAACTAGGATAGTGTGCAAATGCTGGAGTTTGTGTAGGACTTGAAACAGGTATTGCACAAGCTCAATATTGACATTAAGCAAGAATTAGTTAATGATATGCATGAATTAATGAATGTCCCAACACCAACGTTAGGACCATTTAATTAGAGTTAAACATTGCAATTAGGAACTAAGCGGTGGAAAAAGGAAATACCGATCCTGTGTATAAAAAATCAAAGATCACCACCAATGGTTACTAACGAAGGACCAAGTCTTCCACACCATAATCACATTAANATATTTGATATGAAGTTAACCTTTAATAAGCTTTTGCATTCAATAATATGTTGAAATCTCATGTAAATCTTGGAAGGTATGTCTGGTGTTTTGATGGGTGAAACCTCATACAAAATTTTCAAATCTGGGACTTCTTAATCTCATGTGATTCATATACATGCATAAGAAAATTACCTGATCGAATAAACTTTTTGTTTAGACTTAAAATAAAAATTATTGGATCATTCGATCCATGGGTTGTTTGCAAGCCTGAAGACACTAAAGAATTGTCACAAGTTAGAATCTGAAGAAGAGGCAGGAAATGATTAGCCATTTTTCAAAGAAGAGGAATAACTATCTAGGAGTTTCAAGTTAGATAACCATTGATAAAAGAAAAACCATCGAGGATAGTGGTTATAGAAAGTAGAAAACAAGGATGTTGAAGGATAAATTCAAACCCCCATAAAACCCATGATTTGAGCATTTTTAGGAGTAGTGTTAGGTTAGTTTTTAGTAAGTAGTTATTGTTGTAATCATAACTCTTAATTCAGTCTTTTTGTAACTGAAAACCATTTGATTGGATTAGTAAAGATATTTTCTCTTATTAATTCACGATTTTGTGTTTTTACTGCTTAAAATTTCATCCAAGGAAGTCCTAAAACAAGACAATTGAACCCATCACTAACAATTGCTTGAAAATTATCTTTCGATCGAGTCTCCTCTATCGATAAAAACAAATTTTAGGACAACAACATTTTGGTACGCTCGGTGGGACAACATTTTGAACTTGGATCAAGAAAAATGGTGTGAAAAGGAAGCAAGATGAAATTGTGTTTGAGACTAACGAAACTGTGGAAATGACGCCAATTAATGGAAATCATGGAGAAAGTTCAATTACCCATCCAGTGGAATCTGCAAATCTAGTGAATGGTTAGTCCAATAACTAGGATAGTGTGCAAATGCTGGAGTTTGTGTAGGACTTGAAACAGGTATTGCACAAGCTCAATATTGACATTAAGCAAGAATTAGTTAATGATATGCATGAATTAATGAATGTCCCAACACCAACGTTAGGACCATTTAATTAGAGTTAAACATTGCAATTAGGAACTAAGCGGTGGAAAAAGGAAATACCGATCCTGTGTATAAAAAATCAAAGATCACCACCAATGGTTACTAACGAAGGACCAAGTCTTCCACACCATAATCACATTAACATGATATTGGATGGAGAACCTGCGGAAGCCTTACTAGATTTCTTCCTAGGAAGGAATCCTCGGGGGAAAAATGGGCCAATAATGGTCCCTTAATTTTCTAAGAGAGGTCGTGAGATGCATCAATAGAAACCAACTGGTGGAAATTGATTCAAGACCTTTGTGGTCATGGCTTGAGAAAAACAAAGAGGATAGTGTTCAGGAAACCATACCCACCATAGGGTTGATTATGTGGAGTTCCCAAAGGGATATAAGATTCCAGAATTTCATCTCTTCTCTAGTGAAGAAAATCAATCCACAATAGAACATGTTAAAAAATTTACTTTCCAATGTGGAGAAGTTTGACACAATGGGAATTAGAAAATAAAATTTTTTACACAATCACTAATGAGAACTGCTTTTGTTTGGTTTATTAACTTGTCTATTAATTCAATTCAAACATGGCAAGAGATGGAAGAATAGTTTCAGGCTCAGTTCTTTAGGAATGAACCAAAGGTCTGAATGGCAGATCTGTCTAGATTGAGACACAAATCGAATGAATCTACATAACAATACATGGACAGGTTCAAAAAGGATAGAAACAAATGTCATTTTTACTTGCTTGAAGTGGAATTGGTAAAGTTGTTCGAAAATGGCTTAGGCTTCGAATTAAGAAATAAATTCGAGGGAATAGAGTTCAGGGTCCTATTTTAACTCTCAATCATGGCTACTAGAAATGAAAATGTTGCTTAAGGGAAAGCAACAGAGGAAGAATAGTTCATTTTGAACTTATTTCCAAGACTTCAATGGAGAGATTGAAAAAGATGTGGAACAAATAATAGGGAAGTCACTAGTTATGTGTGATACCTTGAAAAAGATGGAAGATCATGTTGATATGTCATCTAGTCATCCCTTTAAAAAGAATGCACCTCAAACCTCTAGATAGTATTCATTTGACCTGTTGATGACTGATACTCTCTTTGATGAGATGATCAACCAGAAGTTTATAATCCTATCTCAAGGACACAATATTCCACCATAAAAAGACATAAAAAGAAAATAATATTACAAATGACATAACTCATTTAGACAGTCAATCAAAAATTACATTTCTTTTAGAAATCAAGTACAAGACTTAATACAAAAAGGGATGCTTAAATATGCCACAAAAGATGAGAAAACCATGAAAGTAGACAAAAATTCTTTTTCCCAAGGAAGTAAATGTTAATATGGTGTCTGTTAATATGCATGAGAACAAGAAGTCTGCCAATTCTGTGACTGGCAAAGATAGGATTGTTCCCATAATGAGAATTCCAGTCCATAGTAGGTTTGGCCCCAAAGAGGAAGAGCTGTTGGTTATGTGAATCAAATGTGTTAAAGAGATATCCAAACTAAATGTAATCCCATTGGATGAAATAGTAAGAGAGTTTACTGACAAAGGACTTCAATTCAACATTAGAGGTGAAAGGGATGTGCAAATTTATAATGGCTATGACAAAATATTTGATGGTACAAATCCAGGTATCTTTCCAATCAAAGAAAGATACCAGCCCGGTTCCCATTATCTCCCAGACAATGGGAGTGATGCAAGGGGTATTAGACAACAACACCAAGGAAGAAGAGAAAGAATACAAGCAATGAACCACTCTATTTGACCATTGATGACCAAAGAGACTGTTTGGTAGAAGATCAGAAAGCAAGAACACCAAGAACAACAATCTTAGAAAAGGAAGGAGATATTTGAGGTTATCACAAAAGCTAGATCTAAAATAGTAAATCCCCTTAAAGAATACAAGGGCATGCTCTCAGATGAGGAGTTGATGAACTATGAAGATATAGAGTTTTTCTT
This sequence comes from Ilex paraguariensis, assembly GCA_963454935.2. NCBI lineage: Eukaryota > Viridiplantae > Streptophyta > Magnoliopsida > Aquifoliales > Aquifoliaceae > Ilex > Ilex paraguariensis. The sequence goes on from CAUOFW020009501.1 coordinate 1,135,999, forward strand.
CAGAAATGACGCACCATGCAATATGATATTGGCTCTGTCTGAATCATTCAAGGCTAAGCCAAGACAGTCAAGCCAATTGGCAATAGATATGAAAGATAACATTGAGTCTATAACAGTGTTTGCAAAGACCATGAAGCAATTTAAACCTGATGGAATGTCTATAAGCATAAAACAATGAGACTGGGGGGGAGGGAAATATAAAGTGGTATTACACCCTCATAGGAAATAATTATGCAAGCATTTTAGGCCATTGTATATTCAAGCCACATCGATGGTCAACCAGTTAGCAAAATTCTGGTTGATAATGGGGCAGTGGTGAACATTTTGACTTCAAGGATACTAAGATTCCTGAACAAAGAGGAGAAGGACTTGCTACACACTGATATTATAGATAGCAACTTGAGGGTGGATCATCTTTTTTAAAAGGTATTTTGCTTGTGAAACTTCAAGTGGTCAATAGGGACACTAAAACAACATTATTTGTGGTGGATTCCTCATCAAACTTCAATACTCTTCTTGGAAGAGATTGAATACATGCAAATGGCTGTGTGTCATCATCCTTACATCAAGCTCTAATATTCTTATCAGAAAATGATAATGAAGGAAGGAAAAGGATGGAGGTGCATTTGGCATATGTCAATCCTTTATATACATATTCATACAATGTAAATGCCCATTTCTATCATAAGGACTTGACCTTAATTGGGCAAAGTAGCAGCATAAACCCATCTAGTGGAATTTTAGAGGACAACTTGCATCAGATTTTCCATGACATGGTCAGACCTGGCTTTCTACAGTCTAGGCTTGAATTTAAAGAAGTAAATAATGTCAATGTATTGTGTTAATATCGTCAGAAGGTACAATGTTCTACTTCACTTATCAATTAGATGAAACACTGATTCCGTCGAATAATTAGGGTAGAGTATAAGGCATTAATCATAGGCCTAGAAATAAAATTGGACATGAAAATTAAAAATCTATTGGTAGTGGGAGAATCACAGTTGGTAATTAAACAAGTGAAAGTGGGTACAAGTGTAGTCACCCCCCCATGAGAAAAATATATCATAAGAGTGCAATCTCTCATACAGGGCTTTGAGGATGTTCAATTTGAACATGTTATAAGGCTTCCTAATGGGGAAGCCAATGAAATGGCCCAAGCAGCCTCTAGACTAAAGATCTCAAAAGGAATGAATGAATGACAAGGTCATCAAAATTTAGGAAAGGCATTTGCCAACAGCGGTAGCATGACCATTCGATGTCCTAGCTAATGAGATGGAAGAAATAGATTGAAGGTCTCCTATTATCAGTTACCTGCAAGATCCATCTCATAAAGCAGAAAGACTTGTTAAAAATTGAGCCATAAATTATGTCCTTTTGGAGGAACAATTATTCAAAAGAATGCCAGAAGGTTTGATGATATTGTGCATCAGCAAACTAGATGCTCTGAAATCTATGACTAAGATCCATGAAGGAATTTGTGGATCTCATCAGTCAAGGGAAAGAGATGAGATGGTAAATTCATAGATACGGACAATATTGGCCAACTATGAGAAATGACTGCACCACCTATGCAATGACCTATAAAGTCAGTGGATCAACAAAAGGTAATTGGCTCAATTAAGGAATATATTGTTTTTAGGTTTGGATTACCTCATACAATTGCTGTCGACCAAGGAACTTTGTTCACAGGGGCAGAAATAATAGAATTTGCATCTGAACATGGAATACAGATGTTGAATTCGTCACCCTATTAGGCTCAGGCCAATAGGCAAGCAGAATCGACTAACAAAATATTGAAATCAATCCTAGAAAAAACTATAGAGGATATTTCAAGGTAGTGGCATGAGTTGTTGCCAAATGTTCTATGGGAATACATAAATTCTAAGAAAGCTAGCACATGAATAACACCATTCGAGTTAGTGTATGGACATGATGCCACAATACCTATGGAGATGACTATAAAATCAATAAGGGTGTTAGAACACCAGGGTATGTCAAAAGATTTGTACTCCCCAGCGATGTTACTTGAATTGGAAGATGTGGAGGAATGTTGACTACAGGTGTTAAACCATATCCAAATTTAGAAGAAGAAACTAGGAAGGACTTATAATAGAAAAGTTAAGTCCAAAATCTTTTAAGAGGAGGATTTCATTTGGAAATCTATCTTGCCTTTGGAGAGTAAAGATAAAGAGTATGGACAGTGGTCCCCTACTTGGGAGGGACTTTTAAGGTAGGACAAATATTATGAGGTGGAACCAATCACTTACAGTCCCTAGAAGGGGAATGCCGTAGGAAATCTGATGAGTGTGGAATATTGCACATTTAATAGCCTTATTACCTCAATTGTAACTTCTTTTTGAAATAAATTTTCAAAAATTTTCTTAAAATGGAGATTAATGAAGAATTATTTGATTGTAGGTGATTGGATGGTAAATACGGGTGTTAATCATTTTTTAACATGATTGGGGACAATGACAAAGAAAGGAACTCATGATGAATGGCTCGAGACCTCGAAATACAGAAATTCAAAGAAGACAAGGGAGGTACCGATACCCACATCGCTAGGTAACGATACTTGAGTTCATTGGAATGTAGGTACCAGTACCTAGTACCTTAGGTACTGATACCTGACACTTGGACCTCAGCCTTTTGAAACAAAGAGATGAATTAGGTACCGATACCTTCATCACTAGATACCGGTACCTAATCTTATTGGAATTTAGGTATCGATACCTAGTGCCTTAAGTACTAGTACCTGACATTTGTATCTTAGCTTTTCAAAGATGGAAGAAATGAAGAAGGTAACGGTACCCCCATCGCTAGGTACCAGCACTTGAGTGTACTACCTGACGAGGTACTGGTACCCAAAGCCTAGAAGTCCTAGATTATTTTCCCTACGACTGCATAAGCTACAAGGGCTCACTCCTACTTATCTAATCTATGTTTTGACCATATCAAAACTCCACCACAGTCTCCTAATCTGTGCATTCAATCTTTATGCATGAAATAGTGGAAGGGGGTAATGAAAGGAGAAAGAAGAAGAGAATGATTGTCAAAGAAAAGGGGTCATGCCTTTTTTATGATTTTTGGAAGCTTTTTTGGTGAACCTCTTCCCAAAGCTACTGACCTCTACACACTCAAGGATACGGAGAGGAGGATGGATGAAAATTGAGGATACTTTTGGATAATTTTTTAGCTTTTAGAGAGGGAAGCTCAAAGGGAGAATAATATGGTTTTAGAGAGAGAAAGCTAAGTTTTAACATTTTTCTTCACCATTTTTATTCTTGTAAGCTTCAATCTACATGTAAAACTTCTTTCTAGCACATTAATCTCATTTATTTGAAGTTATATTGAGTTTGGCTAGGGTTTACTAGTTTTATTGTTTGCATTTGGGTATTTTCTTTTCAAGCTTTACATTTTGAGTATGAATGCCTTTTTATTTGTAGTCTAAACTTTCTCTTACATTAATACAAGTTTATGTTTGATTTCATTAACATGTTTCTCCTTTTTATGTTTGTTCTTGGCTTTATCATGTGTAGCTAAACCTTTAGTTGGCTAATCCAAGAGGGGTTTTCTCTTGGGTATGTGGAACATATTCTCTTTCATTATTCTTTATGGTGCCTAAGTGTTTGGTTTGACTAGGTTGAGTGTGGATGAATGTGGTTATAGGCTTTTGATACACTATAGACTTGTCACGGGGTATGCTATTGTCCAAGCAACTACATTCATCACTCGCTTCCTACAAATCAATCAAACAGTTAGGCACTATTGGTAGAATGGAATGAATTTGTGACACCCCAAAAATCGGGGGTCCTTAAATTAACAAAATTTGGGCAAAGTCTCATTTGTACGGGGAGCTCTACCCAAAACCCAACCTATACAATATACATTAGCACGACCCATCTGAGGCCCGATATAACACAATGACCGCACCGAGTCCATTCATTAGTAAAAATTGACCACACTGGGTCCATTCATCCATACTTATATAAAACATGCAAGGTTATATTAAAAACAGTCCATATGAGTTCAATTATAACTCTCTTACATAAAATTACATGCCAAAACTTGTTGGCTCCAAAATTTTTACAAAAGGAGTTATCCACCCTTTGGCGTATAAGCGGTGACCCTCTTTTGATCACAATCAATGACTACCCGATGTGACGCCAACCAATCCATACCAAGGATAACATCAAACTCGGATATGTTCATGAACCTAAGGTCCACGATGAGTAGAATCCTCGAGATCTCTAACTCACAACCCTGACATATTTGATCAATTCTCACCCTAGCTCCTAGGGGAGAACTCACATGCAATGGCTCTTCCAAGGTCTCAACCTCTAAGCCCAAGTCTTTCACACAAGATGCAACAATAAATGAATGTGTTGCACTAGAATCAAATAATACCCTTACCCATAAGCGAGAGAGTAGGAATGTACCCTGTATCACCGAGGTATCATGGCATAGATACGCCCCTAGGTCCCCGAAGTACCGGCTTGTAAGGCCTGGCCTCGTCCTCGACCCATGCCTTGGCCCATCTGGCCAGCTTGCGGTGTCCTCACACGAGAAGTAGTAGGGCCTTGTGCTGCACCCTGGAATTGGTACTGACTACCCTGACCCATAGTAGGGTAGTGAGGAGTATACTGCGTCTATGGTTGCCCCACTGAAGTCTTAGACTGTGATGACCCATGACCCTGGGATCCCTGCCTCTGAGGAAAATCCCTCTTCATGTGACCCAGCTGGTGGCAATGATAGCAAGTCCTTTGGCCTGCCTGGTAGGAAGGCCCTTGATTTATCCCACCTTGGGAGGATTGACCTTGGCCTTAGCCTTGATAACTACGGCCCTGTCCCTGAAACCCTTGTGGAGTAGAATTCCTCTACTTCTTCCTCAAGCTAAAAGAAGAGGATTGACCCTCCTTCTTCTTGTCTTTTGCACCAGACTCCCGGATGTTCCTTGCGTAATCCATTTCTCTCTCAATGGCCATAGCAGTCTCGACCATCGAGTCTAAGTCTTGTACAAGAAGACCCACAATTTTATCCCAGATGGACAACTTAAGACCATCCTCAAACTTCCTCACTTTGGCCATATCTGTGGCCACATAGTCATCGGCTTAACAGGCTAACTCTGTGAACCTAGCCACGTACTCCATCACCATCATTGTCCCTTGTCTCAAGTCTAAGAACTCCCGAGCCTTTGCATGTCGAGCAGCTGTTGGGAAGTACTTGCCCACAAAAAGCTCCTTGAATTCTACCCATGTCATTATCTCCAAGTTCTTGGAGTCCTTGACCCAATCCCACCACACTTGGGATTCTCCCTGTAGCTGAAAAATAGCTAGTGTTATCTTCGTGGCATCGGAGGTAATCTCTGTAACCCTCAAGATCTTGTACACTTGTCGGAACCAATGGTCAGCCACCATAGTATCTGCCCTGCCTTGAACTTCTGGAGGTTACTTGAACCTCCTTGACTCCCACTTGCACATGTCTGTGCAATAGTAGTGGCCGTAGCACTAGCTCGTGCAATGGTAGCCGCCGCCGCACCAATAGCCTCCATGAAGGCTTGTTGGTCAAAGGCCGGTGGTGGTGGTTGGTTGTTCCATCCACCCCGACATCCCCTTCCTCTAGTTACCATCTACACACACATAAGATAGCAATAGATCAATTAGTCANCCCACGACACAATGCAATGCCAAAGTATACTGAATCCGTCAATTGACGAAAAAATCCACCAAATTATAGTTTTANGCTTGTTGGTCAAAGGCCGGTGGTGGTGGTTGGTTGTTCCATCCACCCCGACATCCCCTTCCTCTAGTTACCATCTACACACACATAAGATAGCAATAGATCAATTAGTCAATATCCCAAGTTAGGGATCAAGTATTTAGTAGACATTTACTCATTAAACTATACCGTTCATCCCTTTTTTTTTTTTCNTTGTAAATCAAAATCTTGTGTCTTATTGGGCAACGGATTTTGGATTTTATACCGCCAGTTCCATACACCATACTACACTTTTATGGAATTTCATCACAGGAGAGTGTATAACCAAGTCACCGGATTTTGCACCCGAGTGNCCCTATACATTTCTATAGTGCATATAATTCACATAACAAGTAACACATAGCATGTAGCAAGTAGAGCACATAACTTGAAATGAATATGGAATGTAATGGTCTATAACCGTGCCCATCAAGCCCTAGGTTATTCGTATGCCTATGCTTTGATACCAAGCTGTGACGCCCCTAAAACTAGGGGTCCGTTGATTAACCATCAACCCGCGAAATACCCGTGGATACCGAGTAATTTGATATCATGCCATTATGCTCCATTTACCGGGAACCATAATTTTGACGAAATTCAGGCAGAGTCCCNTATGCAATGTGATGCACTGTTGCACAACAACATAATGTTCAATATGCTATGAATGATATATGAATAATTTTCAGCACATCCATGGTAAATTATACCCTAAGCATATAAATACCATATTTGTCACAATGTTAATATATATCAAAACATGCATATATCAACAAGTACATTTCAATCATAAATCATATCATAAGCANGACCACACCAGGTCCAATTATAAGTAAACATTGGCCACACCGGGTCCAATTATCCATATTTATATCAACACATGCAAGGTTAGTTTAATAATAGTCCATATAAGTTCTTTTACAATTATTTGCAAAACANTAAGCATATGATTTCACATTACCACATTATCCAAGCATGTTGTAGCATAATCTCATTCAATTAACACACTTTATTTCACAAAGGCATTTTATCAAACATCTTAAAGGCACTCAAGTCATATATTCACATAACCATTCCAAGTAACCACATAGCTCAAGAAACAAAACCACTTCAAGATAGAATGTATATTCCATTAATTTCTCATATCCACCAAAACACCAACCTCATGCAAAGGCTATACAACCCCACATGCTTAAACCCCTCTCCTATGAACACCATAGGTTAGAATGAACCAAAGTAGGAAAACCCTACCTCTTGAAGCGTAAATGAATGCTAGAACCTCCAAGAACACCCCCAAAAGCTCAAGACTTTGATTTCTCTAAAATCTCGCCTTTTGATCTTCGGTGAAAATCTTCGTTCTTGGTACCCACGCATAGCCCTCGTCGCGTAGAGCAACTTTAATTCTTGGCTCGAGTGATTCTGACCGACGGATCTTTGGGAAATCCANCCAAAGTGGAGCCATCCACCAGTGTATCTCTCCCACCTGAAATGTTTTCCCATATAGGGTGAGCNACCCACGCATAGCCCTCGTCGCGTAGAGCAACTTTAATTCTTGGCTCGAGTGATTCTGACCGACGGATCTTTGGGAAATCCAAGGAGAAGGCTTAAGATTTTTGGTTTTTCCCTCTTTGCTCTCTTTTCTCTCTTAATCTCTAATACAGCCGGCCATAGGGGAGGAAAAAGCTGATATTTCAGATATTTTACCCCTATTTATAATTTTAAAGACTTGGCCCTCGTCGTGCCAAGTGTCCTCCTTTGTTCGGGTTCATTTTTCGATTCAAAACGATTAAATTTCGTACCAGTTTAAACTCAAAATATTTTATATGAAATTTATTTAAAATATTTTCTAAATTTCAAAATTTTTATAAAAATTTCGTTTTTAGTGGTCACCGGACACCCGTCACCTTGAAAAACGTGAAAAATCCGACTATCTCAAAATTTGACGAAATTTATCTAGATAACTAGATTTTGCGAGATGAATCCAATGATAAGGTCTGTTTCATCATCCAAGGTCTAGAAAAATATCATTTTTCAACACGCATTATAATGGCAAATTACCATTTTGCCCTTTTTTTTAATAAAAAGTTCAAATTTTCTCGGGTTTCACAAAATGGCTATAAATAGCCATGCCTTCTTCAGTCTTTAGCAGGCCGGAACCAAGAGAGAAAATAGAAGAGAAAAAAGAGAGAGAGGAAAAGAAAATTTACAAAACGATCCGGTCCGTGATGCACTTCAGTCTAAACTTTGTACTTCTACAATTTTGTTGTATCTTTCTATTCAAATAATCGAACTGCCATCACTTTTTTGTCTTAACTGATAATAAAGGTGATTGTGTTTCAGTTGTTCCTTGTGAAAGATATTTTAGATTATGTATTTTAATTTTAGTTATTGTAACACCCCGCATTTTCTTTTATATATGTATATAGATATATAGTAAATAATTGTTGTAAAAATGGGGATATGTGTAGTGATGTGTGTTTGAATTTGGTAGAATGAAAAAGGGATGAACAGTGCACTGGCTGTAACATCAAGCTCGATTTCGACCTTGATGCAGTCCATATCTCTCAAAACTTAAAACATGAAATTTGTAGAGCTCTCTCTTAGGATTCCATATCACCTTGAATCATCTCAATCGGAACTAGGAGGAAGGAGTTATGTCCATATTACGAAGTAGTGTCTACACTGTCCAAAAATCTGTCC
>CAUOFW020009501.1:1153612-1180144 GCA_963454935.2 Ilex paraguariensis
TGTGGATATGACATATGATGAATGAAAATTTATTTTATGATGGATAAATAGACCCGGTGTGGTCAATAGTTATGCATATGTGGACCCGGTGTGGTCAATTGTAATATAATTGTACAGGTTGTGTTTTGGGTAAAGCTCCCCGTACAAATGAGACTCTGCCCAAATTTTGTTAAAATATGAATGGTTGATGAATGAACTTTCGCCATGATGAATTTACGTAATGCTCTCATGGGGTGAATGGTTTTTTTTAGAATGTAATGTCACCCAAGGGGGTTTTTGGGGCGTTACAGTTATAATGAAAAGTGTTTGCACTCCTTGCTTGTCTATAGCAATGGGGCGTGAGTAGTTCCGTATATTCTCCAGTGAGAGGTAAACATATGTATTATATGCTTCATCCATGATACAGTGATGTACGTACTTTTGGTTCTGAGCCTAGAAGTATATCATCAATGCATCATCAACCTACCGGTAAAACAACCACGGCATTCCTATCAGTATGGCTTGTCCTCCACTGAAACGCTGAGGATGTTAACTGATGCATGGTACAAAACCTAAATGATCTTTATGAATGGCTTGTCCTTCTGGGTTTTTAGGGTTTAACTTATATATATATATATATAACTTCCAGATGAATGACCTAAGTGATCCTCATGAATGACTTGTTCTTCTGGATTACTCATATCGTTTAACTGGATATAAAGGATAATATTGCCAAATCTAACAACCATGACATTCCTATTGGTATGGTTTATCCTCCACCGGAACATTAAGGATGTTTAACTGGTATATATATATATCACAAATAGAGTCAAATGAATAATTTAAGTATTCCTCATGAATGGCTCGTCCTTCTAGTTTAATTGGATTAATCAATTGACATATCTATAACCAGTTAACCTAAGAAGTTGCTATGTTATAACTAATACGACCAGTTGACCTAAGAAGTGGTTGTGTTATGGTTTGTTATGTATGCACCTACTATTGCAAAGAACAATGAATAATTCAAGTATTTCCCATGAATGGCTTGTCCTCCTGGTTTACTTGGATTAATCAATTGTCATGAATACCACCAGCTAACCTAAGAAGTTGTTGTGTGATGGTTTATATACATCAGACCTACCAGTTAACTTGCCAGTAACATAGAAGTTGATTGTTGTAAGGTAGCTTTTCCAGTTTTTTACCAATATAACGCATATGGGATCCTTGAACTGAATGATACTTTTTTATTATTGTCTTACTCTATCTACACATAGCTGTTTATTTAGACTAGTTATCAATCTAAACTCACATCACAAGCTATCACGTGTTGTCCTACTCGAATTAGCAACTTAACTATTTTATTTCGTTTTCAAATTATTAACACTCTTCGTGGGATCGATACTTGGAATTAAAACCAAGAAAACTACAATTCGACCACTTATATTTGGGTGTATAATATCAATCCGATCACTAAAAAAATACGAATCAAGTTTTTGGCGCCGTTGTTGGGGAGTTACGGTAATTTGAAATTAAATAAAATAAAAAAGTTGTTTAGTTGTATTATATGTATATAAAGTGTGTTTTCTTTTTTTAGTTTATGTCTATTCATTCATCTGTAGGATCTGTAAATCAATCATCTCTTTCTTCTTCATCATCTTCATCTACTCAAGAATCATTTGAACTAAGTATGACTAGAAACATACCTAGGGAAGAACAACCTAGAGAACAAGAAGTAGTTCAAAATATTTGACCATTAAGAGAATAACTACACCCTACATGAATTAATGTCCCATCATGTTTTGCTTTTCCAACATATGCTCCAAATCTTAATATTAAGCCAGGAACAATTCAATTATTACCATAATTCCATGTTCTAGAAACTGAAAAACCCTTATGTTCATATGAAAGAATTTGAAGAAGTCTATGGAACATTGCAAGATAATTCTAAAATTGTTAGACTAAAACTATTTCCTTTTTCTTTAAAAGATAAAGCAAAATAGTGGCTTAGCTCTTTAAGAGCTAATTCAATCACAAACTGGCAAGTTTTTCAAGTTGAGTTCTTTAAAAAGTTTTTTCCTGTACATCGTACCAATACATTAAGACGTCAAATAATAAAATTTTCTATAAAAGAAGGGAAAACTTTTTATCAATGTTGGAAAAGATTTAAAGATCTTCCCCAAGTTTGTCCACATCATGCATTTGAAAAATGGACCTTAGTTGGTTTTTTCTATGATGCTCTTCCACCTGCAATGTGACAATTTGTTGAAATGATGGCGCAGGGTTATTTATGAGTAAAAACCCTGAAGAAGCATTTCAAATTTTTTGATACTATTTCAGAAAATTCCCAGATGTGGGACTCAACTTCTTCAAACATAATAGAAACTAAGTCATCTACATCTAAAAGAGGAAAATATGTTTTAAAAGATGATGGTAATTTAAGAGCTAAAATGACAAGTTTATCTCGAAAACTAGAAGCTTTAGAGATGAAGAAAATAAAACAAGTATCTGTCATATCAACTACTGATCAAGTATATGAAATTTGGGCGTTGTCAGGACATCCTGCAACAGAGTGTCCAACAATTCCTGCATTTAAAGAAGTGTTAATTGAACAATCTAATGTTATTCCAACTTATAATAATAAGCCTTATTTGAATCCATATTCTGAAACTTACAACTCAGGATGGAGAAATCATCCGAATTTTAGTTGGAGAAATACACAACCCATAAATCAAACACAAGGTTGACGTAGAGGTTGATTGAGTAAACAATATTGTACAAATATAGCACCTGAACATATCTGTAAATTTATGGATCCTCGAACTAAAGAATGACTTTTATTTTCATTTAAAGAATCTTATATTTTGTTTAGAAAATTTCATCACCGTCTCAACTCCTAAATTTAGGATTTCCATTCACCTTCATCTCTATTGATCTTAACTTCAAACACCAACGCTAGTTTTGTATGGATTCGACTCCGGACTTAACCGGAGTGTTACTAAAACTTAACCGCCTGCACTTGGGTGCACACATTTTGGATCAAGTCACAATACATAACTCCCACAAAAAATCTATACAAATAAATAACAACTCCAATAAATTGAAGTCGAAGGACCAAATATTTGAAAATGAGATCTACAAAATTGAATAATCTCGAAACATATAGTATTGACAAAAATGTTAAAGGAAGATTAGGTTTTGTTCACAACCTGATAGAAAAAAACGAAAAACAAAGCACAATCCAATAATAGGAAAATCCTATTTCAACAACAACAAAAAAAGATAATAAGAAAAGTTATCAGATCATATGAACTATATAAAAATTTTGCATAAAGTATAATGCTTAACTTGAAAAAAGGTTAGGGCATGGACTATTTTCAAAATGAAAAATGGTCTAATATTCCTACAAATTAATACTAAAATAGATATCGAAACTTAGAACCAATTTTCATTCGAAACATTCAAAATGCAACATCTGTAGAGACCCAAAGCAATATATGCATATATCCAAGGTGAGAAAATCAATGGATAAAATAATCTATGTGTGTGTAAGTGCTTTGATGGATTTTGAGTGTGAGGAGGTTATAGAATAAAAGGATTTTAGGTATTTTAGGTGTGAGGGTTACAAAAGAGAAAGAGGCGAAGATAAAAAGCTTATGTTGCATTCAGATGTGTGATGTGTGCGTGTTGTGCGCATACAAAGACAGAGAGTGGGAGATAGATGGAGATAAAGAGAGAGAGGGATACCTACTCGAAAGATCCTCGGTGGTGGGTCACTATGTCTCTGATGGTGGCTCTATAACATGGCTGGAAGGAGAGAAAGTCTCTGTGAGAGAGGATGTAGGTGAGGAGAGAAAAAAAAAATGCAAAGAGAGACAATCGCAGGTTTGGGAGAAAGGAGTGAAACAAAGGTGAAGAGATGGGAGAAAGGGTAGATTTAGGGCTTCTAAGAGAGCTATGAGAGACATCGTATGTATGTGAGAGAGAGATACATGAGAGACAGGAGTCTAGAGTTGTGTATGGGATGAAAGACTTTCTCAAATTATTGAGCGTGAAAAAAATTTGAACATCACTTAGGATTGTCGGATCAATAATCTCAAAACGATCTTAGCCGCAAAAAGTTTAAGGCAAACTAAGGATTTGAAATAATTTGTCCCTTATTATATAGATAGATATAAATATTATAGCATTATCCAAAACAAAGACCTAAAGAGTTCCCAAGTTATTGTTCCTTGGTTTTTTCAAGTTGGCTATATTTGTGATCATGTTGTCTAAATTCGGATTCAAACAAAACAAATTTATTCTTTATTTTTCAAACAGTCAAATACTGCTAATCGTATTGGTGTAAATTCTAAATTTGATTGCATAGTTAGGGTATGTTCATCTACACCAACTAAAAATTGTTGGGTAAATTATAATTTACACACTTAAGTTAGACACTTAATTCTTATTTGGTCCTTGAAAATCCAATTATAGCAATCAAGTCCTTAGAGTTTTCCTTGAGGTTCAATTTAATCCTTACATCAAAATTCACCTATTTATTTTTAATGGAATGGCCTTCTGTGAGCGATACATGTCTTGAGTACATGAGTATATTTGTCTAGTAAAATGTAATACCCTGAAACAAATAATAAGACAAATAAAATAATTTAATGCTACCTTATTCACCTACTAAATTGTAGTATAACTAAAAATGCCAATAATAAGTCAACAACAAAATTAGGGTTGTGAATCATAGTGATTTTAAATTGCCAATTATAATTTATATGAAAAGAAAATAAATGTGGGGCTATAAATTTGGAACATAGATTATTGATATTAAAAGTAAGGAATGTTTACCATTTTGGTATTTCAATTACTTGCCGAAAGAATGTGTGTGTGTGTGAGAGAGAGAGGGGTCAAATACACGTGAATTGAAGAATTGAAAAACAAGAAAATAGGGAGAGGTTTCGGCTACTCTTTGGTGAGATAAAGAACAAAATACCAAGCGTAACATTTGGTTGGTTATGAGTATCAGTTACATAATGTAATACAAATATTAATTTCTTTTAAGTCTTCCTTTGGTGGTTATATACATACGACTCATTTGGTAGACGTATTATGAGGGGATTAAATATTGGATTGTACTATTTTTTATTTAATTGGGCTTAATACTTTGTTTGATAAGTAAATTTGATATCGTATTAATTTCAAAAATGTATATTAATTATATACTTATCATTTTTTTTGTACGATGGATCTGCATTATGAAAATATTTTAATACCACCAAAAGATGTGGTATTAACATCCAACTTAAACGTATTATTCTATAGATTTACTATTATAACCCCCAACTGATAAAATCTAGTTTTCATCAATGTAACAAACACTGATTGAAGATATTTTTGTTAATTCAACATTAATACGATGAAATAATTTCCTAACCAAATAATCAATTATATTAAATAACTATTATCCAACGTTTATATTGTGTATTATCAAATAGTAGATGAAATTACGTAATATTCTAATGTCCTATTTAATCTTATCTTTTGTCAAATTGTATTGTATTGGATTGGATTACTTTATTTAATTCATCCATTTTTAATACAGAAACCAAACAAGCCCATAGGGATATACGGTATATAGTTATAGAGTCTTATATTCAATCAAAGAAGACTCCTATACCTTCTAGTTCTCTTTGAAAGGCAAAGAATGGTGGATGTGCTTTAGGATTGCTTTATAACTGCGAAAGAGTGGAGAAAAGAAAGAGAAATGGAAAACAATCAAACCAGGTAAGTGGTTTATCTCATAATATGTATTCATGTCTTAATCCCTTAGCAAAGAGTCCTTTTATTACTATAGTCATGGTATTCTGATCCATTGTTTAACCGTTGATTTGTGAGGTTCATTTGGATTTTCATTTGATGGGTATTTATATTTGTTGTGAGAAAAATATTTTTGTTGGTGAAGTGCTTAGACCTATTGGCACATGCGTCAGTCAGGTTCACTCAATGGCATGGTTTTGTTATTGAGATGCGATTGTGGCCCCAAGGGCGTGTGTGACTGATTAGCACAAAAACATTGCATATACCATGTGCTAATCATCTCTTTTTCACTTCCTTTTGGGGATAAAATGTTTAAAATTGCACTACGTGAGCTATTAACGAAGATATTTGATCTTTGCAGGAAAGATGTGATAAATAATGCTTCTTAAGGCCTTCCCAAATATGTTGAGGTGAATAAGGATGAAAGGATGGCCTGTGGATAGCTCAGGAAATCAAGAAATCAAAAAAATCAGAAAATCAGGCAAACCGTACCGGTACGCTTAGGCCTCTGGAGTTCAACGTACATGTCGGTATGCTTTGCTGAATCTGTAGATCATCCTCTACTGCTTTGAGGGTCCCACCATCATATTTTCCACACTTCTTTAACACGCCCACAACATTGTTCATCCCTTCACACCTCTTTTTGGAGCCATGGTGATCAATGAGGAGAGAGGAGAGGGAGTTGTTGTGTATGCAGACAGGGGTCTGCACTTCCCTGCCCAACCCATTCCTTGTTGCAGCCTATGGATGGAAATCACATCACTCAGCTGAGGGAGCAAACTATGGACGTTTTTGGGGGGAATTGACTCCATTATTCAGCATTCCATATTTTTCACAAGAGATAGAGAGAAAGTCTAGGTAGAAGATGATGAATAGTATTCTAGAAAGATAAATTGATATTTTTACATTTTCTTCAATACATTGTCTTGTAATCTCCTATAAGAATCTTTAGAGCTTCATTGAATGTCATTAATGCTAGTTCCTTCAAGTTCATTAAAAGTTTAATTCTCTTTTAAAGCTTTCACCATCAATGCATCAAAGTTCTTCTTTTTCTTACTTTTAAAAATGGGTATTCATTGCTTTCACTTATAGCTTATGTTTGCTTGCATTTAGTTACTCAAGAACTTCATTCCTTTGCAATGCATTCTTATTACATTGTCAATTTCATTCCAAGCATGAGTAGCTAAATCTTTTAGTTGGCTAATCCAAGGGAGATCTCCACATGGGTATGTTGTTCCAATTCTTTGTCGTTCCTCCTTTCGGTGTATGATGGCTCGGTTTGACTGGGTTGGGGTGCGAACATGGTTGTGAGTTCTCGATACACCATAGGCATTGTCACGGTGTATGCTTGAATCCTCACCTCCATTTTAGTCCTGAGCTTCCCACGAATCAATCATACTTCTAAGCACCATTGGAGGAAGGCTTGAGTTAGCTTGACATTCCCTTTGGAGTGATCCTTTGTGATTAGCCAACACTTGTTCTCATTTTATTTTCACCAAACAACTATCAACAACAAAAGCTTTCACATTTTCTTTCACCCAAAATCACCTTTCCCTTGGTTTATTTCCTTCCTTGTGGAAACGACCTTGGAGTACCTCCAAGTAAAACACGATCCACAAAAATCTCCTTGCGCTTGGGGAGCATTTTTGTTCATACACATATTACATTTCTACCATCCCATTTTCCAATCTCCTTGCCCTTTCTTTTTACACTACTTAAAGGGAGAGTGACACTCCCCTCCATCCATATAAAATAAGTTTTGAGGGATGATATTTAGGGGTTAGGGATAACAAGAAAATAACCAAGCATTTTTGGTGCCATTGCCGGGGAAGGCAAGTGTCGAATCGAGAAGGTGATTTCCGGACAACGGAGGTAAGTCCCGTGATCATCATCATGGGTTGAGCTCCATTATTCCATGTATATATATCCTTATTTGTCTATAATTTGATTTGTAGATAGTTTACGACATGTGGGGAAGGGACGAACAAAACCGATTGGTTAGAAAAGCCTTAGACCCCGACATGAATATTGACCAAAACCCACCTGAGGATGCGGGTGATAATTTTGATAATCTTTGTGCCAATCCAACTGTTCAAAGGGGTGGGGGAGTGCTCGAACCTAGAATGCCAAATGTTCCAAGGGGTGGGGGAGTTCCTGAACCAAGAATGCCTAATCCACGGATGCAATTTCCCCCTCTCGTGAATGTAGGGAATAACATCCCAATGGACCCTCCGACGAGGTCTATGAGGGATTTCCTTCAACCAACCCGTAGCACCACACCCTCTTGCATTCATTTACCGGTCCAAGCTCATCTTTTCCAAGTTAAGCCAGGATGTTGCAACTACTTTCTACATTCCATGGGATTGAAAAAGAAAATCCCTACTTGCACATAAGCTAGTTTGAGGATATAGTTGCAACCTTCAATGCTAACTATACTATGGAGGACATAGCTCGATTGAAATTGTTTCCTTTTTCCCTCAGTGATAAAGCCAAATCATGGTTGTATGCCTTGCAACCTTGATCCATTACCTCTTGGACTCAAATGCACTCTGAATTCTTGAACAAATTTTTTCCCGTTCATAGAACCACTGCTCTAAAAAAAGAAATTCAAAATTTTTCTGAGAAGCCCAATGAGAAATTTTATCAATGCTGGGATCGCTACAAGGAGTTGATACAATTCATACCACACCATGGATTTGAATCATTGCAACTGGTAAGTTTCTTCTACGAAGGAATCACACCAAGCCATAGACAATTCATTGACATGATGTGCAATGGCAAGTTCTTGAACAAAGACCCTAATGAGGTCCTGGACTACTTTAGTACACTGGCCCAAAATGCACAATCTTGGGACATTAGAGATCCCAACGATGTACCTAGGACATCCTCGGGTAGTAGTCAACTACAAGGGGGAGGAATATATGATTTGAGAGACCTAGAAGACTTACTTTCAAAAATTGCTAAATTGTCAAGGAAAGTTTAGAGTCTTGAAGTCAATCAGAGACACGAGGTGTCTAATGTTTCTAACATTGTGGAGGGATGTGTAGTCTGTGAGAGTGTAGAGCATTCCACATCTGAATGTCCTAACATTCTAGCACTTAAGGAAGCATACCATAAGCGAGTCCATGCATTCAACCAACCAAGGCAATCATTTTCTCCCAATTCGAACACCTAAAATCCGGGGTGGAGTAATCACCCAAATTTCAGTTGAAGAAATGAGAACCCCGTTCCTCACGGGTCAAGTGCATATTCATCTCTCATGTCTCCCAAGCAAAACGAATACCATGGCCAAGGGCAAGCATCTAGCTCTCAATACCCAAGGACCAATCCACAAGGGTATCAGTCAAACCCGCCACCACAAAATATTTCTCCAAGTCCACCTTCACAAAGTTTTTCTCAAGGACCGTCCAATCCATCCACATACCAACCTCCTCACAAAAGAAATTTGGAGGATATGATTCATTCCTTCATTCAAAACCAAACTGCCATCAATAACCAAAATGTCACAGCCATCAATGATATAAGAGCCTAAGTCACAAAGTTGACAAACTCCATAGGGGCATCTCAACAAGAAAAAGGGAAGTTTCCTGCTCTACACAAGAGAACCCTAGGGGTGTTATTAAGTCATCAGAGCCTTTGAGAGAGAGTTGCGAGCAACTCAAAACTATCACCACCCTTCGTAGTGGCAAAGAAATTGACAAAACTATTTTGCCAACAGTCTCACCCAAGACCACATTGCCAAAAGGAAAAGATATCTTGAGTGACACTGACAAAGGTGCAGTGAGTGAAGAGAAAGAAAGGGAGGCTGTTGAGAAAGAAATATTAATTGATGATTGTGTGTTTATTCCTCCCATGCCTACCTCTTTCCCGAGTCATTTGAGGCCACCTGTCAAGGTGGCTAATTATGCTAATATTTTGGAAATGTTTAAGCAGGTGAAGATTAAAATTCCACTCCTTAACGCCATCAAGCAAATCCCATCTTGTGCTAAAATTTTGAAGAATCTATGCATGGTGAAAAGGAGATTGAATATCCACAATAAGGCATTCCTCACAAAACAAGTCAACTCAATATTGAGGACCAACACTCCTCCCAAATTAAAAGACCCCGGTTGTCCAACCATAGGCATCACCATTGAAAATTGTCAAGTGGAGCAAGCACTCCTCAATTTGGGGGCAAATGTGAATCTTCTTCCCTACTCGGTGTATCAATAGCTTCAACTTGAGGAGTTGAAGCCCACCTCAATCATGCTTCAATTGGCAGATCGTAGTATCCATACACCAAGGGGAGTAGGGATGTCTTAATTCAAATTGATAAATTTTACTTCCCTGTCAATTTTATTGTGCTTGATACACACCCTGTTGCAAATCTTAGCTCCCAAATTCCCATAATACTTGGAAGACCTTTCCTTACTACATCTAATGTCGTGATAAATTGCAGGAACAGTCTAACGAAGTTGGCATTTGGGAATATGACAATGGAGCTCAATGTATTCAACTTGGCAAAACAACTGGGGGATGATGAGGAAGTAAGTGAGGTCAATAGAATCGACACTTTGGTTGAGGAGCACTTGGAGCTGGAGGGGATGTTGAAATTCAAGGAAGAAGGAATTGTGGATTTTGATAATTATCATGAGCAAGAGGAGGTAGAAGATTTGAAAGTGATGGAAAGGTGGATCCCTACATTCGAAGAGTTACCCCATTGAGAAAAGAAAATTTTTCCGTCGGATGAACAAAAGCCCAACTTGGAGTTGAAGTCCTTGCCCTCCCATTTCAAGTACGCCTATCTTGGGGAAGGTGAAACATTTTCGGTGGTCATTAGCTCTACATTGAACATGGAACAAGAAAAAAAACTCTTGGAGGTTTTAAGAAAGCATAACGGAGCAATTGGGTGGACTATTGCGGATATCAAGGGGATAAGCCCTCTTATTTGTACCCACTGCATATATCTTGAGGAGGTTTCCAAATCTTCCTAACAACCACAAAAATGGTTGAATCCCATCATGAAGGAGGTGGTAAGGGATGAGGTTCTGAAACTACTTGATGTGGGGATCATTTTTCCAATCGCCAATAGTAAGTGGGTTAGCCCCACGCAAGTAGTACCTAAGAAATTCGGAGTTACGGTGGTTGAGAATGATGAGAATGAGCTTATACCTATAAGAGTGATCACCAGATGGAGGGTATGCATTGATTACTGAAAGCTGAACACTTGCACAAGAAAAGACCACTTTCCATTGTCATTCCTTGATCAAGTTCTAGAACGAGTAGCGGGGCATCTATTCTACTGCTTTTTAGATGGATACACTGGCTACAATCAGATTGAGATTGCTTTGGAGGATCAAGAGAAGACCACCTTCATGTGCCCCTATGCTACCTTTGCCTACCATCGCATGCCATTTGGACTATGCAATGCTCTTGGGACATTTCAACACTGTATGATGGGGATTTTCAGTGACCTGGTGGAAAAGATAGT
Source organism: Ilex paraguariensis (assembly GCA_963454935.2). Lineage (NCBI taxonomy): Eukaryota > Viridiplantae > Streptophyta > Magnoliopsida > Aquifoliales > Aquifoliaceae > Ilex > Ilex paraguariensis. The sequence continues at coordinate 1,164,867 of CAUOFW020009501.1, forward strand.
GGAGGTCTTTATGGATGACTTTTCGGTGTTTGTGGATTCATTCGAGGGATGTTTGGCAAACTTGGAGAGAGTTCTAACAAGATGTGAGGAGAAGAATCTAGTCTTGAATTGGGAAAAGTGTCAATTTATAGCGACAGAAGGAATTGTGCTTGGCCATATAGTTTCAACAAAGGGTATTGAAGTCAATAAATCCAAGGTGGAGGCCATCTCCAACCTCCCCACTCCAGGACCCATCAAAGGCATCCAGTCGTTTTTGGGGCCATGCAGGTTTTTATCGTCGATTCATAAAGAATTTCAGTGCATTGGCCTGACCCTTGACCAACCTGCTGTCTAAGGAGGTCCCATTTGAGTGGTCGGATGATTGTGAGGCATCTTTTAAAAAACTTAAAAGCATGCTAGTTACACTTCCGTTCATGCGACCACCTAATTGGGATCTACATTTTGAGCTCATGTGCCACGCGAGTGATTACGCGGTTGACGCAGTGCTCTGTCAGAGGGAGGAAAATAAATCATATGTGATACACTATGCTAGCAAAACACTTAGTGAGGCTCAGATGAATTACACTACCACTGAGAAAGAGTTGCTAGTAGTAGTGTTTGCCTTAGATAAATTCCATTCTTACATCATTGGTTCGCCTATTGTTGTCTTTATTGATCACTTTGCTTTGAAGTATTTGTTGTCTAAGCAGGATGCAAGACTGAGACTCATTAGGTCGATACTCCTCCTACAAGAATTCAACTTGACGATCAAGGACAAGAAAAGAGTTGAGAACCTGGTGGTAGATCATTTACCCTGGCTTGTGGTGCAAGAGGCCGATGAGCACATTCCTATCCCTAAATTTTTCCATGACGAGCATTTGTTTTCAATTCATTCTGTATGTCCTTGGTATGCTGATATATGTAACTATCTTGCAATAGGACAGATACCACCGCAATGGAGCCCAGAAGATCGAAGATGATTTATGGCGAATGTGAACTACTTCTACTTCGACAACTCGTATTTGTTCAAGTATTGCCCCGACCAAATCATGAGGAGATGCATACCTAAAAATGAACAATGGGACGTCCTTGCATTTTGCCATTCACAAGATTGCGGTGAACATTTCTCAGCAAAAAAGACTTCGGCCAAAATTCTTTAATCAGGTTTTTTATTGGCTCACTCTTATCAAAGATTGTGTTTCGTTTTGTAAGGGATGCGACAGATGCCAATGGTTGGATAGTGTGACCCAAAGAAATATGATGCCCCTTTCACCAATACTTGTCATAGAAATATTCAATTGTTGGGGCATCGACTTCATGGGTCCTTTCCCTATGTCATTTGGTAATTTGTACATCCTCCTAGCGGTGGACTATGTGTCCAAATGGGTGGAAGCTATCCCGATCAAGACTAATGACCACCGAGTTGTAGTCAAGTTTCTCAAGGAGAACATCTTTTTGAGGTTTGGGAAGCCTTGTGTAATAATAAGTGATGGTGGATCACATTTCTGTAATAGGCCATTTGCATTTCTAATGTTCAAATATAGCGTCACTCACAAAGTATCCACTGCCTATCACCCACAAACAAATGGCCAAGTCGAGCTAGCCAATAGGGAGATCAAGAACATTCTAGAAAAAATGGTTAACCCAAAAAGGAAGGATTGATCCGATAGATTGACCGATGCCTTCTAGGCATACCACACTACTTCTAAAACTATTTTTGGCATGTCTCCCTACCGGCTTGTCTATGGAAAGGCTTGCCACTTACCAGTCGAAATGGAACACAAGGCCTATTGGGCCATTAAGACTTTAAATTTTAATTTGAGAATGACCAGTGATCATAGGAAGTTAGAGCTGAATGAGTTGAAAGAGATTCGACGAGATGCGTATGAGAGCTCCAAAATCTTAAAAGAAAGGGCCAAAATCTTTCATGATAACTCCATTGTGAGGAATCATTTCAACCTGGGCAAAAAGTGCTCTTATACAATTCTCGCCTCTCGATTTTTCAAGGCAAACTTCGATCCTGTTTGGATGGCCCCTATCTCGTAAAGGTGGCCTATCCCAATGGAGTTGTTAAAATCACAAATCCTAAGAATGGCCAAGTATTCAAGGTCAATGGCCAACGACTTAAGCCATTCTTTGAGGATTTTGCTGGGAAAGAAGTGGAGGAAGATTTGATTGACTCGGTCTATTTGGACTTGGGGGAAGAGTAACTAGTGTTTATGCTTTCTAGTGTACAGTTGATGTTGTTTCCCTATGTTATTTTTATCTCATGTCACTTACTCTCTTTGGTTGTATTGATTTTCTTCATTTCAGATCTTGGTGCTTTTGTCAAAAGCTCACTTGTGAGGTGCTCTCTAACCCTACTCATCTTTTTCTTGTCCTTCATTGCATATCATATCTTTTTTTTTTGCATTAAAGATAATGCATGATTCAAGTTGGGGGGTGAGGTGCACCATTTGCTTGATATACCAATGTTGTTTGGAAAAAATTTTGTGGTACAGATTTTTGCTTGCATTAGTTGCATTAGTGAAAAATATGTGAAAATTTTTAATGGAAAATATCTAAAAGTTGATATGTATTCCCTTATGAAGAGTGTGTGGATTGGATGACATATTTATCTTTGTTGTGAACTTTGAGCACATGAGCATACCATGGAAACTAACCCTATGCATGAGTATCACATATGTATTGATTTTTGAACTCAACTGTATGTGACCTTTGAATGTGTAATTTCAGCAATTTACGGATTGGATTCATGTTTTAGGCTTGCATAAGTAGTGGAGATGAGTAAGAACCCATGTGAGCTTTAATGTCAATCCTTGTTTGGAGGGAACTTACATTTACTCAAAGAACAATTTTTCAATGTCAAATTTGTTCAATAGTCTCTTCATACTTGTTTTGGTTAGGTGCATCTAGATAGTAGACTGACTTATTTTGATTATACAATGCCATCCCATGCATACCTGGAAATGATTTTAGGCCATCTTTGAAATACTTTGAGCCTTAACCCTTTTCCTTGTACAAAGATTATCCCTGGTGCCGTGATTGAGCCTAATTTAAATTCATTTCTATGCCACACATTTGACCAAGCCAATGAAAATAAGAAATATCTACCTTATCTTGGTTGTTCCTTGAAGCTAAATATGAATGATTGCAAAAGTAAAGGAAGGGTGGTGTGGAAACTCAAACAAAGGGATGAATGATGTTGCAACTCAAAGAGTTCAATGGAAAAGAATGAAAATCCAAGAACGTGAAGAAAATGGGTGAGAAAAAGAAAAGAATGAACAAAAGAAAAGGAAAATGTCAAGGAAACGAAAGAAAAGAAACAAAGAATGTGTTGATGGTGTTAGCCTAGAAACCCCATAAAATGGAGAATTTTTTTGAAATAAAGGTCATTCACTCGGAACAACCCTCTTTTTCATCCTATATCTTTCATTTCACTTGCCTCATTACCACCTCAAGGCCTCATTACAACCCTTGAAAGTCCTAAATGATCTAGAGAAAGCATGGGGGAAGCATACTTTTAAAGAACAAGAGAAGTTGGTTTAACTGTCTAATGCCCTAGTATTCCTTTCATGAGATTATGCCAAGGTTGTTTTATTTTTCATATATGAACTTCATTTTTGGATTGCATGTAAGAACATTTTGTTTTGAACACAAGATTCTATCTCACATGTACACATGTAGTGCATACTAGGAGAACTAGAGTGCATTTCATTGTTTAAGAGTGACCTCCGGTGAGTTTTGCATTGAAACTGAATTTGGCAGGCTATTCGAATGTGAATTTTGTTGCATAAATGCTCAAATTACTTGTTTAGTTCACACACACATGAGTTGAAAATGAATTTGTAGGTGCATACTTTAGACTAGTATTTGAGACGATGGTTTTACTTATGTGCTTAGTTCAATCATCTAAGAAATGTGTTAAATAGTTCCATACCTGTAGAATAGGGGAATATTGCTCAAGCTTTTGATATTTGGGATGAATTAGGAATGCCCATGTTATTAATTATGTGATTTGCATTTTGGGTGTTCATTTTGATAGTTAAAGTTAGAAATCCATTCCTTGTACATTGAATGCATCAAAATTTTAAATGACATTGCAATTTCGGTAATTAATTGGGCATGATGGCTCAAATTGTGGTTTACAAGTGGAGTACATGTTTAGAGTATAGTAGAGGTCACAAAGAGTGTTAGGATGTATAGGGGAGATCTTAAAAAGAAAAAGAAGTGGGAAGGGTTGCCCAGCAAGAATTTTTTTTACAACTAAGGCAAACCGTACCGGTACGCGTACCAATACGCTGAGGCCTCTGGAGTGCAACGTACTGGTACACTTTACCTGGAATTCCAAAAGTTAGGGTTTTTAATTGATTTCTTTCGAGAATCCCTTTCACTTCCCTCTTAAACTACACCTCTTATTCACTACTCTCTCACCCGAATTCTCCCTTAGATTTCCAAATCCCCTTCATATTCCTTCAACCCTTCAAATACTCTCCCTTGTGCTGTGATTTAGGAAAATCAAATCTTAGAAACCCTAGGTGCCAAAAATCTCTCAAGCCTTCATTTCCCTTCAATTCTCAAATTCTCCTAAAATCTCTCACATGGCTCGTCCTATAATGATTCCCCAAGATGCTATGGACTTGATTGAAGGTCTCCTCTTGACTCTCTTCACTCTTTTGACAATGGGGGCACTGTTGTTGTGCATGGCCCGAACTAAGAGGCCCAAATCTGACAACCCTCAACCCAAAGGGCCAAGCGAGAACCAAAGTGAGCAAAGGAAGAAGGCAAGGCATAAGGCACAGATGAAATTAATCAAAGAGAAAAATGTGACCTGTGAAAGGTACCTCGATCACATTTCCCTTACCCCAAGGAACGAAGTTGTTTGAATCATTGAGGCACATGGTATGAAATTCTAGTTTGAACCAATTGATGGTTTTAATTTGTCAATGTGTAGAGAGTTCTATCAAACTCATAGGGTGGCAGATGTGAATGAGGTGGAAGTGTTGAAAACGAATGTTCGGGGTAAAATGTTTGTGGTGACCCCTAATGTCATTGCCACATTTTTAGGGAATTATGAGAGGCCACCAAATTTTCCACCACCCTATCCTCATAGCAACACCCAAGCCAAGAAAATTTTTGAATTTGTAGAATTGATGTATGAGGACCCTAGTAAATTCAAGGGACTTGTTCAAAGTGGGGGATTGAAACATTCGTATCGACTGTTGAATAAGCTTCTCCATTACAATCTTTGTCCAAGGGGTTCCGAAAAGAAACCAAATCTTGAGAAGCTGGGTCTGTTGGACATTGTTATGTCGGGGAAAACTGTTGACTTTGCCCTAGTGGTATGGGAAGTCATGAAAGACTTTGTCAATACACAAAAGCCTACGACAAATTTGCCATACGGGAATTTGGTAACCCGAATGTGCATGCATTTCAAAGTGAAAACTTATGCGTTTAACAAGCTCTCTCCCTCAGACACTGGGGAGATTGGCAGGACTAGTAGCAAAACGAGAAAGGCAATGAGATGGGGAAATGAGCTAAGATGATGGGTTCTGACTCTGGGCCCCTCGGACCAACTTCATCTGCTGGCCCATCCACAGCTGCACCGGAACGCTCTATCCCTCAACGCCTCGATGCATTGGAGGCTATGGTCCATGGGATTGAGGTATCTGTGCACAGCATGGTGGGGATGATGAAGGAGCTATTTGTGCACACCTTCCCAAGGGGGACTATCCTAGGAGGACCCCCCACCACCTACTACTGTCCCTTCTACATTTATTCCCTCTGCCTCGACAGTAGTTGAGGTAGAGGAAGATGAGGATGATTCTGAAGAAGATGTGGAGGGTGAAAGCGACTATGATGAGGATGATGCCATGATGATGATGATGGGGACGAGGAATAGGTTGTTGTAGTTTTTGTTCTTTCACTTGTATTGGAGTGTATGTAATTAGAATGGATTCATTGGCCTGGTAGAAGAATCCGTAGGTTTTAGGCCATTTTGTTCTTTTTGATGATTGAATCCTTGTACTCCAACTTCAAAGCACATTAATGGAAGAAACCACAGTTTTCGTTCAATCTTGTCCAATTTTATTTTGATAATTGCATTATGATTTTTATATTTTGATTGATTGGGTGAACTGTTTGTTTAAATGGACTGTTCTATGTTATACTTGTTATCTTGTTGTGGGACATAAATTTTGCTAAGGGACTAGCAAAATTCAAGTTGGGGGGTGTGATTAGCATAAAAACATTGCATATACCATGTGCTAATCATCTCTTTCACTTGCTTTTGGGGATTGAATGTTTAGAATTGTACTACGTGAGCTATTAACGAAGATATTTGATCTTTACAGGAAAAGATGTGATAAATAATGCTTCTTAAGGCCTTCCCAAATATGTTGAGGTGAATGAGGATGAAAGGATGGCCTGTGGATAGCTCAGGAAACCACGAAATCAAGAAATCAGAAAATCAGGCAAACCGTACCAGTACGCTTAAGCCTCTAGAGTTCGACGTACCGTTACGCTTTGCTGAATCTGCCCAAAAATCTGTAGATCATCCTCTGCTGCTTTGAGGGTCCCACCATCATATCTCCAACACTTCTCTGACACGCCACAACACTGTTCATCCCTTTCACACCTCTTTTTGGAGCCATGGTGATCAATGAGGAGAGAGGAGAGGGAGTTGCTGTGTGTGCAGACAGGGGTCTGCACTTCCCTGTCCAGCCCATTCCTTGCTACAGCCTATGGTTGGAAATCACATCACTCAGCTGAAGGAGCAGACAATGGACATTTTTGGGGAGAAATGACTCCATTATTCAGCATTCCATACTTTACACAAGAGATAGAGAGAGAGAGTCTTGGTGGAAGATGATGAATAGTGTTCTAGAGAGATAAATTGAGATTTTTACATTTTCTTTAATACATTGTCTTGTAATCTCCTGTAAGAATCTTTAGAACTTCATTGAATGTCATTAATGCTAGTTCCTACAAGTTCATTGCAAGTTTAATTCTCTTTTAAAGCTTTCACCATCATGCATCAAAGTTATTCTTTTCTTACTTTTAAAAATGGGTATTCGTTGCTTTCACTTATAGCTTATGTTTGCTTGCATTTAGTTACTCAAGAACTTCATTCCTTTGCAATGCATTCTTATTACATTGTTAATTTCATTCCAAGCATAAGTAGCTAAATCTTTTAGTTGGCTAATTCAAGGGAGACCTCCACTTGGGTATGTCGTTCCTCCTCTGGGTGTATTATGCCTCGGTTTGATTGGGTCGGGGTGAGGACATGGTTGTGAGTTCTCGATACACCGTAGGCATTGTCATGGTGTATGCTTGAATCCTCACCTCCATTTTAGTCCCGAGCTTCCCACGAATCAATCGTACTTCTAAGCACCATTGGAGGAAGGCTTGAGTTAGCTTGACATTCCTTTTGGAGTGATCCTTTGTGATTAGCCAACACTTGTTCTCATTTCATTTTCACCAAAACACACTTCACCAAACAACTATCAACAACAAAAGATTTCACATTTCCTTTCACCCAAAATCACCTTTCCCTTGGTTTACTTCCTTCCTCGTGGAAATAACCTTGGAGTACCTCCAAGTAAAACACAATCCACAAAAATCTCCTTGCGCTTGGGGAGCATTTTTGTTCATATACATAACTCATTTCCACCATCCCATTTTCCCATCTCCTTGCCCTTTCTTTTGACACTACTTAAAGGGAGAGTGACACTCTCCCCCATCCACATAAAATACGTTTTGAGGGATGATATTTAGGGGTTAGGGATAACAAGGAAAATAATCAATCAGTGACGCCCCAAAATCTGGATGTTTGTAACTACCCCATTGATCACTCATCAACCCGCGGAATACATGTGGATACTATATAACTCGATACCATACCGTTATGCCCTATATACCGGGATCCATAACTTATAAAATTTGCACAGAGTCTCCTTTGTACGAGGAGCTCTACACAAAATACAACATGTACAATCATACAACATTGACCACACCAATATATTTATCCATACTCATATAACAACATACAGTTTTACATTAAAATAAGTCCATATGAATTCCATTATAATCCTTTACATACATTACATGCCCAAAAACTAATTGACATCTTAATTTTACAAAAGCATAGTTTAAAAGTCACATTTCGATTTTTCTTCATCAATGAGGGCCTGAATGAGAGCCGTTTACCGACGCATATCCTGCACTTAAAATATTGTCCCCATAAAAGGTGAGCCACACTCAATAGGGTATCTCCTAGAGAGACTACTCCTCAATCTAGATACATATGAAATACTCAAATGCAATTCACAAGCAACAATCACTCCATTCAAGAATATGCAATTAAACAATGAAATCCTCAATGTCATGCCATGATATGAGATGCGACTCACACATGCAACTCAACCCGAGTCTTTACCGGCTCCCTCAACACATTCAATGTCATGCATATGAATCTGGGTATTCTAAGCCTCTACCATTGATGTTACACATCTAATAACCTTTTTAAATCTTGGGTTTTCCTTAGAGTGGGTATTTATGGACTCACATCAATGAGCACCCAATCAAAATGACATTAATGGACTTCCACTAACGGCTCTGCACACGCCAACACACTTTATGGACTCAATACCAACGGAGTGCGTATCTGAATCACCGGGTCTTACACCCGATGAAGAGTAGCCCTTTTTGCTAACCCCGACCCTATTTTCAATGCAACTCGTATATCTCAATTGAACCTCGGTCCAACTATCCCAAGCCCACGTATCATTCACCAAGAATAGTGTTAGATCAAACTATGTACACACACCTACACTCATGTCAAACGCCCACGAATGTGATGCTACTCGTGCATATGCAATATAAATGTACATTTGCATTTCATGTCATTATGCAACTAGGATCTCAATTGTAATTACAATACTATGTTTCATATGTCATGAGCACAGTATGAACAATTCAATATCCAACAACCATTTTTTAAATTACATCATAAGCATGTAATCATCATAAACAACCTCAATGTCAATATATCATGCATATACCAACACCAACCAACATCAAATTCCAAGCATGTTATAATATAATCAATGCAAATAACACACTTAATCTAAATAGGCATTTAATCAAACACCTTCAAGGCACCAAACAAGTAAATTCTAGAATTGATATTAGGCATTTAATCAAACACCTTCATGCTAGAATTGATTTTAACCATTCTTAATACTCATTTTTCACATTTCAAGTACCTACATTTTTTATGAATTTATCAAACAAGTAAATTTTACAAACTCAATTCATGCAAGATTGGTTTAACATATTTCTATACCTATTTTTCACACTTTATTTACACTAGAAGTACATTAAACAAGAGAATTCATCTCAAGTCATGCTACCCAATTCATATGGAACCCTAGGTTGAAAGTAAACCTAATTAGAAAAAGAACCCTACCTTTTGAAGCGTAAAACATCAATAGAAAACTTCAAGGACACAAATCAAGCTCAAACTCTTGATTTTTCTAAAATTCTATTTTTGAATCTTTGGTGAAATTCACGATTTTTGGTATGTAATTATAGCCCTTGTCCCGTAGATGAACTTTAATTCTTGGCCCGAATGATTCCGACCAACGGGTAGTTGTAGATCGTACAAAGAAGTTGGAAACTCTCTTTTTCTCCTCTTTTCCCTTTCTTCTTCTTCAACGTAAGAGCTAGCTGAAAAATGGGAAGAAAAACTAATTTTCTCCGCTATATTATACCTCTTGAAATGCTTAGCCCTCACTGTGTCACACGTTCCCCATTCCAGGGTTTGATTTTGTCCCGAAACAATTAAATTTTATCCTGATTCAAGTTCAAAATATTTTTATATGAACTTACTTTAAATTATTTTCTAACTTTGAAATTTAATTTCATGTCTCATTTTATTAGGTCATGCGACACCCGATTTGTCTCGTAAAATGTAAAATATTTGTCTGTCTTGGAATTTGACAAAAATTGATTTGGTAACTAAATTTTACGAGATGAATCTAACGGTGAGGTCCATTTTATCATCTAAATTCTAGAAAAATTTAGATTTTCAACCCATACAGTAGTGATAAATTACCGTTTTATCATTTTTTTCATAAAAAAATAAATTTACTTGGGTTTTACAGCGTGTGATAGAATGACATGTATTGAGTAGCGCCAAATATATAATTGAGATAAACCCAGTGTGAATGTAAACCCCCACACTTTTATTTTAATAAGTAGCAAGTAAATATATGAAATGTTTTGTAATCGAAATTGTACTAATATGTTTGATGTCTAAATGTATGTTGTATAAGTTTGGGTTGGTTTTGGAAGGGTTTGGAATGGATTAGAAATGAAAAACAAGGGAAACAGGCAAAACTTGTAAGACCCTGTACTAAAATTAAATAAGAATACTAATATCTTAAAAGTTTTCCAAATATGAATAAAATGATAATAAAAACTTAGAATCATTGTTGAAATATTAATCATGAAGTTTGAGTTTCGAACGGATTGACTTTTGGGTCAAACTTAATTTTTTTTTTGGATGTGTTTAAGATTGATAAGGGTAACTAAATAAATATATTAATTTTTTTTTATCAAAATAACATTACCATTGAATTCGGGAGGTCGGAAAACATTGGGAGAGGTAATATGGGATGTATTAGAAGTTAGGAAGTATTTTAGAAGTAAAACCAAATTGGAGTGAAATTGAGTAAAAAGGGGTGATAGACACTGCTTAGTATTTTGATCATAACTTTATATTTTGATGTCCAATTGATCTGCAATTTCGACAGAAAATAGTAGACATCTAGGGCTACAAAGGTGTATTTCATGAAAAATTTCCAATTCGACCTCTAAATGGATCACAACTGACCTGGAAGTCGCACCAAAAATCTGTGAACAGTACGAAGGAAATCCGATTTTTTCTGAACAGAAAATATCGGGTTTTGCTCGATTTTCTTGCCCTATAAAAACCTAATGTCGTCCCTTTAGCATTCATTTCACCCCTCCAAACCCTAGGAACCATTTTAGAGGAAGAGAGGAAGATAGAAATACCAATCAAGAGGGATTTATACCTTGTAGAAATCAAAACTTCAAATTCTTCAAGAATACATTCTCCTCCCATTTTCTTCCATTCTTGCTACCCTCTCACCCAAATCTTTTGAAACCCTAGGAGGAGAAGATTAAGAGGAAAAGAAAGGAGAGCAAGAAGGTCTTGAAGCTTGGGTCTTAGCTTGGAATCTTGATTTAAGGTAGGGGATTTTCTCTCAATCTCTCACATTGAGGCTAGATATATATCTATAGATATATATATGTATATAGATATATGTTTCTTCACTCTCCTTCTCATATATATAATATGAAATACATGATTCTTGTTCTATTTGTAATAAATGCCATGTTTTGAACAATATGAAGGGTGGGTAACCACCAAAGCTCTATTGATTTTTTTTTTTTTTTCAAAGCCCTAGTTTTCAAGAAAAGGGGATTTTCTCCTAATTTCTTCTTTGTCTTTGATTTTAAAACTTTAGTGTTGAATATTGTATAACACCATGATATAGATTACGATCTCTTGCATATTTTCTTGGATTATTCGATTATATGACAAATGTGAAAACAAAATTGGGGATTTTACTATATTTGGGAAATTGTTGTGAATTGTGAATATTCTTGATTTCCTCATTGTATGGTTGTTGTGATGGACTTGGATTACCTTCGAGAGATGCCGTAGAGTGTTAGAGGTTAGTCTATCCCAATGGGGGGTGAGATGGTTGCCTAATGCTCGTAGTGGATCGTTGTTGTGCTCGCGATCACTATTGTTCACATATACACCGAGGAAAAGGGTTAGTATACTAGACACCTTGGGAGGATTTCGTCAATGCCGTAGGAGACGGTACACGCCCTTCCTAAAGAGATTTGTGATTGTTGGTTGGAATTGGTGGACTAGGCATGATCGTTAGGTAGATTCACGAGAAGCAATCAACATACATGGTACGGGGATGAACCAAAAATACATGGAATCGGGAGTTGGGTCGTTCTTGCCGATGCATTGGTATGGGACAATGCTTAGGGAGAAGCCCTTCTTAAATAGCTTAAATTAGAATTTTGTTTATCGATGCTAAACTCACTTTATTCTTTTAACTGATTATTGCTATTGTTTAAACTTGAGATCTCTTTTAAAATGTCACTGTTTTCATTCCAAACCTATATATATGTTAGTTGTGAAATGAGACCGACCGTTTGCTATGTTTTTCAAACCTTGTTTGAGTTGAGAGGATTTTGCTACAGAGCTTCGTGCTCACCCCCTACAAATAAAATTTTTTCAGATTTCACACTTGAGGAGGAGTTAGGAGCCGAGGAGCCCACCCATTGGAAGACTCCGCTTGACGGGGATGTGGATCCCGAGGTGGACGCTTAGAGCGACACTTTTATTTTGTTCTAGACTAGATTATGCTTAGAATATCCTTTTGAACTCTAGTTCATTTCTGTTATTTCCGCTGCGTTATATTATTACATTTTGGAGATGTAAAGGCCAAGATTAGACCTATTAATTTGGGATGATAGTGTGGATATGACATATGATGAATGCAAGTTTATTTTATGATGGAAAAATGGACCCGGTGTGGTCAATAGTTATGCATATGTGGACCCGGTGTGGTCAATTGTAATATAATTGTACAAGTTGTGTTTTGGGTAGAGCTCCCCGTACAAAGGAGACTCTGCCCAAATTTTGTTAAAATATGAATGGTTGATGAATGAAACTTTCGTCGTGATGAATTTTACTTAATGCTCTCATACGGTAAATAGTTTTTAGAAAGTAATGTCACCCACGGGGGTTTTTGGGGCGTTACAGATTTGGTATCAAAGCCAAGGCTTTAGGTCTTACGTGGGAGCTGTAGGTTATGGGGTACCACTAGGGAAGTAGGATTAAGTTGAAGGAAATTGTTGATCTAATTTTATATGAACCTTATGCTTTAGATTAAAGTGATATTTAGGATGTCTTGTACGTCTANAAGCCCCCGGTGATGCCAATCCGGGGAGGGTATTTGCCTTAATCCAACCGGAGGATGATGATTCCAATGCCGTTGTGGAAGGTATCATTCTTCTCTACAATTCTTGGGCCCGAATCTTATTCGATCCTGGTGCTACTCATTCTTTTATACGTACTGCATATGCTATGAATTTGGGATTGGGTTTCGAGAAGTTAGAACATGCTTTGACTGTTGACTTGCCTACGGGAGAACAGTTGGGTACTAGCCGAGTCTGCAAGGGTTGTGTGCTTCGTATTGGGGAGCACGAATTGATTGTGGATTTGATTGCTTTAGAGATGAAGGGGTATGACGTGATTTTTGGGATGAACTTGTTATCCACTTTTCATGCGGTAATGGATTGTTTCCGCAAGCGAATTACATTTCAATTGTCGGGAGGAGTAATTTTCAGTTTTGTGAATAACCGAGATTCTTTCCATCCATTTCCTACTACGGGAAGTAAATTCTTAAAAGCTAAGGCAGGGAGCCACTTGAGTTTCTTGGCTAGCTTGATGGGAGATGATCGGGATAGATCCCACTCGGGTATGGTGTTGATTATATCAGATTTTCCGGATGTCTTCCCAGATGAATTACCCGGGTTACCGCCACAGAGAGAGATTGAGTTCGCAATCGATCTTTATCCGGGAACCGAACCTATTTCTATTGCTCCTTATCGGATGGCGCCTTTGGAGTTGAAGGAGCTAAGGAAGCAATTGGACCACTTGCTGGCAATTGGATTCATCCGTTTGAGCACTTCACCTTGGGGAGCCCCGGTCCTCTTTGTGAAGAAGACGGATGAAACACTTCGGTTATGCACAGATTACCGACGGTTGAATCGGGTGACGGTGAAGAACAAGTATCCCTTGCCGCGCATTGATGATTTATTTGATCAATTGAGGGGTTCTAAGTTCTACTCCAAGATTGATCTCCGCACCGGGTACCATCAACTGCGTGTCAAGGAGGAGGATATTCCTAAGACTGCTTTTCGTACTCGGTATGGTCACTTCGAGTATACGGTGATGCCGTTCGGATTGACTAATGCTCCAGCAGCCTTCATGGATTTGATGCACAGGGTATTCCGGCCATATCTAGATCAATTTGTCATTGTGTTTATTGATGACATATTGATTTATTCCCGGACACAAGAAGAACATGCACATCATCTCTCGGTTGTGCTACAAACATTGAGAGAACATAAGTTATATGCGAAGATGAGCAAGTGTGAGTTTTGGATGAAGGAAGTGAAGTTCCTTGGCCATGTTGTGTCCGAGCAAGGGGTAGCGGTTGATTCCTCGAAGATTGAGGCCGTGATGAAATGGGAACCACCAAAGAATGTGACAGAAATACGTAGTTTCTTGGGGTTAGCCGGTTACTATCGTAGGTTTGTGGAAGGTTTTTCCAAGCTTGCGATGCCGATGACTCGCCTTACCAAGAAGGGGGAGAAATTTGTGTGGACTCAAGCGTGTGAATTAGCTTTTCGCACCTTGAAGGAAAAGTTGACGACGGCACCGATCCTCATTATTCCGAACAGTGGGGAAGGTTACGATGTTTACACCGATGCTTCACTACGAGGCTTGGGATGTGTGTTGATGCAAGGAGGCAAGGTGGTTGCTTATGGCTCGAGGCAACTCAAGATTCATGAGCGGAACTATCCCACTCACGACTTGGAGCTAGCCGCTGTGGTTTTTGCTCTTAAGTTGTGGAGGTGTTACTTGTATGGAGAGAAATTTCAAGTGTTCTCGGATCATAAAAGCCTCAAGTATGTGTTCACACAGAAAGAATTAAATCTCCGGCAGAGAAGGTGGATTGAGTACTTAGAAGATTACGACTTCACTCTCAACTATCATCCGGGGAAGGCTAATGTAGTAGCGGATGCATTGAGTAGGAAGTCTCAGGGTGAAATCAATGTCCTTGCGGCTAAACGGTGGAAAATGATGGATACGTTGGAGGAGTTTGATCTATGGGTTAATGGACCGGAGGATCGACCATGTTTGTTTAACCTAGTAGCTCAACCAATCCTCCGACAAAGGATTGTGGAGTTGCAACGATTAGATCCCGAGTTGACAAAAATTCGGGATAAATTGGAGAGGAATGAGACTGTTGAGGATTGGTCTTTAAAGAATGAGGAGTTACAGTTTTGGGGAAGATTATGGGTGCCAAACGACGACCAAGTGAGGGAAGAAGTGTTGGGAGAGTGTCACCGATCGAAGTTCTCTATACATCCGGGGAGTACAAAAATGTATAGAG
>CAUOFW020009501.1:1181037-1225421 GCA_963454935.2 Ilex paraguariensis
TTTTTTTTTGGATGTGTTTAAGATTGATAAGGGTAACTAAATAAATATATTAATTTTTTTTTATCAAAATAACATTACCATTGAATTCGGGAGGTCGGAAAACATTGGGAGAGGTAATATGGGATGTATTAGAAGTTAGGAAGTATTTTAGAAGTAAAACCAAATTGGAGTGAAATTGGGTAAAAAGGGGTGATAGACACTGCTTAGTATTTTGATTATAACTTTATATTTTGATGTCCAATTGATCTGCAATTTCGACAGAAAATAGTAGACCTCTAGGGCTACAAAGGTGTATTTCATGACAAATTTCCAATTCGACCTTTAAATGGGTCAAAACTGACCTGGAAGTCGCACCAAAAATCTGTGAACAGTACGAAGGAAACCCGAATTTTTCTGAACAGAAAATATCGGGTTTTGCTCGATTTTCTTGCCCTATAAAAACCTAATGTCGTCCCTTTAGCATTCATTTCACCCCTCCAAACCCTAGGAACCATTTTAGAGGAAGAGAGGAAGATAGAAATACCAATCAAGAGGGATTTATACCTTGTAGAAATCAAAACTTCAAATTCTTCAAGAATACATTCTCCTCCCATTTTCTTCCATTCTTGCTACCCTCTCACCCAAATCTTTTGAAACCCTAGGAGGAGAAGATTAAGAGGAAAAGAAAGGAGAGCAAGAAGGTCTTGAAGCTTGGGTCTTAGCTTGGAATCTTGATTTAAGGTAGGGGATTTTCTCTCAATCTCTCACATTGAGGCTAGATATATATCTATAGATATATATATGTATATAGATATATGTTTCTTCACTCTCCTTCTCATATATATAATATGAAATACATGATTCTTGTTCTATTTGTAATAAATGCCATGTTTTGAACAATATGAAGGGTGGGTAACCACCAAAGCTCTATTTTTTTTTTTTTTTTATCTTCAAAGCCCTAGTTTTCAAGAAAAGGGGATTTTCTCCTAATTTCTTCTTTGTCTTTGATTTTAAAACTTTAGTGTTGAATATTGTATAACAAAATGATATAGATTACGATCTCTTGCATATTTTCTTGGATTATTCGATTATATGACAAATGTGAAAACAAAATTGGGGATTTTACTATATTTGGGAAATTGTTGTGAATTGTGAATATTCTTGATTTCCTCATTGTATGGTTGTTGTGATGGACTTGGATTACCTTCGAGAGATGCCGTAGAGTGTTAGAGGTTAGTCTATCCCAATGGGGGGTGAGATGGTTGCCTAATGCTCGTAGTGGATCGTTGTTGTGCTCGCGATCACTATTGTTCACATATACACCGAGGAAAAGGGTTAGTATACTAGACACCTTGGGAGGATTTCGTCAATGCCGTAGGAGACGGTACACGCCCTTCCTAAAGAGATTTGTGATTGTTGGTTGGAATTGGTGGACTAGGCATGATCGTTAGGTAGATTCACGAGAAGCAATCAACATACATGGTACGGGGATGAACCAAAAATACATGGAATCGGGAGTTGGGTCGTTCTTGCCGATGCATTGGTATGGGACAATGCTTAGGGAGAAGCCCTTCTTAAATAGCTTAAATTAGAATTTTGTTTATCGATGCTAAACTCACTTTATTCTTTTAACTGATTATTGCTATTGTTTAAACTTGAGATCTCTTTTAAAATGTCACTGTTTTCATTCCAAACCTATATATATGTTAGTTGTGAAATGAGACCGACCGTTTGCTATGTTTTTCAAACCTTGTTTGAGTTGAGAGGATTTTGCTACAGAGCTTCGTGCTCACCCCCTACAAATAAAAATTTTTCAGATTTCACACTTGAGGAGGAGTTAGGAGCCGAGGAGCCCACCCATTGGAAGACTCCGCTTGACGGGGATGTGGATCCCGAGGTGGACGCTTAGAGCGACACTTTTATTTTGTTCTAGACTAGATTATGCTTAGAATATCCTTTTGAACTCTAGTTCATTTCTGTTATTTCCGCTGCGTTATATTATTACATTTTGGAGATGTAAAGGCCAAGATTAGACCTATTAATTTGGGATGATAGTGTGGATATGACATATGATGAATGCAAGTTTATTTTATGATGGAAAAATGGACCCGGTGTGGTCAATAGTTATGCATATGTGGACCCGGTGTGGTCAATTGTAATATAATTTTACAGGTTGTGTTTTGGGTAGAGCTCCCCGTACAAAGGAGACTCTGCCCAAATTTTGTTAAAATATGAATGGTTGATGAATGAAACTTTCGTCGTGATGAATTTTACTTAATGCTCTCATACGGTAAATGATTTTTAGAATGTAATGTCACCCACGGGGGTTTTTGGGGCGTTACAAAACTGAACAGACTGTACCGGTACTGCGTACCGGTAGATCAGAAGTTATCGTACCGGTACTGCGTACCGATACACTACTGTCCAGAGAGTTTACCATACAACAACTGCGTACTGGTACGCTCTGTAAGTCTCAGAAATTTTAATTCGTGATCGGGGGTCCACTTTTCACCCTATAAATACATAATGACGCCTCCATTAGCCCCATTTCAACATTTTTAACCCTAGAAAGTCCTAAAGAGGAAAAAAGGAGGAGAAAAATAAGAGATTAAGAGTGGATTCAAGTTGGGAAAAGATCAAATCTCAAGTTCTTCACACAAAATCAAGGAAGAAGAAGGTAGGAGTTTTCTTCTATTCTTGTTCATTGAGGATAGAGTTTATATATATATGTATGTTTTGCTTTTAAATCTTAGATATATGCTATGAAATACTTGTTTCTTAAAGTTCTTGCAAATATCATCATGTTTTGAAGGTATTTATGGTTTGATAGCCATGAAAATCCTAATTTTGAGAAAAATGAATTTTCTTCTTAATGTTTAATTGTTCTTGATTTCAAAACTTTAGTGCTTTATATTGAACCACAAAATGGTATTTATGATGATCTCTTGTATATTTTCGTAAATTGTTCTATTGGGATACTACTTGTGAAATTTGGGAGTTTTTGAATGTATTTGTGATTGGATATTGTATCTCTTATGGATGTTTGGATGACCATGGGTGACCGTTGACCGGATATCGTAGAGTGGGTTAGATGCGTTTCTTACTCCGTGTGAGTTTGAAGGTTCCTTATCACTCGTAGTGGGGTTGGTGCCTTGCGAGGATTAAATCACTATTCGCTCACGAGTTATTGAGGCTGAGGGTTAGTATACTATTCCTGGGTTGGATTCATCACTGCCATGAGTTGGCATACACCCTTCCTAAAGTTGTATATCCTTGAGAGGATTTGGGTGTGTGTCTGTGGGCCAAGATATTCTCGATATGTTTATTCATGCGAATCATGTATCATACATGAGATACAAATATACATTGTTGATTATTGTTTATTGTGCAAACGGTGAGATCCATGGCGGTTATGGTTTATGGTGAAAATGGTGGTTGTGGAAATGACTTATTATTGGAAATTGATTTATTTCCTTATTTAATTTATTGCTATTGTATAAACTTGAGATCGAATTGCCCCTATTTTCTCTCAAAAGCTTTGTCTATGATATTGTAAAATGAGACAGACTGTTTTATATGCTTTCTAAACCTTGTTCGAGTTTGAGAGGATTTTTCTACAAAACTTTGTGCTCACCCCCTACAAACAACATATTTTTCAGATTATGTGCTAGAGGAGAAACTTGGAGTTGAGGAACCGGGACATTGGGAAGTTCCACTAGACAGGCACGTGGATCCTGAGGTAGATGTCTAGGGCTATGCTCTCCTATGTGCTAGACTATGAAATTCCTTTTGAGACTCGATAAAGTCTAGTTTTTTGTTATTCTGATGCACGTTAAATTTGATTCTTTTGGGATGTAATTGTCATAGCCTGACATATTCTTTTTGCGAAGATGTTGTGGATATTGCATATGATAAATGATATTTTCTTATTTAATGGATGTTATTAGTTGCTCTCATGATGTGAATGGTATTTAAATAGTAATGCCGTCCAAAGTGACTTTTGGGGCGTTACAATGAAACCATTAATGATTTGAAAATTTGGAGAATTGAGTTTCGTATGATTTTTACGAAGGAATTTGTGTTAAATGCTCATTTTATTTGTTGATTCTGTGGTTGATTGTTAGATTATCTTGTAACCTTGTAATTTTGTATGTTATGTTGTAAATTGTTTTTGGGCCTCCCATGCTCACCCCTATTTACTCCTCTCATATGTAGGTTGAAAATTTATGGAAAGTCAAAAGAGATCAGGTCGATTGAGAAATTATAGACTTCGAACTATTGGTTCATTAGTGAATGCAAAATTTTGGGAGTGGTTTGAACTATTGTAATTATTTTTAAAGACCGAGTTTTTCTATTTTTTTTTTTTGATTGAAAACTTTAGTGCTCTGTATAAATTGATATTGATGGTAATTGAGTTCACGTACCGAATTCACAAGAATCGGGTGCGGGGCATGACAGAAAAATATGTTACGTGTACTCGTGTAGGCTAGAAAACCTTATTTTATTTCATCCGATTTTAAAAGGAAAAAAAAAAGAATAAGAAAAAAAGATGTAAAGTGAAAATATGAGGGATATTGTGAGATGAAGAGAAAATATTGATATATTTGAGACAAATATTTTTTGTTAGACAAATATATTCTTATGAACAAATCTTGTGAGGACTTTTTATTGGAACAAATTAATAGATCTAAATGGAAGGAATGAATTGAAATTCAGTTACAATTTTAAGAACCTAATTTTATCAATTGAAACTTCAGGGACCAAATAAAAATTATGTACATACTTTAAATGCATAAATTATAAATTACCCAAAATTGCTTATAAATTTGTAGAGACCAAATCTAACCCAAGCAAGCCATCATAATCAAAGCCCCACCGACGACATCGTTTTGAGAATGCGTATTAGTACATCTGTACACTTCACTTCACCTTCTTACACGACACCGTTTCCATGGCAATGAGGTGTTAAAAGTAAAAGCTGTCATTCGCCCTTCCTGGCTATCGCCCTTCTTCGGCTTTCAATGTCTTGAAACCCTAGCTCTCTATTCGTAGAAACACTGGCTTAGTCTTCGTAGAACCCTTCTTACATACATATACACATATATATATATATATATATATATATATATATATATATATATGTATAGGTTCTGTATTACGCCATAGATTATTTGTTCGGATTCTCTCTCTAAATGCCGGTCTTTTGATTAGATCATGATGATGAAGCAAGACTCCACAACCACCACCGCTACACCCCTCGCCACCGTGTGTGGCCACTGCGGCGTCCAAGAACGCCGTCTCCTCCATCACGTGCGCCACCGGGGAATCTTCCGGCGCTTCTGCACCACCTGCGTCCTCCGTCTCCACCCACAATCATTCTGCCCCACATGCTTTAATGTCTACCACCCTACCCCACCACTCACCTCCCAGAACGACGCTGTTGTCGCCTGCTTTAAATGCTATTCTTCTTCGCATTCTCAGTGTGTGGGCTCCACACCCTTGAAGCCTTACGTTTGCCCTCTTTGTATAAACCCTAATGTTCCTATTTTTACTCTAAAGATGGCAGAAGATGGGAATGGGAATAGTAGTAGTGGAATTAATGAGAATTGTAGGGTCATTGATAAGCTGGGGGCCAAAGTGTTGCTTGCGGCCTCGAAGATCGCCGCCGGGTCTATGAGTAAGGCAGCAGTGACGGCCAGGGCAGAGGCAGAGAGGAGGGCGAAAGAGGCGGCTTTTACGAGAAAAAGGGCGGGGGAAGCATTGAAACATGTTGCATTTCTGGTGTCTAAAGAGAAGTTGAAGAGGAAGGAGTTGCTGGCCGCCGCAGAGGTTTCGGGTTCCGGTGGCAATGTGGGTATGCTAGAGAAGAAATATAGCAAAGTTGAGGATAATGTGAATAGTGTTATGGTGGGCTTGGCAGAAAATAACAGAATTGGCAATCAGAATAATGTTTTGGCAGCTTTGAATGCGGTGGAGTTGAGGGAGAAAGAGACAGTTGAAGGGTTTAGGGCACAAAATGTGATTTTGGGGCAAAATAATAATGTTGAAGCAATGGATGTAGATGATGATAAAAGAATGAGGGTGATTCCCAGTTCATGTTTGGACAAACCAGTTGTTCTTCAGAATCATGGTACTGGAAATGAAAGTGACAGGTCTGGTGGATTGGGTAATCTAGAAAATCATAATACAGAGGGTGTAAATAGGGATAATGGGGTGATTTCAGTTCCACCTGTAGGAGATCATGTGCAAAATAGTAATGGTAGGGAAGAGAATAATGTTGCATTACAACAATAGTCTATGATGTGCTGGAATATGATAAAACCAAGGTGGGATTTTAACCTGTTTGCTGTATAGTTAATATCAAGCTATTGGTTTTCTTATGATGTCTAGGTCTCATTGCAGGTGCGTTGGGTTTTTAAAGGTTCAATCGGTGTAATCTCCTGGGAATATAATGAAGACCGATATAGAGCATCCTCAAGTTGTATCTGCTGGATCTGATCAAAATTTTTTTGGTACACATTATTGTGCATCTAGCTGAATCCTTATTTTGTGTAAAGATTTCTAAGAACATAGGATGTGATTATGTAATCCAGCTGGATTTGACAAAATCAAATTTGATCCTTTGTGTTCTTTGCATTGGCTTATGATATTCTCCAGATTTTCCTTTTTTCTGTTTCTTATATTGTCATCTTCATTTTCACTGTTAGTAATCTATGAAAACATTGATATTATTCATTCCCAACCCCAATTGGAGAATTACTCTTGCCTATAACCAATCGTGCATAAGTTAGTTTGTCAAGAAATTTATAGCAAAACTCGCATTAATAAAGCTTTTAAGAAATTGGTAGCATCTATTTAGTCTCCAAGTTAGTAATGTGTATCAGATTCTTGAAACATGGATAACTCAGATGAAATGCATCCTAGCGGTCATTCATCAAGTTTGTTTTAATATCTACGTCGGTGAGAGCTAATAAAGTTATGAAATTTTTATGAGACAAAAGGTTGCTTCAAAAATAGAGAAAGTGTTAATTAGGTGCCTCATCTTGATAGGGACACAAGTTGGCTGTGTCAAGAGTCAAACAGACTTTTATAAGTTAGAAATGATGGGTGGATCAATCCCTTGGGTTAGAATACTCTTTTGTCATGTGTAAATCAAAGTAATGTTATTATAGAGGTATAATTTATGTATGTGGAATCAAAGTGAATTATGTATATCAGATCGGCTGACCTCTTCTTGTGCTTGAAGAGAAAAATTGTGGCTCTCACCCTCGTCATCAGTGCAGCCATTCCTTGGATGCCAACTCAAGATCTTGAAGTTGTGACTGCAGCATCATTAGTGACTCCTGCTATCAAGTCTTATGGCCTTGATGGACACTACTCCTCATAGCATCTCCTATTTTCTGCATGCGCCCGAAGTAAATCTCTGACTCCGCACTTATTATGCAAGTTCTTTTGTGTCACAACTCTCACTAGGATTCTATCCTCTACTAAATCATTAAACATGGGTTATCTCTTACTGCTCTGATTTATTTTTTTTCCGTGTACTTCTGCTTGTTGTGCCATCCTTTTCCCCCCCCCTCAAAACACTTTTTCCTGTCTTCGATTGTCAATATCATGATGTCTTCTCAGTGCAGCACATGCTGTATAGTCTTGGTAGAATTTATTTCTCAGATGGGAATAAGTTGACGAAGAATAAAAAGGATTTCTATTTAGATGAAGAAAAAGTGAAAAAAAACCCAAATGATATATAGTACTTGTATATTTAAAAGGTTGTTTCACTCAAGATTGTTTTTCAAAGAGATGGGAACATATATTAATGGGTCTTTCCTTCTCGCAACCATCGATTAGGACAAGTTGTTCTCTAGGGTCTCTCTCTCTCTCTCTCTCTCTTTCTCCCTCCTCTCCCCCCCCTGCCCCTCCCAACTCAAACAAAAAAAAAAAATTTGACTGTCTTTGTACCTCTTCCCATGAACCATGTCTCTTGCTCTCCACATGTAAATAGAAAAAAACTAGCGATAATCCGTGCGAGGCACAACACTTTTATATAAAAAAAAGAACTGAAAAAAAAATTCATTAAATCACTCGTTGGTCATCTATCATAAAATCAGTTGTACATAAACACAAACGCGTGCAGATATATTAGAAGTGAAAGAACAAACACATGAAAGTGTAATAGATGTGAAGGAAGTACTAGACATTACAATTAAAATACTTATCCAACAACCAGGAAGAATCCAATAATTTTTTAACCACATGCCAATCCCCACAACCCCGATAGGCAATACCCATCTCACTTGCCACCCCCACACACCCTAGCTCCTTACCAAAAGAACCAAAAATTCAAAATAAAAAGAAAATTGATACAAAATTTTGAAAATTTGATTCAAACTTTTCGCATGATTCCTTCAAGTAGCCGACTAATTTGAAAATGCAGTAGTATTGGGACTCCTTTACTCTTCTAAACATGGGACTCCTTCACTCTTCCACATATGTTACCAGCAGATGGGATTTCAATTTGGCTATCAGGATTGCTCGTGTTCAGGGCCCCCATATGTATTAGATTAATCCCCACTTTGTGTCTGTCAACATATTTTTCAGACATAGATCAAGATACATGCATTAGCGAACTCATGCATACATGTAGGGAGAGAGACTACAATCTCATTGGTTAACTGTTTTTCGGTGACGCTCTTCTTCATGAATGGTGGAAGGCTTATCCAAAATTCAACTGTTTGGCTTCGTGGAATAGAAACAGGGAGATTGGAGATTCGTGTATGACTGTATAAGGGGGAAGTAGGTAAGTGGTTATTGGAAAGTTTAGAGAGTGGGAAACAAAAAAGGGGGAGACGGAAAAAGATAGAGATGATTCTGTCAAAAAGAATTATCCTATTAATAAAACAATTAATAAAACAACCCAATATGTTAAAGTCATGTAGGATTTTAAAATATTTGAAAATTCAAAATCACAGGGGATTGGGATGAGTAGCCTCCATTGCTATAGTATATTAAATTAGAGATAGATGAATGGTAAAAAGTCCTTATTTCATTTATACAATTCATTTTCTTGCTATGATTCAACTAATTGCTTTCAATTATTTTTGAAAATTAATTTTTTGTTAGTCTTAGATATGGTTTACTTATCGCCAATGCAACTGCCAGATCTTTTAGTAGATAATAGTGGGGAAGAGATTGAACTGTTTGAACCAAAGACCAAAGGGGTTATTCATAACTGCTCAGAATACAAGCAGTAATTGGATTCATATGTGACATCAAGATTGTGCTTAATTAAAATATCACTTTTGATAAGTAACTAAAATTGTAGTTATACAAGGAAAATGTTTAATTCTATAAACAAAATGTTGGAAATTCTAGGGACTTTGTTTTTTCTTTTCCTCTAGGTTGAATTATTCAAAGAATGGCTCTCAATTCCTGTTTGCCTCTCCCCACCAAGTATTTGTTTTTGCCCAAGAGATTATAAAATTGTTTTTCAACATTCAAATCACCTAAATATCACTGTTTGAATGTGGAAAACCAATCTTTATGACCTTTTATATTGTGCATCTACATGGATGCCTTTTTTCACCTAATTTTGCATTGACCCAAATGCCTTCTTATACACCTTATTGTGTTCTTGGGGTCGACTAATGATACTTTTTGAAATTTTCTTTTCTCCCTGCTGCTTATATTGGCATCATCATTTTCAGTGTTGGTTTTCTGAGAATTAATGGATCTTTAAGGAATTGATAGCATCTAGTTAATTTTCAATCTATAATGTGTCAAATTATTAAAATATGGTGAACTAAATGCATTGTATTCTGTAAGTCTTAGCTCATCTAGTGGTAATTTAGTTTTGTGTGCACCCGAAAGCTCAGACACTATTTCTAATCGCACCACATTGTCGTGTTAACTGATCTACCCTTGAAAGCAATTCTGTGAAAAGCAGACCTGTTGGGAACGATTGCTGAGTGGGCTGTGGAGTTGGTAGAGTTAAAAGCAATTCTGTGAAAAGCAGACCTGTTGAGATGGATTGCCAAGTGGGCTGTGGAGTTGGTAGAGTTGGACGTTCCAGAAACTCAATAAAGGAGCAAGTTCTTGCAGGCTTTATTGCAGAGTTCACGTCAAATGAGGAAAAAAAACAAGTCTTTCCCAAGCAACACACCACAGATAGAATCAGCAAGCCCCGATCAGAGTTATGAAGCTCTATATGGACGAGCCTTCGAATGCCCAATGACTGTTATTAGGTAGCTGGGATTTCAGTTATGTGGAATCAAAGTGAAATGTATCAGCCGAGATTGCTAAAGGGGTGCAATTGTGGACAATGGTAGACACTAATCCTTGGAGCATCTGCTCTTCTCTGGATGTGTTCAATTTGTCATGTACGTGAAAGACTGAGTTATATTTTGCACCATTCCACTGCCAAAATGCGATGCTTTGGCAGTCTTTCCAATGATATAGCTTGAAAAAAATCATGTTTTTTGCCCAACCACCATTCTTCTTACCAACACCGTTGGATTTGGTTTAAGATTTTTCACGAGGGTATTATTGCCAACCAAGACTAAATGCACTCTCTTCACTCAGTTTGGGAAAGTGACGCTAAATCAATTCATTATGTGCAAATGGTGTCATTAACGACTAATTTACCGACTTTTAGCAGGGTCGTAGAGAGCTAAATGATAGATGAACATATTTTTATTTTACATACTTTGGGTAAATGAGACACAGCACTTCTAGAGATTCGGTTTCATAAGGGCTCGGTGGTTGACCAATATGTTAACCTAGTTAAATTCGTTTCTGAAAAGAGAAATGGACGTAGTCAGGGGTTTTATGATCCCACCAATAAAATTCTATAGGGGTGGTTGCTGGAAGCTTTTCTTTGTCTCCTCTTTTCTTAACCAGCCAAAAAAAAAAAAAAAGTGAGGTCCAGCTTCAATCACTATGATTCTATATTTTACCAAAAACAAAGGAGGACTTGTCAAATTCATTTGTTTTCAAAGTGATACTGATGTATGCATGCACCACATCTCTCCAATGCAGCCGTGCATTAATCATATAGACTATCAAGGAGTGCCAAGATTCCAATCCTGTCACTATTTTCGAACAGTCAAAAATGTACTAGCGCTGAGTGCCATGGGGCATTGATCCTACGAGCCCTAAGGGCACTTTTAGGCAGCAATTAATGGCATGTTTGGATTATGGGATATATCGAGATATAGTGCAATATAGTGTTATTGGTTCTGAAGATACAGTGTAATATAAATAATTTTAAGACTATCAAATAGATTTATTAAAGTCTATCGTATTTTATATTATAGATATTAGATTGAGCTCAATCTCGGTTAGACTATATTCCAGTTTTATGATTATCCATTCAGCTTATCAAATGTTTGGATTCTTTATATTATCATCTGAAATGCTCATGGCCATCAACCAAACCATATCATATTGCTAAATGGTTTTGTCGTGTTTTGACTATACTATCCCTCGATAATTACTTCCATTTGGGAGTAAATTGATAATATTGCAACACTATGTTTTTCCTTCCTAATTTAACCCTCGTGTTTTTTCTTGGCCTAATATGGGGTATTGGAATTAAATTTTGGAAAAATTGGGAGGAATACACTTTTAAGAACTTATTCCAAATAAAGTACATAGCCCAAACATTTAGTCATTAAGTACACATTCTTCTAAACATTTGGTGACCAGTTACACATTTTTGAATTTGTATATTTTAGTAGTACATACTTTTTTTTTTATTTATTTTATGCAATAATTAGCTGTTTTCTTATTTTTTGATTATGTTTTATTGCCTGAGTAGTTTCCTAAGTTAATGGATATCAAGTAAGTTAGTCACTCGGAATCCATCGGCCAATTAACATTGCCGCAGATGAAGAATCTTTCATTTAATGTTTGAATTTTGAAAATGATGATGCCTAAAATAAATTTCAAGTGTTAGCTCAGCAGTTCAGTTCAGACCCGGGAGGTCAGATATATTAACTGATGTCAGAAAGCAAGGGCTGAATGTCTCTTGAGGCAAGACAATGGCTAGATAATCACGAGAGGTTCCTAAAGCGTTAGGAAGCTATAATCAAGGCACCTAATCTCAACCAACCAAGATCTTCTCCTAGAATTAAGGAGAACCCCACGAAATAAGGGCAGTAATCTCGGCCAAGATCTCCCTTAGCAGGGAATGACCTTATAAATGCAATGTAACGCCTCCTAACAAAAAAAGAATCCTAGTGGCAAAAAGAAGCCATAACAACCTTGTAATCACCGTGAATAAAACAAAAGGAGCAAGAGCTTCCATTCTAGAGTGGACTAGCCGAATTCCCAAGTTGGTGAACCACTCTAATTTTGTTGTCTTAACTTCCAAAGCCCTGGATATTATTGCATCATCTTAGCAACCTAACGTAATCCCAGCTCATATTTTGTAAAAGTGCGTTAACGCCATCAGTTTAGTTGCCCCTAGCCCTTGGCCCAAGCGAGATTGGGCATGGGCCGAGCTGCTTTCACCTTGGACCAGACTTGCACCTAGTCGACCTTAGTCCGCATGTGAGATGCACATGGGAGGGGCTTTTTGACGGTTACAGCAATTATGGCTTTCTTGGTTCCTGTGCACGCTTCATCCCATGTCTTTCAAGCCTTAAATGCTCAAACGACTATCACAAAACCGCTCAAAACTCCTTGTTCATCTTCTACGCTGTTCACCTTCGCCTCTACCTCTTTTCCTCTATAATTTCTGGGCTTTTCTACACGCGATTCACTCATTCTCTGCTCAAAACTGTGTTTTTCAGGTACACCTCGAAGTCTTGCTTTGCTTCTTCTCTCCAATTTCATCCTCGATTGCTGTTTGCTGTTCTCTTCCCTATCTAGGTACGCCCTTTCTGCCCCTTCTCTTTCTCTTACCTTTTCCTGCTTTGGAGCTCTCGAATTCGAGGTGGCCGTTGTTTTTCTGAGTTTTTCAGTTCTTTTACTTTTGGAATCGAGATTGTTGTTTATCTCCTCTTCCCCGCTTTGTGGATTGGAACTCCACTGTGCGAATTCTTACCATTGGGGGGTACAGTGCTGACCCTAGGATTATTAGGGGGTGTTTGATTAGTATTCCTCCTCTCTATCATTCTTTTAATCTGTCTTTCTCTCTACCAATCATGTCTGTCTCCTCTGGAGCAACTCCTTCCTGTGTTTCCCTCTTAGGCGATAGGTCTGTCGAAAGAGATTCTGATTTAGGGGATGTAGGTGACAAGATTGACAACTTTCCTGGTGTAGATTCTACCGAGGTAGAGGTGAAAATCGAGGAGGCTCCCTCCACATCTTCTCCCATGCCTGATAGACCTGATAAGGGCAAGGGCAAAATAAGTAGTGTGGGAGTCATTGTTTAAAGAGTAGAGGTTGCCTTTAGGAACGTTGAACTTTTAGGTCCCAGTGGACTTACCCCTTCTGACCTGAAGGTTCTCAGCGCTCGCTTTCGTTTTCGTTTTCCCCCAGGGGTTCAGCCCTGGAGTCCTGATAAGTACACCACATATGTTCACCATGTCCACAAGAAGGTCTGTTTCTTCCTGGTAGCTTTTGATAACGGACTTTGCTTTCCCATTCATCCATTTATCAAAGGTGTCCTTCAACACTTCAATGTCTGCCCTGCCCAACTCTCCCCTAACTTCTGGGGTGTTCTTGTGGGTTTACTAGTCTTCTTTAAGGACCATAAGCTTGGGGTCCCTACTGTTTCCTTATTTATGGAGCTGTTCAATGTCAAGCAGACCTTCTCTGACGATTTTTTGTATATTTTCAAGAGGTCTAAGGCCAAACAGGTCATCTTTGACCTCCTAAGCTCCCATAAGGGCTAGAAGAAACAATTTTTCTTTGTAGGGGGTACACAGTGGAAGTTCAACTCAGAGGATAAAACTGATACCTTCCCCATCCCTACATAGTGGTCTGCCCCTAATAATTTGGGTATGTTTCTGCCCAGACCATATTTAATCCAAGCCTGGCTGCTTTGTTAACTTATTTCTTGTTTTTCTTGGTTTTCTAGGTATCCGACCTGAGCTCAGCGCTGAAGACGAGAGGGTGAAGCTGAAATTGGCGAAATGTAATCCAGAGAGGTACTATGAGCTCATTAAGCCCTGGGAATTAGGAAGGTAGGGGTTTGGTCCTCCTGAGACAGTGATAGAAGCTCAAACTCCACTTTCCTTTATCCGACTTGAGGACGCAGAAGGTAATGCTCTTTCCCTTATTTGGTTTTGCTGCTTTCCTCCCTTTCTTTTTCCTCTTGACTAACCAGCTCAAGTCATATCTCCCAGGGTCTTCTACAATGAGGCCTACCCCTGAGATGCTTCAGGCTAAGGTCTAGCAATTGAAGAAGAAAAATAAGGGTGGTTCCAAGTGCAAGGCTGAGGGCAATTCTGGTGGGAGCCCTGTTACTCGAGCTAAGGTTCAGAAAATGGGTGTTTCCTCTACCTTTGTCTTTATCCAAAAGGCTCCACTATCCCCCTTACATGCTTCACCAATCTTAGGAATTCCTTTCCCCTAAGGGACCCGACCTTCCACTGAAGATGCTCCTGGGTGAGACCAGTCATCCTCTTCTGTATCTGAAGTTGAGAGGGCCTTGGACACTATTCGTACTCTTCCTAGTTGTGCTACCTCTGCGTCAACCAAAGAGACCTCCCAATCTCTTCCCAAAGAATTCGTGGTAGGCAAAGGGGTCCTCCCGAAGTCTGAGAATTCCCTCATTATTGATGTGAAGCATGCTGCAGAGGCCATTATCTCCATTATCCCAGAGTCTGACATTGATGCAACCACTTTTGTACCCCTGGGAACCTGTATTTCCATTGCGCTGTATGGTTGTACCTCGGTGAGATTCTAATTTGTCAAATTCTTTTTTTTTCCTTTGGTTGTCCTGCGATATTCCCTTTGCGCTAATCTTTCATGCTTGTTTTCAAACCGCCATTCAAATAAACAACTTGTTAAAGTGAATCCAATCTATAGAGGGGTCAGCCAATGCTTCCAAAGTTTTTGAGCTGAAGTGTGCTAATCTGGCCTTTAAGAATAATGACCTTAAGGTCCAGGTAAAGGAGTTGCAAGAGTAAGTGGAGCAGCAGTCTTCCCTTGCCAAATCCAGACAGGAGGAGCTTAGCAAGACTAAAGAAGACCTTCGGTTAAAAACTGATGACTGGATCAAGGAAAGCCAGACGTCCCTCGATGCTCTAGCTTCATTTAGGAATGTGAAGAGGGAGTATGAAGTGTTAGCCGAAACCAATGATGCTGTCAAGGAGAAGTTGGAGGCTGCTAAGGAAGAGCTAGGGGTGCGAGACACTACCATCCAAAAAAAAGGATGAGCTGAATGCCCAGCTAGAGGATAATGTTCTCACCAGGTGGGCTAAATGGTGGATTACTTTCCAGCGTATAGCTGAGAGAACCTACCCTGAGCTGGATTTTGACTTTACAATTCGCCCCGAGGAAGAGGCCGAGGTGTCTGATGAAGGGGAGGATGGTCTTTTTGCTCCTCCTGCTTCTGAAGACATGCCCAGGGACTCCGAAGGACTCGTTCTTACAGTTGGGATTCCTGCCCAAGATGTTCTTGCTTCTTTAGACATCTCTACTCCCCTGGCTGCTGAGCCTACTTTTCCTCTCCCTATTGAGCTGGCCACAAGAGCCTTGGTTGAATCTGAGGTTCCGACCTCTTTGCCTACTCTTGGCCCTCATGAAACTTCAACTGTTACTGTGCCAGAAAGGTCGCCTGCTGAGCCGGAGAGCCCTTCTTCCATTCCTCCTGCTGAGACATCAACTACTACACTGCAAGGCCCTTCATCTACTCTCCCTTTTAAAACTTAGGATTTGTAGCTTTGGGCTAATTATATCAGAATTGTAACATTTTGAAACGAAAATGTTAGAATTGTAGAATTTTGTATCTTTAATTTACAGCGTATAGCTCTCTTTCTTTCCCTTTGCTTTTAATTTGTTGCTCTACTCTACCATCAATCAAATATGATATTTCTCAACTCTTCCCCCCTTTGCTTCAGGGGGTCATTTAGATCTCCTTGAAGTAAAAAGGTTAGGAATAACTACTGATGTGCCTAGCTGAGCTTCTAGTTTCTCAACCTGCTTTTGTCCGAACTCTAGCAACTGACCACTAGAGTTCTGGCCTTACTTCATCCTCAAAGACTTAGGATATGAAGCCAGTTTTTTTTTAAAACTTATCGACTCATGGTTGTAAAAATTTTAAATTAGAATGCACCCATGTAACTTCTACTGCGTAATGCAATCTTCTCAACTCTTTCCCTCTCTCAGCAAGTGGATAGTAAATTTGCATGACCAGTTTAGCATACACAATAGGGGTCTAGTTTTTAGCTGTTTGAAATATAAGACAATGAGTACTTGAAGTCTTACCTTTAAAGAGCTTCCATTTGTTGGCCTGCGTAGCTGACCTTGGAAAGCGAACACAGCTTTGAGTCAAATTGCTGCCTAGGTATGGTAGATCCGAAGGTTAGGATTTATGATGTTGGAATGAAGAAGAACTTTCATTCTCACCCCAGGATGAGGGTTCATCCTTCCCATGTACAATAGGTTAGCAAAATGCTTACTTGCTCCAGGGCTAAATAACCTCTGAATCGGGCGTAGCTGAGGGTGAGGGTTCATCCTTTCCATGCACTACAGACTAGCAAAGTGCTGATTTGTGCCAGGGTTAAATAACCTCCGAGCTGGCTTGAGGGGACCCTTTGGTAAACCTTAGGAGACATGTGCACGTGTAGCCATTGGTTAAGTTCTCTTTTATGCTCGTGAGTCCAGCCAATCTGATTAGGTGAAGTGAAGTGCATGCAATCATGCTTTGTCTAGTGGTTCCGATGTGCCGAGGTCCTGGAATGTCATGGACCACATGCAAGGTGACAACTTGGAAGAGCATGCCTAGATGCAGCTGCTTGAGTGCATTAACTTCCTCATTTTTGACTCGCTGACCTCCCGATGTGTAAGGTTTTGTTTTGACCTTTCTTTTATGCTCTGGACCCCTCCTTGGAGCTCTGCTTGTTTTATCCCGGGGTGTCGTTGATGCCTGCCTTTAATGCATTGCCTTCTTACCGAAAAGGTTTCTACCCCCTTAATTTGGAAACCTAGAGACCCACCGACTTAAGATTGCGTGTAATTCCTAAAGATCTAGGGTCTTCAAAGAATCCCTATAAGTATTGGTTATCACTTCCTTCTAGGCACCCCTTTGTTATTCTTGAGGGCTTACCTTCTATTTCCTTCTTTCTCTTTTTGCTTGAATCCGCAATGTCTGCCCCCTTTTCTCCTCTGTTTCAAGAACGAACCTCCTTTGGGGTTGAGTGGATGTGGCATACTCGTTACTTTGCTCCCTCAATGGTGACGTCCTTTGATTTAGAGAGGATAAGGAAGAAGTTCTTTCTTAATTTGGAGTTACCTCTACGTGCCCCAAGCTCTGGTGAACCCTGTAATTACCTTCCTCCTGGGGAGATGTGCTTCTTTGAAGCAGCTTTAGAGATGGGTCTGCGTCTTTCCATTCATCCTTCTATTGGATTTATTTTGGCCTATATCGGCTTGTGTCCCTCTTGTCTTTCACCCATGGGATGGGCTGTCATGACCAGTTTCTTCCTCTTTTGGCATCTGCGAGGTAATGATGAGTTTCCTATGGTTGCAGAATTTCTTTACTATTTTGACCTCGAGGAGGATGAAGTTCCATGCTTCGTCTGCTTTCGGTGGAAAAACTTTAGGCTACGTCGCTTAGTGTTTGATCTCCCATTTCCTCCTTCGGGATGGGCCCAATGCTTCTTCTTTGCTTTTAGTGACTAGTGGAGGTCTTCCAAGGGTAGATGAATCATAGACTTGCTACTTTTTTAACAATGGTTCATAATACAAGATAAACTTACTAAAAAAAATTCCTAAAATGTTCTGCATTCCATGAATGGGGTAAGACTTTCCCTTCTTCCGTTTGTAACTCATAATTTCCTGGTCTAATTACTCGAGAGACTATGTATAAAACTTCGTAGTTAGGCCCCAATTTCCCATGAGTGGGATCCTTTCTTGCCAGCAGAAGCTTCCTCAGCACCAGATCTCCGACCTTGAAACTCCTATGCTTGACCTTCATGTCGTAGTACCTAGTTGTTTTCCTTTGGTAGTTCTTTATGTTGTTCAGTGCTGCCTCCCTCTTTTCTTCCAACAGATCCAAACTTAGTAGAAGGGAATTATCATTGTTTTCCTCGTTTGCTAATTCTGTTCTAAGTGAAGGGAGCCCAACTTCGACAGGCGCCACTGCCTCAGAACCGAAAGCCAAAGAAAATGGAGTCTCTTGTGTTGCTGACCTAGTGGTTGTCCTATAAGCCCATAGTACTTCTGGGAGGTGTTCCACCCATTTGCCCTTTAGATTTTCCAGCTTGGTTTTCAGGGCGGACTTTATAGTCTTGATGGTGACTTCTGCTTGTCCATTAGACTGAGGATGAGCTGGGGCAGAAAAGTAATTCCTTATTCCGACCTCGGCACATAAGTTTTTGAACTTTGGGTTGTCGAACTGCTTGCCATTATCTGACACAATTGCTCTGGAGATCCCAAATCGGCAGATTATGGATTGTCAAGTAAAATTCTGAACTTTTTATTCTGTAATGGTTGTCAAAGGTTCTATCTCTGGCCACTTGGTAAAGTAATCCACCTCTATAATGGCGAACTTGAATTGTCCTACACCAGTGGGAAGAGGCCCTAGTATATCTAGACCCTATTATTGGAATGTCCAAGGGCTTACTACGGAGGTTAGGAATTCTGGTGGGCCATGAGAGATGTTAGCATGTATTTGGCAAGCCTTGCATCTCCTAACCAGGTCTGTTGTGTCCTTGAACAACGTGGGCCAGTAATACCCCTACCTTAATATCTTTCCCGCCAAAGCCTGAGCTCCGATGTAATTGCCACAGACTCCTTCGTGAATTTCCCTGAGTATATAATCAGCGTCCTCGTTCCCCACGCATTTGAGGAGTGGCGCTGAAAAACCTCGCTTATACAAATTTTCTTACAAAATGGAAAATCTAGCTGACCTGGTTCTCAGCTTTGCTGCTGCCTTGGGGTCTTCTAGTAAGGCCCCGTTCTAGAGATACTCCATAATGGGGCCCATCCAGCTTGTTGGACTCTGCACAGGAAAAACTTCTTCATTCTCAATACACACATAGGGTTCTGTTAGGTGTTCCACCAGAATTAACTTGCCCAGATTGTCTTGCGAAGCTGTTGCCAACCTTGCCAGGACGTCGGCCCTCGAGTTTTCAGCCCTGGGAACATGCCGAATCTTCACTTGTACATATTTTTTGATCAGTTCTTGAACTTTTCTAAGATAAAGGGCCATTTTCTCACCCTTAGCCTTGTAAGAACCCTCTATCTGTTTCACCACGAGTTATGAGTCACTGTAGATCTCCAATTGCTCGGTTTCCATTGAATGAGCTAAGCTGAGCCCTACTATGACTACCTTATACTCGGCTTCATTGTTTAAAGCTTTGAATCCAAATCTCAGTGCGTATTCAACATCTATCTCATCAAGGGAAGTCAAAATCAAACTAGCTCCACTGCCCTGAGCATTGGTAGCTCCATTTACTGAAAGTTTCCACATGGGGAGGTCAGGTACTAATTGTACTATCTCTGTAGGTATCCTAGTTATGAATTCTGCAATGAAATCTGCCAATATCTACCCCTTAACAGCTATCCATGGCTTGTATCTGATGTCAAACTCGCTAAGTTCAACGACCCATTTAATTAGTCTCCCCGAAGATCCTGGCTTGTGTAGCACCTGCTTCATAGGTTGATCTGTTGGGACTTCGATAGTATGAGCCTGGAAGTAGGGTCTTAGTCTCCTGGTAGTTATCACTAAGGCTAAAACAAGTTTTTTCATTTTAGGATACCTTTCTTCTGCCCCCCTCAGAGCTCGGCTGCAGTAGTAAACTGGTTGCTGAGCTCTGTCCTTCTCCCTTACTAGCGCTACGCTGGTTGAGAACTCTAAGATAGTCAGGTAAAGGGTAAATACTTCTCCTTCTAACGGACTTACCAAGACAGGTGGGGAGCTCAAGTATTCTTTCAATGCTTTGAAGGCTTCTTCACACTGAGCATCCCATTGAAAGGCTTTCTTTAAGACTTAAAAGAAGGGCTGACACTTGTTGCTTGATCTGGAAACGAAGCGACTCAGGGAAGCTATTCTCCCGGTTAAACGCTGTATTTCTCTCGTGTTGGAGGGAGGCTGCATATCCAACACTGCTTTTACCTTTTCTGGGTTAGCCTCTATCCTTCTGCTACTAACTATGAAGCCTAAAAATTTTTCTGCTGACACCCCAAAGGCACACTTAGCTGGGTTGATATTCATCTTGTATTCTCTCAGGACCTGAAACGACTTTGCTAGGTGTCCAATGTGGAGCTCTACCTTCAGTTACTTGACCAACATGTCGTCAATATATACCTCCATAAAGGTCCCAATCTGTTTTTGAAACATCTTATTCACCAGGCGCTGGTAAGTGGCTCCTACATTTTTTAACCCGAAAGGCATCACTTGATAATAGTATGTCCCTTGCTCAGTTATGAATGAGGTCTTCTCTTGGTCACTGGGATCCATCCTAACCTGATTGTACCCAAAGAAGGCATCCATGAAGCTGAAGAGCTCATGTCCCGCAGTGGCATCTACAATCAAATCTATCCGGGGTAAAGAAAAACTATCTTTTGGGCAAGCAAGGTTGAGGTCTGTAAAGTCAATGCAAAGACGCCATTTTCCATTTGTCTTCTTGACTAGGACTACATTGGGTAACCAGACTGGGTAATCCACTTCACGAATGGCTTTCACGTGAAGGAGCTTGCTGACATCTTCGTTGATGGCTTTTTGACACTTCGGGGTGAAGCTCCTCCTCTTCTGCTTAACGGGCTTACAGGCTGGATTCACACTGAGCTTGTGAGTGATGACAAATGGATCAATCCCTTTCATGTCCTCTTGCTTCCATGCAAAAACTTCCTTGTTCCTTTTTAGGAATTGGATGAGGAGATCCTTGATCTCCTTACTCAGCTTGGATCCAATGTAACACAAGATGTTCTGGCTCCTTATCAATTTGAACAGGTTCCAGCTCTTCTGATGGTATTGGCCTGGTCTCGAGTTCTTCCCTCATGTCAAGCTCATCCAATTGGATGCTCTTAACCTCCTTATTTCTCATGGATGCCATGTAGCATTCCCGTGCTACGCACTGGTCTCCTCAGACCACTCCAACTCCATTTTATGTTGGAAACTTCACTACAAGGTGATAGGTAGAGGGAATAGCCCTTATAGAATTGAGGGAGGGTCTTCTAAGGAGCATATTGTATGCTAAAGGTGTATCAACCACTAGAAATTTCACAGATGTTGTAGTCTGATAGGGTGGGTCACCTAAGGTCAAGATGAGTTAGATTGACCCTAGGGGCAACACCCTTTCTCTTGAGAATCCCAATAGGTGGGCACTTACTGGTTCAAGCTTTTCCCTTCCTATATCCATTTTGTCGAAAACAGAAGCAGAAATGATAGTTGCTGAGCCGTTACTGTCAATTAAAATACGAAGGACAATCCTATTGGCCACCACAGCTCTTGCCACCAAAGGGTCATCATGGGGATGTTGGCAGCCCTCAAGATCTGAATCTGAGAAAGTAATAGCCGTGTCTAAGCATGGAGACTTAGACACAATATATACTTCGGGAGCTTCTGTGGCTCTGATTTTTTACAAGTGGGCCTTTCTGGCAGAGCTGAACCCTCCTCCTCCAGATATCACTCTGATCTCCCCCATAGGTTGCTGGTGTGGCTCTGGTGCTTGACGCTGAGGGGGTGGAGGTGGGAGAGCTTGGTTTTGATTATCATTGGCCACATAGCGTTGCAGCTGCCCTCGTTGGATTAGAAATTCTATTTTCTTCTTCAATTGGATACAATCGTCAGTGTGATGACCATGGTCTCTGTGGATGTCACAATAATTTGTAGGATCCCTTTTTGTCGAGTCTGCTTTCATCCAGGGTGGCCACCTTAAGAACTTCTCATTTTGCATCTCATATAGTATCTGAGACACTGTAGCAGTCAGAGGGGTGAGCTTCCAGGGTGCATACCTTGGTTGTAGCTCTAGTTGTGGAGGGCCGAGGTAATCCCTGACATTTCCTCTTCTCTTCGAGGAACGCTCTCTGTCTCTTCTTGGAGACCTGCCTCATTCTCTTTCCTTTCGAGGACTTCGTTCTCTCTTCTTTTCTTCCTTCCCTTTCCCCTTTCTCGACGAAGAGCTCCCGACCTTGGAGAGGAGCGCTTCCTCACTATTTATGTACTTTTCTACTTTTGCAAGCACCTCTGCCATACTAGTTTGGGGGTTCTTTGAGATGAAAAATATCAGATCTTTTGACTGAACTCCTAGACCTGCTATGAAGGCTGTAATAGCAAATTTTTCGTCTAGGACATCCATCTTCAAGGGATCTGAGTTGAACCGGTGATTACAAGGTTGTTATGGCTTCTTTTTGCCACTAGGGTTCTTTTTTGTTAGGAGGCGTTACATTGAATTTATAAGGCCATTCCTTGCTAAGGGGGATCCTGACCGAGATTCTTGCCCTTACTTCGTGGGATTCTCCTTAATTCTAGGAGAAGATCTTGGTTGGTTGAGGTTAGGTGCCTTGATTATAGCTTCCTAACACTTTAGGAACCTCTCGTGGTTATCTAGCCGTTGCCTTGCCTCAAGAGACATTCAGCCCTTGCCTTCCGACCTCAATTAATATATTTGACCTCCCGGTCTGAGCTGAACTCCTGAGCTAACACTTGGAATTTATTTTAGGCATCATCAGAAAAGATTCCCTATTCTCTCTATCCCCCCTCTTTCTCTATATATAATTCTCACCGTTACTCTCCTCTCCCTATTCTCTCTCTCTCCCCCTATTTTCTCTCTTTGGTTTTTAGTTACATTTGAAAACTCATTTTCACAATGCTTAGATTCTTTTTCCTCTCTGTTTTGACCTCATTCACTGAAGAAGCAACAATAACATCAGAATTGAAACCGTATATGGGTTGCAACTTAGGACATTCTTCATAAGTAAAAGCTTTCCTCCTCAGGTGAAGTATCATCATTACTGGAGAATTGGACGTGCTTGTTGGATTGTTGAGGAGAACAATGATTCAATTGAGCAACTTCTTGCAAGTTGCAATGTTTGGACACAATTTTCTAGATTGTTAGAGTTTAGAGGCCTTAAGATCCAATCCACTTGGTCATCGGCATCAGTGAGTTTGAACTCGAGACTTGTTCACCATGAAAGATGAATTGATAGTTATTTCTATTTTTTTTGGATTTTGTTGATTTTCTATAGTTAATTTCTATGAAATTACTCTTTTATGATGTTACTCTTTTGAGTTACAGTTTCTAGCAACACTATGAAATCAGTTGATCTTTGATTTCATATAATGTTTTTTTTTTTTTCTGTAGTCACACTTTGTGTTATTGTCACAGTTTTTCTGGAGTCACACTTCGTGTCACTGTTTTTTTTTCCATTTGTTATTGTTTTTTTTCCTCATGTCATTATTTTTTTTATGTGCCACTGTTATTTGTCACTGTATTCTCTATGTCAAAATTTTTTTAGTGTGACTTTATATTATGATGCACTTGCATTGTTGATATATATATCAAATTATATATACATGGAGTTTGAATTTAATCTCTTGAATTATAATTTTTTTTAAATAGATATATATATATATATATATATATATATATATATATATAGAGAGAGAGTTGTAATATGATAGAACTCTAAAATTTTAGTTTTCAAATCTATTTTAACTATAAATAAGGTTTCCTAATTGGTTTTATGAGCACATTTATTTTGTTTTTAGGAGTATATTAGACATTTGATTCTCAAATGGACTTTTAGTCAAAATCTTTTCTCGGGTGGACTTCTGGCCTAATAAATGTTAAAAAATGTACCAACTTCTAAAAATCCCTTAAATTTTCTTTGCAGGACCTCAAAAAAGTAACTAGTTAATCCTTCAGCTTAAAAACCTTGGAACAAACCAACAAAATATGAGCCTATTAGACTAATTTAAATCAAGCCTCCAGTTTTTGATACCAAAACTCACAATCC
The DNA here is from genome assembly GCA_963454935.2 of Ilex paraguariensis. Classification (NCBI taxonomy): domain Eukaryota; kingdom Viridiplantae; phylum Streptophyta; class Magnoliopsida; order Aquifoliales; family Aquifoliaceae; genus Ilex; species Ilex paraguariensis. The sequence goes on from CAUOFW020009501.1 coordinate 1,205,092, forward strand.
AACCACATCGTTATGTTCCTACATTAGACGGGTTGGGTCATGTTAGATAGATCGCGTCGTGTTTACTTGAACACGATTTGTGTAAATCTCAGGTCCTGGGTCATGTAGTGTTGTGTCTGAGTTGTGTTATGCCGGGTTCGGGTTCAAGAAACATCAACCCAAATACGACATGCGAGTTAAACAAGTTAGGTCATCTAGACACAAACATGATCTGATTCAAAACACGACTAATCTGACATGACTAATGACCCGATATTTATATAAACCGTGTTCAAGTAAACACGACCCAACAAAAAAAAAGGGGTAAAAACATTAGAAAGCATTATAAATATCCCAAAGCAAATACAAATCTCCAAAACTTTTCAATCCCAAAATATAAATCTTCAAAGCATTACAATCGCAAAATAAATATCCAAAACAATATAAATATCTCAAAATAATACAAATATCCCAAAAGCATTATAAATAGGGTCCTTTGGTGGCCACTCTCTTTTTGTAAACTTATTTGGACTTCAGATCACTCAAAAAACTAATTTGAGGATCATTTTGATCTCCATTGTCCAAAATACCCTCAATAGTTATATTTAATCAAAACTTGTTTGAAAAAACTAAACTCCTAAATTTGGAATTGTATTATATTTGAAAACATTGAAACTAACAATGATAGATAATATTTATGGTAAGGGTAATTATGAAATATATTTCAAAAAGAATTTGAAATGTGTTAAAATGTGTGCTTATTGACAACTATTTGATGAAAAAGAGGACTTAATGAAGTATAAGTTTGGAGGTAGTACTTAAAGCTAAATCAGTTCTAACAAAGGTACCCACAACCAATTATCCGCTACAAATATCCCAAAGCATTACAGATATCCTAAAGCAACATTGCAAGCATCTTCCAAATCCTCTTAATCTTCTAAATCTAGCCAACATCTTGCCAAAAAACATGTTATCTAACCCCAACCGAGATGGAATGGTTATTGTGATAAAAAATAAAAACAAACACATGATTAACAAAAAAACTTAGGTTTTATGAGTCACATACGTTAGCAATCAAGATCTACAACCACATTTGAATATTGCTTGATGCATGCTTGACAAAATTCCCTGTTGTTTCCTAGCCTATAAACATCACCTTTTAGCATGTATAATATATGAATGAAGGGGAGTGTCACTCTCCTAGGGATGATGTCAAAAGAAAGGGCAACGGAATGGTGGATGAATGAGATTTCAAATGTGAGTATGTGTGAACAAAAGTGCTCCCCAAGCGCAAGGAGACTTTCGCGGATCGTGTTTTACTTGGTGGTATTCCAAGGTCGTTTCCACGGGGAAGGAAGTAAACCGAGGGGAAGGTGATTTTGGGAGAAAGAAAGTGTAAAATCTTTGATTGTTGGAAGTTGTTTGGTGAAGTTGTTTTGATGCTAGTAAAATGAAAAATAAATGTTGGCAAATCCAAGAGGTCACTCAAATAAGAATACCGTTTCAACTCGAAACCCTCCTCCAATAGAGCATGAATGAACGATTGATTCATGAGAAGCTAGGGGTAAGATTGGTGAGTATCTAAGTATAAACCGTGGCTAGGCCTACGGAATATCAAAGACTCACCAAGTTATCCACCCTCAACCCAGTCAAACCGAACCATTGAACTCTGAAAGAGGGGAGGAGAATGAGTTGAAATGGTATACCCAAGTGGAGGTTCCTCTTGGTTTTGCCAACTAATAGATTTAGCTATTCATGCTTAAAATAAAGACAACAATATGATGAGAAGACATTATGAAGAAATAAAGACTAGAGCTAAGCATAAACGAAATGCATAAATATAACTGCTGGATAATCACCTCTTACTAAAGATTGGATGAGAAATTACTCACTCTTCATGGCTTTGTTAAAGCTAGAAAAGTGAGTGATGCTCATCCCTCAAAGTAGAGGAGTTACAAGGTAAAATACTTTACACAAGGAGCCGATCTTCGATAAAGAATGAGTGAATCACATTCCACCCTTCATGGCTTTGGTAAAGCTCTAGAAAAGTGGAAGAATTTCACTCCTCTAAGGGGAGAAGGAAGCTCAAGCAATGGAAATAAAAGAAAGCAATAACACAATAAATGAAAGCAATACTTAATGTAAAAGAAAGCAATAAATTAAAAGAAAGCAATAATACAATAAAAGAAAACAATACTTAAAGAAAGCAATAAGCAATAAGGAAAGCAATAATACTTTTGGAGGGTTTTCCACTACCAAAAGATGAATGCTTTACAAGTCCTAAGGGGTGGTATTTATAGGCAACAAGGAAGGGTGAAATTCTTGTTAGGTGGCTTTGAATCTTGTTAGGTGGCTTTGAATCTTGTTAGGTAGCCTTGAAAAGTCTTGTTTGATGGCATGAAAGTCTCGTTAGGTGGCCTTAAATCTTGTTAGGTGGCATGAAAGTCTTGTTAGGTGGCATGAAAATCTTGTTAGGTGGCCTTGAATTCTTTGATCCGCCTTTGTTTTGAGCTTTGATAATTGGCACCCCAGTAGTTTGTAGCTTTAATGCAATTGGCTCCCTAGTAGTTTGTAGCTTTGAAGTACAAAACCCTGAAAAGAACAACAATTAATGCATTATCCTTTATTCACACACTAACTCTAATTTGATTTATTTTGACTAGTTTACTTTAATCAACTAACACAATTTTCCTATTAAATTAGCTTTAATTAGGGTTAATCAATGCATCATCATTTTTTTTCAAAGTCGGATTTATAACATCTTCTATAAGCTCTTCCAATTATAAATTTTCTAAATGACAATAAAGAAACCATATAAATTAGAATTCAATATTGGTAAAAATAAATAAATATCGCACTCACCACAAATTAGATTTATTACCTTTTTCTGCACATCACCAATCCCTAGTGCACATCAAAGCCTCCACAACGTGAGGCTTCAAAGCACTACGGTATTGGTAAAGAACCTGACCACCAATACTAAAAGCTTGTTTCAAAACAATCGTAGAAATTGGAATAGTCAACACATCACAAGCCATAATAGCAAGTTCCAGATAACGATACTAATGTGATCTCCAATAATCAAGTACAAGAAGTTTCGCTTCTATGTTAACCCTAGGCTCATCCAAATACAATTGCAATTGACTTTTTTGTGTCTTAGGACTAGATGCATTGCTCTCGATGACAAATTCTTACATTATCAAAATCATAGACTACCAAGTCATAGACTATCAATAGTATTAATCTAATACAATAAGAATTATAAGACAAAAAATCAAGTACATTCAAATCAAACACAGGTTCTGGATTCAAATTTGGCTTATGAGTAACTAGACCACCATGAGGAACTGTCGATGATTGAGAAGAAGTGGTGACAATAGATTTGCTCGTATACTTATCAAACAGAGAAAAAAGTTTGTCTCGAACATGAAAATATTCAAGGGAGCCTTCAGCATAAAGCTTCTTATAGCACCACTCCACAAAGTCAAGTTTATAGCGAGGATCAAACACAATTACAATGGCCAATATCACGCTATATTCCAACCAATACTTTTCAATTTTTTCATACATTTGACAAGTCATTCTTCTTATAAAAGTATCCAAACTTTGTATTTCTCTATTCAAAATCAGTTGAATATTGAAATCTTGCTAAAAGTACAAGTTTGATGTGGGGTACTTGGAGCCAGAAAATATAACAGTAGTATCATAGGAATTTTTTAAAAACACCTGAATCTTTTCAACTTTGATCCATTCCTCTTGAGATGGGCAATTCTTAAAATTAGAATAAAAAATTTGCAAATGACAAAAGGCACGACGGTAGTAAATTGCACTTGCAAGCATCAAATATGTTGAGTTCCATCTAGTAGGAACATCTTACCTCAAACTCTTCTTGTTATCTAAAGAGGTATGTGCAATAGTGCAACATACTCTAAGAATTTTTGTTTCCTTGCATGAGAAATTTTTACATAATTGACACTCTCTTTGACTTTTTTCACAGTTAGATCTACTTCTTTCAACCCCTCTTACACAATCAAGTTAGAATAAGAGCATAACAACGAATATGGAAAAACTAAATTGCAAGAATGGTGTCATTAAGCTTGCATTTATCAATATGACACTGGAATTGAATATCTTCAACATCAGCAAATAGCCAGGGGATGATGAAGAAATACATGAAGTTAATATGATTGATACTATCATAGAGCAACATGTTGAGCATTTGGTTGAGATGATTGTGAGGAAATTGATTTAGGAGAAAGGCCAAATTTGGAAAATATTTGTGAAGTAGGCAATTGGTTGCCTAAGTTTGAAAAGTTGCCATTGATTGAAATTTTTTTTTTCCATCCACTATTTAGCCACCAACATTGGAGTTGAAGCCATTTCCATCTACACTGAAGTATGCATTTTAGGGAATGGTAAGACATTTCCCATGGTGGTTAGTTCAACATTAACCTAGAGTAGGAAGAAAAATTATTGATTATCTTAAGAAAGCACAAAGGAGCTATTGGCTAGATTATAACAGACATCAAGGGGATCATACCCTTTATTTGCATGCATAGGATATATCTAGAGGATGACGCCAAACTATCCCGGTAACCACAAAGAAGATTGAATCCAATAATGAAAGATGTGGTTCAAGCAGAGATTCCAAAGCTGCTATTGCTGACAGCAAGTGGGTAAGCCCAATATAGGTGGTGCCAAAGAAGATGGGAGTCACGGTCCTAGCCAATGCAAACCAAGAGCTAATTCCAACTCGGATGGTGATCGGGTGGAGAGTTTGCATTGGCCATACATAGCTAAATTCTTTCACCTACAAGGATCAGTTTCCACTACCTTTTATTGATCAAGTTTTGGAAAGGGAGAAGGTCACTTATTCTTTTGTTTTCTCAACAGTTATTTAGGATATAATCAGATTAAGATTACTCTGGAGGAGCAAGAAAAGACCACTTTAACTTGCCCCTTTGGGACGTTTTCTTATTGATGTATGCAATTTTGGGCTATGCAATGCCCTAGGAATGTTCCAAAGATACATGGTTAGGATTTTTAGTGATAAGGTGGAGGAAATAGTGGAAGTGTTTATGGATGATGTCTTAGTGTTCGGTGATTCATTTGGTAGCTATTTAGAAAATTTAAGAAAGTGTTGGTAAGGTGTGAGAAAAAGAGTTTGGTGCTTAATTGGAAAAAAATGTCATTTTGATGAGAGCCTAATTTTGCATATTATTGGTCTCATATCATTCATCTTAGCTATGTTAGTTACTTAATTCCTTTGTTTTAGTTTAGTTTTCTATTTTAGGGAGGAAATTGATGTTTGCAGGTGAACACTTGTAAAATTAAGGCTTTACACAAATTTCAATGCCATGGAGACTTGGAGAATGAGCTAGGAGGTTCAAGATTCGAACCAAGGCCACTACAAGCATAATTGAAGAAAATACATGTTCTACTGGTAAGGCTTCTAGTAGTCCCATTGTAAGAAGAAATTGATTCTACCAGTAGAAGTTCATTCCTACCGATAAAAGTAAAATAGAGAGTTGTTCTATCAGTAGGTGACTACTGTTTTACCAGTAGGTTTGAAACAAAAAGGTGTTCTACAAGTAGAAGAGAAGGGAAACCAATTCGTGCAAAATAGTGAATAGTTCAACCGGTTGGTCATTTTCTGATTCCTATTGACAGTTTATTGTAATTCTGCTGTGATGACAGATTTGGAAAGCCAATCTACTAAATATTTTAAAGGTCATGATTGGTGGATCAAAAGGAGAAAAGTCAGAATATGCTCTCCTATAAATAGCAAAGTCTAGTAAGAGAGAAGGTGATTGACCTGATTTAAATCATACACCCAAGAATAAGTGGTTAAATTGTAGTATTTCTCAGTTTAAGTCCAAGGTCAAACCCACAGGGAGCTTATTGTTGGTTCTCAAAATAGAAAACTGCAAAATTATTGTGTGTGTTGTATGTAATGGAATAGCTTATGTGGTGAGCTTAGAATTATGAAATAAACACTTAACTAAAACTTTGAAGAACAATGATGAAAGGCAAGCTTCAGTTCGGGGGTCCAACATGCATTATATTATTTGTTTACAAAAATGCCACCTTACAACAATTAACTTCCATTTTACTGAAAAGTTAATTGCTAGGTTTGATGTATTACTGAACCATATCACAACAACTGTTTAGATTAGCTGGAAGGTCTATGTACCATGCAATAACCAAATAACCCTAGTAAATCTGAAGGTGAACCATTCAAAAGGTTTACTCTAGCTATTCGTTTGGTAGGCTTATGATTTAATGATGATGGAGTTTCGGTTTATGTATTGAATCAAAAATATTGGCTACGACAAGAATTAACTAGTTTATAACCAATCTTCCGACTGTTACATAAAACCCAACTTCATGCATCATTGAATCATGCATGAAGTACGTAATAATTTATAGATAGAATAGTTTATAGTAATAAGCTTTGTTCGGTGTTCATACCTATGTGCATATTATAATAATAACCATCCATCAATTAAGGGAGGTATAAACATTAAAGCGTAAATAAAACATCGACATTTTCATAACTTAAACAATATTACACATGCATTCACCCTTTACCAAAGAGTATAAACGGATTACTCATGCTTCATTGCTATAGACAAACAAGAAGAATGAGATGATCCCATTACAACTGTAAACAAAATACAATAAGTCCTTCCCTGAGGAATAGTTGAAGCACTGCCACTTTTAGTACCAGCTAGGGCACAAATGTAATACCCTGTTCCAATTTAGCAAGGAACTAGTTAGAAATATTATCTTGTAAAGAATAAGAAAAATTTTAAAGAAGAATTTAGAATAGTCTAGAATAATCTAAAATATTGGAGAAGTTTCTAGAAAAATGTAGAATAGTCTAGAACAATCTAGAAGAATCTAGAATGTTGAAGAAGTTCCTAGAAGAATCCAGAAAGTTCTAAAACAATCTAGAGAAGTCTAGAATATTTTAGAAGGTACTATAAAATACTAGAAGGTTCTAGAGGGATTTAGAATGTTTCGAAAAGACTTAGAAGGTTGGAGAAGACTTTAGAATATTATAAATGAATCTAGATACTTGTGAAATTTGCTATGTGCAAAAATAAGCCTAAAACCTAGAAGGATCTAGGAGAGGAAAAATGGTAGAATATTCTTGGAAATCTCCCCTAAAAATGTCACATATTCTCTAGAATAATCCTAGGATGCCTATAAATAGGGCATTTGGGGATTTGCTTAAGAAACAAGTGCACAAGTAGTCTTCCACTTTGAAGAAAGAATAGAGAGTAAAAGAGAAAAGAAGAAAGGAAGACCACATCATCAAAGGAGAAAGAAAATTGTGAGAAAAAGAGGAAAGACATTGATAACATCTCACTCTACTTCGGGTAACAAACAACACTCAAGAAGCATATCATTTGGACTTGAGGTGAGTAGATTGACATGCTACGTATTTTTCTTGTATCCCTAAACATTTTAAAAATGATACATAATGCTTGTTCATTTCTACCTTTACAAAATGTTTTACTAAGTGTCTAAATACTTGTGGCATATGATTCTCCTTACCTTGATGAATACTTTTGTGAAGTATTGTGACTTAATCACTTGTTTATATGGTGAGACTTTGTGATAGTGAATGGGACCATGATTGAAAGTCTAGGGAAATTATTCCTCTATGTGTGGGTGACTCTGGCCACTAGGGAATTAACCTAGGGGAGGCTGAGGTGACCATAGTGCTCAATGGTTGAAGGAACAGTTCCTGGTGCGTCCTGGTGACCTTCACCAGATCGTCTTAGAGAATAGTTCCCGAGCGACAACCCGTGGTGACCCTAAGTACGGTGTTGGATCCAACCTTGAGATCTTCTGGCATTTGGTATGGTTCCCAGATATCGTACAAGTCCTTACCAGTACGAGATGATGATATAATTTATTATTGTCACAATGATTTTATTGACTTTGTTTTTGATTATCTATCGTATGCCACGTATTTTCTTGTATTTGGTATTTGGTTCCCATAGATTATTGAATATTGTACAGTCTCCACCATTATGATATGATTCACTATTGTGGTATGATTTTGTTGGAATCTGATTGTATTATTCTTGAAAAATTGGTTATCTTGATGAAGTTATTTTTCCAAATCTTTGATTTACATATTGTATGCCAAATATGTTTTTCAGCCACTTTGAATATGCATGCCTTTCCATTCACTGGACTTTTTAGCTTATGTTTTCAAAATAATATTTTTTCTAGGTAGACAATTGGAGTGTCAATAGCANATGTTTTTCAGCCACTTTGAATATGCATGCCTTTCCATTCACTGGACTTTTTAGCTCATGTTTTCAAAATAATATTTTTTCTAGGTAGACAATTGGAGTGTCAATAGTAGACTCAGGAAATTGATTGGGGACTAATAGTGTTGTGAACTCCGTAGCATATATCGTTTAGCCATCTTTACTTGTTTGGATAATTGGGGCAAACAGGTTAATTATGTTGACTTTGACACATTGACATGAGATCAATTTAGTTTTAATGTTGTTTCCACTCCTATATTATTAGGTTTACGTGTTCCATAGGTTATGGATCTATGGTTCACGGCTGGTCATGCCCTTGGAGTTGGGGTGTGACAATAGTGGTATCGGAGCCTAGGTTGCGACACACATCTAGGCATTTATAGCCATGTCATCTTTATTGAGGAGGTTAAGGTTCCCAGAGTTCTGTTGGTCATATAAGATGGAAAAAGTAAACTTGATGGGGTGGAGTGAAGATGCTACGAGATAATATGTTATTGGAGTGTTAAGGACGAGCATTGCTCCTGGCATCCAATAGAGCCTTTTTTCCTAAGTACCGGTGCAACAAAGTGCACTAGTTCTTTATGATGATGTTTTAGAGAAAAAGGTTTTGGAATGATTCTTGAGGTTCAAACTTTGACCTTTTAGGTTAGAGTACCATCTTATATTATAAGGGAGCCACATTCTAGTATAATGTTTCACTAAAGTTGAGATTGGTAGATTGCTTAAAGGAACAATTGGTGATGGTTGATCATGCTTACTTTTGTGGATCTTAGATGATACAAATGGTGATTGTGAAGTCAAGATAACATCATATAATATTCTTTATGGTTTTAATAGAGTATGTTGTTGGACGAAACAAGAAATGGGGTGACCTTATCTGGGTAGATTTTTTTGAAGTAAACAAATTGGGAGTTACTAGTTCGTTTTAATGGTTATACTTATATTTGGGAAAAAATGATTTTGTGGTTGGGTATCTATTATGCAATCTTTTGTGTTTGGAAGAGTCAGATGTTTTCACGTAAAAGTATTTATTTGTCTCATTTAGTGTCTTGGTGTAAGTACTTCATCGAGAAGGGCTAACTAGATCACAGTTTTTGCAGAACATCAAAACTTCAGAGTTTATTGTCATGGCCAGTGGAATGGAATAATGACTTGTAGAGTTGTAAAAGTTGGTAATCCAAAAGGTTGAGAATAGTTGCATATGATATGGTCAATGGAGATTATCCAAAGGATGGGGGTTAGTAAATAGATGAAGTAGTGAAAGGTGATAATCCCAAATAGTGAAAGACAATTATAGAGAAAATGTGATAATACAAATGTTGAAGTATAGTAATAGTTGCAGAGGTAAAGGGAGATGGTCTAAATTATTGAGGACAATGATTGATAAAGTGACGATAATCCAAATGGAGGAAGATAGTGATAGATGATATAAATGATGGTGATACTCGACTTTTAAAAATTTTGTTGGATTTATTGGAGCTTTTCTTATGGTTAAGAAAGTGACTCAACTATCGAAGGTAATACCTTTAGTGACTATCCTTAGATTTGATTGAAGTCATTATGAAGACTAGACTATTCAATCAAATGATGATTTGTGGCGGTGCAACATCACTTAGGATGATATGATTGGTAAACATTTTCAATATCTAGAGTGTTATCATGAAAGATGTGGCGCTAGACATAAATTTAGGAATGGATCAAACAAGTCATTTGGATGTTATTGAGTAAATGTGTATTAAATTAGTAAAATTGATCAAAAGTTTGTATCGTAATCCCTTGCATATGGAAATTGACCTATTGATATGAGATCAAGGGGATAGTTTTAGTCAATTGTTGAAGTCCAATCGGTAGAACTTTGGGTACTTGGCTAAGTATGGGATTAACGGTGGTTCTTTGACCATTAGAGTAATTCTTTATTTGGTTAATGAGTTTGGTTGATTCTAACTCATTACAAATGAGTGAGTTCTTTTATGGTGAGCTTGGAATGCATAAGAGATAACTTCGCGGATTTGTTCTTGATTCTTGACAAAGAATGATAGCAAGGTGAAAAATAGAATTTTCTTTTGGATAACATTTACTATCAAGATAGGTGTGAAGAGAAAAATCCTATTTGATTGACATGAAGAAGAATCAAGCCTAGAGGTATCCAAATTCGTGTTATTCATGGAGAATTGTCGGTATAACTTAAGGATGTGATGTTTGACTTGGTGGAGGAGTTTGGCTAATTCTCTTCATTTACAGATTTGAGTGGAAATTTTTGTAAGGTCGGGTTTATACTCTAAGAAGATAACTATTTAGATTGTTTTTGATTCTTGAAGACGAGTGGTAGTAAGATGTCACGAGGAGTTTCACTTCGGGAAGACTTATTAAGATTAAACTATCTTATAGTTAGGCATTTATAGAAAATTTGATAGTTATGAAGTAAAAAGGTAACAATATGGATTATTTCCATAGGATTGGTGGATGAATTTGAGTATGTGGATGAAAAGTCTGATTTGTTCATAAGTTTTTGTTATATCAATCATCGGTGAAGTCATAGTCTTGATTAATAGCAAGTTGGCACAATATAGTTTTTGATCAGGTGCTAGTGAAGAAAGTCATACTTATGAATAAAATATGGAAACTTGGAATTTTCTGATGTTATTGTTGGAGCATTGAGAAATCAAAAGTTTTAAGATACATCGTTCTATCTTAAATTGATGGTTTTGTGGGTATATTTGGAAAAGTGATATTTTAAGAGTAAACGAGCGATTTAATGGCCGATCATTGATTATCGAATAGTTCGAGAATTTTGAGACTACTGGAATTTTATTTCACAGAGATTCAAAGTAATTGGAGGAAAATAATACGTAGATTCTTATTAGTATAAAATGAATATCATTCTTTGGAAATATTTGAGTGATTGTGATAGGTGTTAAATTATCAGATTATAGAAGAACTTCTTAATTGGTTGGGTCATGAGGTTTGAATTGACAAGCAATGGAGCAAACTTCAGAGTCTATATTGTAATTGGTTATCTTTAGAGATTAATGTATTGATTTGACCTAATGATTCAATTAATGTAATCAATATTTGGATCCTCTAATATGACTATGGTAACTTAGGATGATATTGGTGATCTTGGTTATTTCTTTCTCAATTCTTAGCTCTATAAAAGGAACAAGTTTTGTGGTAATGTTAGTGTGGAAGTCCTGAGTCTCTAGAGTTGATCTTTTAAACCTGCTTCAGGTAATGATGATTAATCAATCAATCTCAAGGAAAATAGATATTAAATTAGCTAACATAGCTACAATTGCATAAATATTAATATTTTGACCGCGTGCACATCAAAAGTTGCAAAGATAGACTACTTAATTTCAGTAAGAGGAGATAAGATATTATGAATTTTGAAGAATAAAGTATTTTTAAGGAAAAGAGATTTTGGGTTTGATTGATCATTGTGGAAGTTGCCTGGGAGAGAGACATGGGTCAAGTTTTATACATAAATGAGTTGGTAAAGGAAGAGAACAACTTTAATGGGAGACAATTGAAGAAAGAGAGATACGAGATGGTAGATGTTGGTGGTTTTAGGTTCACAACTTGTAATGGTTAATTATCAATTTCTTCTTCTTCATCAAATAAGTTTGCTTTTCTGAGGTGCACAAGAATTATTAAGTTATTCATAGATGAGTTTGATGTGCAAGGCTTAGGGTAGATAATAAAATAATGGATTAGAAGCTATAAGTTATTCTGTGATATGGCGAGATGCTTCATCTTAATGATATATTCTAAAGGNTGTGGCGGTGCAACATCACTTAGGATGATATGATTGGTAAACATTTTCAATATCTAGAGTGTTATCATGAAAGATGTGGCGNAGATGCTTCATCTTAATGATATATTCTAAAGGTAATATGTGGGGACTAGTAACACTATCATGAGAGTTTGGGAAAGAGAGAATATAAAAATGATTAAGAACAAATTGTCAACCTTAGTTCTAGACATCATTGACATGTAATGTTGCTTCCAGAAGGGGTTTTCATTAATGTGGTCAAATCCATTCTACTTTGGTTTTCCCGAAGTTGGGTTATATGGAGTAACTGTTTGGAAACTACCCATGCCTTAATTCTTTAATGTGTGAAATCTAAGATGGACNAGGGGATAGTTTTAGTCAATTGTTGAAGTCCAATCGGTAGAACTTTGGGTACTTGGCTAAGTATGGGATTAACGGTGGTTCTTTGACCATTAGAGTAATTCTTTATTTGGTTAATGAGTTTGGTTGATTCTAACTCATTACAAATGAGTGAGTTCTTTTATGGTGAGCTTGGAATGCATAAGAGATAACTTCGCGGATTTGTTCTTGATTCTTGACAAAGAATGATAGCAAGGTGAAAAATAGAATTTTCTTTTGGATAACATTTACTATCAAGATAGGTGTGAAGAGAAAAATCCTATTTGATTGACATGAAGAAGAATCAAGCCTAGAGGTATCCAAATTAGTGTTATTCATGGAGACTTGTCAGTATAACTTATGGATGTGATGTTTGACTTGGTGGAGAAGTTTGGCTAATTCTCTTCATTTACAGATTTGAGTGGAAATTTTCGGGTTTATACTCTAAGAAGATAACTATTTAGATTGCTTTTGATTCTTGAAGACGAGTGGTAGTAAGATGTCACAAGGAGTTTCACTTCGGGAAAACTTATTGAGATTGAACTATCTTATAGTTAGGCATTTATAGAAAATTTGATAGTTATAAAGCAAAAAGGTAACAATATGGATTATTTCCATAGAATTGGTGGATGAATTTGAGTATGTGGATGAAAAGTCTGATTTGTTCATGAGTTTTTGTTGATTAATAGCAAGTCGACACGGTACAGTTTTTGATTAGGTGCTAGTGAAGAAAGTCATACTTATGAATAAATTATGGAAACTTGGAATCTTCTGAAGTTATTGTTAGAGCATTGAGAAATCAAAAGTTTTAAGATACATCGTTCTATCTTAAATTAATGGTTTTGTGAGTACATTTGGAAAAGTGATATTTTAAAAGTAAAAGAGCAATTTAATGGTCGATCATTGATTATCAAATGGTTAGAGAATTTTGATACTGCTAGAATTTTATTTTAGAGAGATTCATAGTAATTGGAGAAAAATAATACGTTGATTCTTACTAGTATAAAATGAATATCATTTTCTTTTGAAAATATTTGAGTGATTGCGATTGGTGTTAAATTATCAGCTTATAGAAGAACTTCTTAATTGGTTGGGTTATAAGGTTTGAATAGACAAGCAATGGAGCAAACTTCAGAGTCTATATTGTAATTGGTTATCTTTAGAGATTAATGTATTGATTTGACCTAATGATTCAATTAATGTAATCAATATTTGGATCCTCTAATATGACTATGGTAACTTAGGATGATATTGGTGATCTTGGTTATTTCTTTCTCAATTCTTAGCTCTATAAAAGGAACAAGTTTTGTGGTAATGTTAGTGTGGAAGTCCTGAGTCTCTAGAGTTGATCTTTTAAACCTGCTTCAGGTAATGATGATTAATCAATCAATCTCAAGGAAAATAGATATTAAATTAGCTAACATAGCTACAATTGCATAAATATTAATATTTTGACCGNAGAAAAATCCTATTTGATTGACATGAAGAAGAATCAAGCCTAGAGGTATCCAAATTCGTGTTATTCATGGAGAATTGTCGGTATAACTTAAGGATGTGATGTTTGACTTGGTGGAGGAGTTTGGCTAATTCTCTTCATTTACAGATTTGAGTGGAAATTTTTGTAAGGTCGGGTTTATACTCTAAGAAGATAACTATTTAGATTGTTTTTGATTCTTGAAGACGAGTGGTAGTAAGATGTCACGAGGAGTTTCACTTCGGGAAGACTTATTAANAAGAGGAGATAAGATATTATGAATTTTGAAGAATAAAGTATTTTTAAGGAAAAGAGATTTTGGGTTTGATTGATCATTGTGGAAGTTGCCTGGGAGAGAGACATGGGTCAAGTTTTATACATAAATGAGTTGGTAAAGGAAGAGAACAACTTTAATGGGAGACAATTGAAGAAAGAGAGATACGAGATGGTAGATGTTGGTGGTTTTAGGTTCACNCAGGTGCTAGTGAAGAAAGTCATACTTATGAATAAAATATGGAAACTTGGAATTTTCTGATGTTATTGTTGGAGCATTGAGAAATCAAAAGTTTTAAGATACATCGTTCTATCTTAAATTGATGGTTTTGTGGGTATATTTGGAAAAGTGATATTTTAAGAGTAAACGAGCGATTTAATGGCCGATCATTGATTATCGAATAGTTCGAGAATTTTGAGACTACTGGAATTTTATTTCACAGAGATTCAAAGTAATTGGAGGAAAATAATACGTAGATTCTTATTAGTATAAAATGAATATCATTCTTTGGAAATATTTGAGTGATTGTGATAGGTGTTAAATTATCAGATTATAGAAGAACTTCTTAATTGGTTGGGTCATGAGGTTTGAATTGACAAGCAATGGAGCAAACTTCAGAGTCTATATTGTAATTGGTTATCTTTAGAGATTAATGTATTGATTTGACCTAATGATTCAATTAATGTAATCAATATTTGGATCCTCTAATATGACTATGGTAACTTAGGATGATATTGGTGATCTTGGTTATTTCTTTCTCAATTCTTAGCTCTATAAAAGGAACAAGTTTTGTGGTAATGTTAGTGTGGAAGTCCTGAGTCTCTAGAGTTGATCTTTTAAACCTGCTTCAGNTCCTGTGGCAACATCATGGCGTAGAGGAAGCAACTTGGGAACCGGAGTGGGAGATGCGAGAGAAATATCCATATTTGTTCGCTACTTGAGGTAAGTTTCGAGGACGAAACTTTCTTTAAGGGGGGTGGATTGTAACACTCCGCATTTTATTTTATATATATGCATATAGATATATATTAAATAATTTTTGTAAAAATGGGGATAGATGTAGCGATGTGTGTTTGAATTTGGTAGATTGGAAATGGAAAAAGGGATGAAATAGTGAACAGTGCACTGGCTGCAACTTCAAGCCCAATTTAGACTTTGCTGCAGTCAATATCTCTTAAAACTGANGTGAAGGCTTAGATAGCTTATCGAAATCAATGATGAAACTTGACAAGATTGCAGAATTGGATGGTTTTACTTTGAGTTTTGATCGGCTAGTTACAGAATGAGAAGTGATAATAGTTTGGTTATTGGNTCAATATCTCTTAAAACTGAAAACATGAAAGTTGTAGAGTTCTTTCTTAGCTTTCCATAGCATCTTGAATCATCTTAATCGGAGCTCAGATGAGAGAGTTATGTCCCGATAACGAANCAATGAACCATTCTATGTTCATAGTGGCTTGACCTAAGAGCAGCAACAATACAGGCTCTGGACAAAAGGCAAATCAATTGGTTCACTGGTTACAAAGAATCATGCAGCTGAGGCCATTTGTTTTTTGCAAAGGAGCAAATGCATCAGGAATACCACACTTATTCAGTTGGGATAACTGGCATAATTTCAAGGATGAAATTATTTTAAGGGAGGAAGAATGTAATACCCTGTTCCAATTTAGCAAGAAATTAGTTAGAAATATTATCTTGTAAAGAATAAGAAAAATTTTAAAGAAGAATTTAGAATAGTCTAGAATAATCTAGAATATTGGAGAAGTTTCTAAAAAAAATGTAGAATAGTCTACCATTTGGATGGTGGCAATTCTCTAGTTTTCCATGCTTGGTAGCCTCCTTCTTTGACTTTGTTGACTTGTGAATTACACTTGCCTCATTTTCTTTATTCAGCCTCCGCACTTTTATCCTTCTAAACTTTCGTAATTATCTTTGAAACAAATATATTACACGTTTACCTGAATACTTTATAAATCAATCATTTTAATTCATTTAATGCACACTATTAACCCTACACCCTAACTTAATTCGGCACTTTTCAGGGTTAATCAGAAGGATTGTTAAAAATCATTGTTAGAAGAGTTTCTTTCATCTCCTCATGGTTTAGAATTAGGGTTTTTTCTTTCAATAGTTTTACCTCCATTTTTCAAGCTACAAGCTTTATTAATTTCAAGTTCTTAAATTCTTGCAACGCAATGACATTCAATTTCTTATTGTGAACTATTTACATTCTTGCAATCCAATTCAAGGTATTGTCATTTACTTGCCAATTGTAATTCTTTTAATTTAAATGCAAGTTTTCGTTGCTTTCAATTACAATCTTCCTTTGTTTAATTTCTTTCATTTTCAATTCGATAATGAGTGAGTAGTCTTACTTCGATTTAATAGGATGAGGGAGTCTCATATGTGAATTGGGGATTTTGACTTAATTAGGGATTTTACAATGATTAACTATTTAGGGTTCTTTGAAAGATAAAAGTTGAAGACACTTTCGATATGTATATCTTCTTACTTAACTGTAAATAGTTAAATCGGGCACAAGTGCTTGCATTTATTTTGTTGACCCTAATCTCTGCACATGAACCCTCAATGTGTGTATGACTTATATGGATAGGTGAGAGTCACTCTCACTTGGGTTCGATGCAAGAATTGGGAAAAACACGTGTGAATGAAATGTGTGTGTGAACAAAAGTGTTCCCCAAGCGCATAAAGACTTTCGAGTGTCTTGTTTTACTTGAAAATCATATTCCAAGTTCATCTCCTCAGGGAAAGAGGTGAATTGTTTTGAAGGTGATTTTGGGCAAAAAAAAATGAAAACTGTAAAATCTTTGATGTTTGAGTTTTGGTGATTGTGTTCTTGGTGAAAATGAAATGGAACAAGTGTTGGCTAATCCAAAGGGGTTATTCCAATTGGAATGCCAAATCAACTCAAGACCTTCCTCCAATGATGCCTAGATGTTCCATTGATTCGTAGGAAGCGTGGGACCAAAATGGAGGTGAGGATTGAAGCATACCCCGTAACAAGTCTATGGTGTATCAAAAATTCACAACCACGTCCGCACTCAACCTAGTCAAACCAAATCATCAAACACTACGAGGAGGAATGAAAATGAGTTGAAGTAGCATACCCAAGGGAAAGTTTTCCTTGGATTTGCCAACTATAAGGTTAGCTACTCATATCTAAAGCAAAGACATAAATAAAATGAAGAGACATTGTAAAGAAATGAAGATTGGAGCATAGTTGAATGCAATAAAACATAAACTATGAAGCGAAATATTCAATACCCATTTTAAAACTTGAAAATGAAGAAAGCTTGACACAAAAATGCTGAAATCCAAAATGTAGCATTAAAATTGCAATGTACTTTTAATAAATGAAATTAAAGACATTAAATGAAGCTTACACAAGTCTGACATGAATTACAAGTGAAATGGATGTAAGAAAATGCAAAAACATAAACTTTCTCTCTCTAAACTATGTCTTCTTCCCTAGAGCTTCTCTCTCTACAATGCAATGTATATTAATAATGGTGTATCTCTCTTGCCAAAAAATGTCCATGGATCTCTCATAGGTCTATGTGATAGACCTCCCATTCATAGGAGGCTGATTGGATGGAATGGGCAGGCTAGCACAAGCCTAGCCTGCACTCCTAGGCATCACCTCTTCTCTTCCTCCTCATTAATGTCCAAGCCTCCAAATTCCAAGCTAGGGTTGAGGAGGGGATGTCTGTGTGTAAGGAGTGTTAGGGAATAAGTGGAAGACCCAATAGTGGGATCCCCAAAGTTGCAAAGCTTGAGATGCAGAATCTGGTGTGTTTCAGCAAAACCTACTGGTAGGTCGATGGAAACCTACCGGTAGGTTTTACTCCATTGAGCAAAAACTATCGATAGGTTTGCGGTAGGTGCAGGTCCAGTAGCCAAAATCTACTAATAGGTCCTATCGTTAAGCCTCCACCTCACCTCCGTTGGCCTTGAGCACCATGATAGGGGCAAACATGCACCAATTAACCTTTTTACCTATAAACATACCGAAACTCCATTTAATAGCTCGATCATTGCAATTCCACTCATTTTAACCGCAAAAGCATGTAACACTCCGCATTTTATTTTATATATATGCATATAGATATATATTAAATAATTGTTGTAAAAATGGGGATAGGTGTAGCGATGTGTGTTTGAATTTGGTAGATTGGAAATGGAAAAAGGGATGAAATAGTGAACAGTGCACGTGAACTGTGCACTGGCTGCAACTTCAAGCCCAATTTAGACCTTGATGTAGTCAATATCTCTTAAAACTCAAAACATGAAAGTTGTAGAGTTCTTTCTTAGCTTTCCATAGCATCTTGAATCATCTCAATCGGAGCTCGGATGAGAGAGTTATGCCCCGATAACGAAGTAATATCGAAGCAGCCCATGAACAGTAAAGGAAAAAAAAATTCGGGATTTCTGTGTTTAAAAACACAGATTTCAGCCTTTACTCTCATTTCTCTCATTCCACTCTCAACCCACTTCTCTTAGGACTCTAGAGGAAGAGAGAAGGATAAAACACAAGATCAAGAGGAGATCTATACTTCAAAGAAGATCAAATCTTCATCTTCTTCACACTAAACCTAGGTTTTTAAGAACATTGAGGTAGGGTTTTCTTCCATCCTTGTCCATTGATGTTAGGGTTATTATACATGTAGAATTTGGCTCTTAATAGTATGTATTTGTTATGGGTTTCTTGTTCCTTGGTATGTTTACAAACATTCCCATGATTTGAACAAAATGATGGTTGGAAATCCATCAAACTCTAGTTTTTGGGGGAAATATGGATTTTTCTCTATATCTTCACATCATCTTGATTTCGAAAATTCTAGAACTTTGTGTTGGGTAGTAAAATGATTGTATTGATGATCTCATGCTTATTTCCTTTAAACTTGTCTCTTGTTACATGATTTGCGAAATGGGTATATTTTCTTAAATTGTTCTATTATGTATCTTGCTTGTGAAAATTTGGGGAAACATCATGGAATTTGCTTGTATATGAGGTTGAGTATATTGTTGGTATGTCACTCTTGTGTATGGTGTTGTGAGGGACTTGGATTACCTTCAAAAACTGCCATAGAGCGTTAGAGATTAGTCCATCCCAAATGGGGGGGGGTGAGATGGTTGCCTAATGCTTGTAGTGGATCACTGTGGAGACAGTGACCACTATTGTTCACGGATATCGGGGAAAAGGGTTAGTATACTAGACACCTTGGGAGGATCTCGTCAAGGCCGTATGAGACGGTACACGCCCTTCCTAAATTGGTCTGTGATTGTTAGTGGAAATGGGTGAACGAGGTAGAATCGTCGGGTAGATTCATGAGAAGCGACAACCTACTTGAGTGGTACCAAATAGAAATTTTTGTTCATTGTACCAAATATCATTTCTCCAAGAGTTTCGGGTAGTATGGGATGCCACGATACCTTGTGTAAATGGTGTATGGGGGAGTGGATTATGTTGGAAATTGTTTGTCAATTAAACGTGGTTTTATTCTCGTTCAAGTCCTTATTATTGTACAAACTTGAGATCTCCTATTAAATGTCCTTACTTTACTTCAAAATTCATTTATATGTATGTGCGAAGCGTGACCTACCTGTTTTACTTGATTTCAAAACCTTGAATGGGTTTGGAAGGATCCTCCTACAGAGCCTTGTGCTCACCCCCCTACTTCCCCACCTTTCAGATTTTGCCTTTGACGAGGAGCTGGGAGTCGAGGGGCCGACACATTTGGAGACTCCGATTGAGGGGTCGGCACATTTGGAGACTCCGATTGGATAATCTTTTGGGAGAATTGTATAGCCTAGTTTTTATTTTATAAATTCCGTTGTGTATTATAGTACTTTTGTGGGAATGTAAAGACCATAACTTGGCCTATTCTTTTGGGATAACATGTAAATTGGATGGATTGATTTTATGGTTGTTAAATGGACCCGGTGTGGTCATTATAGTAGAATTGCATAAGTTGTGTTTTGGGTAGAGCTCCCCGAACAGAGGAGACTCTGCCCAAATTTTGTTAAAATATGAATGGTGGATGAATGAAACTTTCGTCGTGATGGATTTACTTAATGCTCTCATGCGGTGAATGGTTTTTAGAATGTAATGTCACCCAAGGGGGTTTTTGGGGCGTTACA
>CAUOFW020009501.1:1234017-1306547 GCA_963454935.2 Ilex paraguariensis
TGGATCCCGAGGTGGATGCTTAGAGCGACCCCCCTTTCTTTTGTTATAGACTTGGATAATCTTTTGGGAGAATTGTATAGCCTAGTTTTTATTTTATAAATTCCGCTGTGTATTATAGTACTTTTGTGGGAATGTAAAGGCCATAACTTGGCCTATTCTTTTGGGATAACATGTAAATTGGATGGATTGATTTTATGGTAGTTAAATGGACCCGGTGTGGTCATTACAGTAGAATTGCAAAGGTTGTGTTTTGGGTAGAGCTCCCCGAACAGAGGAGACTCTGCCCAAATTTTGTTAAAATATGAATGGTGGATGAATGAAACTTTCGTCGTGATGGATTTACTTAATGCTCTCATGTGGTGAATGGTTTTTAGAATGTAATGTCACCCAAGGGGGTTTTTGAGGCGTTACAAAGCAAGCATAAAAGGGATTCAAATGTACATAGGATATGCAATTTTTTGTGCTAATCAACGGGTAATTCTTGGAATCACTACAATCGAAGTAGCTGTAATTCTTTTAAAATCAAATTAATTAACTCAAATACATTTGGTATTTTTAATTGGGTGTTAAATGAATATTTTTCGTTTGAGTACGTTTGAGTACAATCTCAAATGAGTTATAGAAATTGACTCAAAATACCTGTTTATGATGAGATGAACTCTACTGATTAGCTGGTCATTCTTTTAATTGTTATTTCTTAAGTAATAATTTCTACAACCAAATCTCTCAAAATTTGGAGTTTTTATTTTTTTTATCTCTCACCACTTGAGCCAATCATTTTTCCCGAGGAGAAGACTTTGATAATTGATCGAGTTACAAACATGATATCTTTTCCTACGCTTGGGAATTCCTTGTTAATTTGACCAACTCAAGTGAGAAAGCATTTGTGGCGCCATTGCCAAGGTGACATTGATTCAACGAGTGATATTGAGATCGTCAGGTAAGTCTTGTGATTTACATCACGAGCTCAGATGCATTCTCTGCTGTACTTTAGTTTAGCTTATTGTTTTTTCTATATTTATTTCTAGTTTAGTTCTTTTTTATGTGGGCACGAGACACTATTTATAATAGACTAATAAGACTTGACCCCACTCACATGGTTGACATGGATGGTTTAAATAACGAGAATCCACAGAATGTGGAGAACGAAGGGAATAACTTTCTAATGGTTCCTCTTACTTGTGATCCTAGGAATGTTGGACATAATCTCCCACCCATTCCTCCTATGAGGACAATAAGAGAATATCTTCAACCCACTTGCTCTTTTGCACCCTCATGCATACTTTTACTGGTGTAAGCACATAATTTCATAGTAAAACTTGGAATGCTCCAACTACTTCCACACTTCCATAGTGTGGAAAAGGAGAATCCTTACCTCCACATCAAGGAGTTCGAGGAGATGGTTAGCACATTCCTTGAGCAAAATGTGCATGAAGAAGTAGCGAGAATGAAACTATTCCCATTCTCTGCGAAAGACAAAGCAAAGACTTGGCTCAACTCTCTTAAGGCCCAAACCATGGCTACTTGGATTGATCTACAAAAAGAGTTTCTTAAGAAATTCTTCCTAGTTCAAAGAACAACTGCTTTAAAGAAGCAAATTCAAAATTTTTCTAAAAAATCTAAGGAACTATTCTATGAATACCGGAAGAGCTTCAAGGATATCTTAAATTTTGTTCCATGTCATGGCTTTGAACCATGGCACCTCGTGAGTTTCTTTTATTAACTAATCACACCAGCTCATTGCCAATTCATAGACATGAAGTGTAATGATGAGTTTTTAGGAAAAGTGACTGATGAAGCTCTAGATTACTTTGAGAGTTTAGTAGAGAATGCTCGACCTTGGGACATTTCTGATCCTCCTGAGCGCTCAAAGCAATCTATTCCATCCTAGTATCTTGGGGTGAAAAATATGCGTTAAGAGAACAAGATGAGTTGTTAGCCAAGATTGCTCATCTATCAAGAAAAGTGAAAGACTTAAAAGTAGAGAAGGCGAATGAAGGGGTAAGTGTGCCTCAGGAGGAACCTTGTTCTTTATGTAAGTAGGTTGAGCATTCGGCCAAAGAGTGCCCAATTTTATCAACCTGTAAAGAGGTCCTCTATGAGCAGGTGAATGCCTTTAACCAGACAAGGCAACACAATTCGCCCTACTCCAATACATATAATTAGAGTTAGCATAGCCACTTGAATTTTAGTTGGAGGAATAACACCTCGGCTCAACCTTCCACTTCTATGTCTTATGCCCCTCTAAGTCAATCTATGTCATGTCCCATTCAGTCTATAGGTTCCCAGTCTGGTTACCCACCACATGTTAAGAACCCACCATCAAAGGTCTTGATCCTTAGGGACAAACCAGTGTACGTCTATACCAACCCTCTCACAAAAAGAATATTGAGATTGTTTTGTACTAGTACATTAAGAGCTAGACCACCACTAACAACCAAACCAACCAAGCTCTAAATGACAAAGTTAACCAACATAGTGGGTATGATGCAACAAGAAAAAGGAAAATTCATTGTACAACCCCAAGAAAATTCCAAAGGTCAACATGGCATTGAGAGTTCTAACGTCATTCCCAATAATGAAGAGCAACTCAAGTCAATCACCACTCTCAAGAGTGGTAAAAAGGTTAACAAAACCATCCTACTTAGGGTCTCTAAGCCTACAAAAGAAGAGACTCAGGGCACCCCTAAGGATGGTGAGTCATCTAAGCTGCCTAAGATTGTTGAGCATGATGAGGTAGTATGTCCTATTCCTACTCCCTACCATCACTATTTGAAAATTCCTACAAAATAGGCTAATAATGCCGAGATACTTGATATATTCAAGCAGGTAAAAATTAACATTTCTCTCCTTGTTGTTATTTGACAAGTGCCATCATATGGAAAGTTCTTAAAAGACTTGTGCATTGTTAACAGCGAGTTAAATGTCCAAAAGAATGCATTTCTGATAGAGTAAATAAGTACTATCCTACGAACCAATACTCCACCCAAGTATAAAGACCCTGTCCCACCATTTTTATTACTATTCGGGATTGTAGGTTGAACAATCACTTTTAGACTTGGGTAAAAGTGTGAATCTTTGACCCATTTTGGTCTACAAGAAGTTAGGCTTGGGAAAGTTGAAGCCTACTTCAATCATTATCCATCTTGTAGATCGAAGTGCGAAGATATTAAGAGGGGTAGTGGAAGATGTGTTGGTTTAAGTGGATAGATTCTACTTTCCTATCAGTTTTATAGTATTGGACACTGCACCTATTGTTAATACCACTACACAGATTTTCATAATTTGAGGACGGCCATTACTTGCAATGTCAAATGCATTAATAAATTATAGGAGTAGTGTGATGAAATGTTCTTTTGGTAATATGATGGATGAGTTTAATATTTTTTATGTAGCAAAGCAACTAGGTGGTGAGGGAGAGTTTAGTGAGGTAGATCTGGTGGACGAGTGTGTAGAGGAAAAGTTTGAAAATTTTTATTTGTCCTAATCCTATGAAAAATTGTTTGATTAATTCTGTGCTTGATGAGAAAAAATCCCGGGCTATTTTTTATATTGAATTTCTTAATAATTCATAGGAGTTATGTGGAGTTGTGAGGAAAACTAATCAAAACCTGTTCTGTTGTAGAAAGAAATCTCGAGTGTAGTTGGGTGTTGGTCAATTAGAGCTCAGATGATCCCTTTTAAAGCAAATAATTCTTGTGTAGTAGATTAGATTAGTTAGACAACTTCTTTCTTTCATTTTAAAGCAAATCTTTTATGCTAATTCGTTCTTTTGTTTATTTTGCAGTTAGTTTAATTTAAAAATATCGTATCAGGTGTCCTCTTTTCCTTATATTTTTAAATTTCTCATTGCATCATTATTATTACATTGGTGACAATGCAAAAGTTTTGGGGGCTGTGAGGGTTACACCATTGATTTTGTTCCTAATTTTGTTTATTTTAGTTGTTTTTGGTACTTAAAGTGAAAAAATTGAAATTTTTAAAAAAAAATATGTGCATTTGGTTGACAATTTGTTGTTTCTTAAAGTTGTGAAATTGTAGATTTGCTATTTTCTACTCAAAATTAGTTACGTATTGTTACTCTATAGATTTTTATTATATGCTTGAATATCATGGTTATGTGTATTTTTGGAACTAAATTTTTTTTCACTACGAGCATGTAATTTCTATGAGGTTTATGGGATAAAATTCATGTTCTAAAAAGCTTGACATTTATAGTAGAGATGCATGTTTATACCTTGTGAGTCTCATGCTTATCATTTTTTTAGGGTTATAATATATTTACTTAGATGATATTCTTTTCAAATTCATTGTCTTTAAATAATCTCATTATTCTAGTTTTGGTTAAGCGCATAGGAGTAATTAGTTGGTGATATCTCAACAAAGAACAACACTTTTCTATACTTTCCAAAATATGATCATAGGCTATCTTTAAACTATTATTAAGCCTTAAGCCTGTTCTTTCAATTCATTGCGTCTAGGATTCATGAGTGAACCATGATAAATATTCATTTCTTTACCTCAAATAATAGCCAAGCCAAGCAATATCTATATATACCTTACCTTGGTTGATTATGTGTATAATGTAATTGAAAAAAATGGAGGATGCAAGATGCACATAATGATTTAATCTGAGCTTCAAGGCTCCGGGGCACAAGAATTTAGGGGAATGGGGTCAATTGCACAACAGAATTATAGTGGTTCACCAGCTCTGGAGCACAGCTAATCCACACTTCAATGGAGTCTCTTGCTCTTGAGGAATGTATTAATAAAAAGGGAAATTATATAGTAGTTCGATAAAAGATCTCATTGCTTGCACCCTAAAGATGACTTTTTATAGTATTTATAGCAAATTTTAAGCTTAGCTGAATCTGAGGCGTGATCTTCTCCTCCCTCATATAATGTTTTGTTGGATTTGTGTGGTGGTTATGCGGAGTGATGGGGAAGTTGCGAATTTGGTGTCTATTTCCATGGATGAGAAGTTTGTTAGTTGCCAGCTGTCTTCCACTCCATTTCCTCTGAGGTGCGAATTAAGGGAGCTCAAGTTTTTTATGTCACTAGGCTCCTGACCTGATTTGAATAACCGAGCTTAGTCTTGGGATTTTCTATGCATCATCATTGGTTATTCCTAAATTTGTATTCATTTGATATATGTTTGGGATTGAGGTGAAATGTTCAATCATGAAGGAATGAAAACGAAAGATGATGACAAAATAAAAGAAGAAGAAGAAATTTATTTTGGAAAATGTGATGAAATTGTGAAAAAACATTTCAATGTGAAAGCCAAAAGCTGTGTGAATAAAGAATAAGGGATATGAGCTTTTATGTTGTATCAAAAGAAGAGTGCAAGTGTTGTGAAGTACCATAATCCATGGGTCCTTTCTCAGCCAGTTGATTACCCATTAACCCACAGAAGTATGCTTGTGATTACTATTTAACCTGGTACCATAGTTTTAAAACCCGACTGGGACATCAATCAAGTAAAGGGACTAGGTCAATGGGTCACTCAATTAATAATAAAAAAATAATTAGTAATACTAATAAATATGTAAAAAAATTATAAGAATAAAAAAGATAACATGTTTTATGATATAATTGATGAACTAAATTAACAAAAATGAATTCCAATTCATTAATTTGTTTACACATTTGATATAATTTGATGGAACATAAAAATATTCACTAATAACTATTGAATATTTGGTATGAATAGCAACAATTTTGCTAACCGCAAAAGAATAAAATAAAGTTGAAAGAAAAAAAAATAGCCTAAAAAGTATGTCACAAGGCATTAAAAAAGTAAAAGAACAACATGGCTAATTAAACCACACTACATAGTACCCACATTGGAACCCACAAGAAGAGGAGATGAGTGGCTATGTTATAATTAGAGCAGTACAGTTGCTTTGTTAGAAAGGGGCATAGACTTTGAAAGTCTAGCTTTAACTAGTGTGGCTAAGGTGGTCCAATGGGCCATTAGTTAAGTTTTAATATTTGTGAAAGTGCAAAATAGAAAGTTTGGAATAGTGAAAATCGATCCGATTTTTTAATGGTTTTTAAAAATTTTGTCTGGTTTTAGCTAGTTCAAATGGTTCTTTACTAGTTCAATCTCTTAAACGATCCAATAGAGAAACTTGCTTGGTTCAGGTATTCGTGGGCCGAGTTGGATTTTAAAACACTATGCACTACCCAACACATAACTTGTACACATATTAACCACATGACTATTCCAAGGTCCAAACCCCAATACTGGTACACGAGCCCACTATTTGCTAGGTACTAGTACCTCTGTGTCTTGGTATCGGTATCTAAGCCCTTGCCCATCGGAGTACCGGTACCTGGGTACTAGGTACCGATACCTCAGCCTACTCAAATCTAGGTACTGGTGCCTATAAGAATTAGGAACCGGTACCTAGGCCATCCGACAACGTGGTATCCGTACCTAATCACTTAGGTACTAGTATATGGGCCCAAAATTTTCCAATTCTCAACCTTTTACCATCCAATCTCATTCTATAAGCATCTATTCATACATTTACATCAACAACATTGTCCCAAAGGTTTCATTACATGTCCTTTTACCAAATTACAATTTCAAAATAAATTACATAATCATTTGAAAAACATGTAATCCAAGAGCTACAAACCGACTCTGCCATCAACATGGGCCTAGTAAGGGCCGTCCACCGGCGCTTGTCCAACACCTGAAATATGTTCTCATAAATGGTGAGCCATGCTCAATAGGGTATTTCCTAAGGAGTCTACTCCCTAGCCCAGATGCATATAAAAAGTCACATTCAATTCATCACACAATTCATTTATTCAAGAACATACATTTCCTAATTGAATGCCACAATGCCATGAGGAGAGACTCACATATGAAATGCAACCCGAGAACTCCACCGGCTCCCATAACACATACAGTGCCATGCATATGCATCTAGACATTCCAAACTCCTGCCATTAATGTTGGACATCCAATGGCCATTTTATAAAATCAGTGTGTCTTTCTTGGATGGATAATTTTTGGTCATAACACTAATGGTCTACCAAATCAGCACGACATTTGAGGGCATCACACATTTGGTTTCGAGTACACTAGCACAATTTTTTATAAATTTACTGCCGATCAAGTGACTGAACCAAGTAACCGGACCTTGCACCCGAGGGAGAATTTATCCTGTAACGCCCCAAAATCTCCCTTGGACGGCATTACTATTTAAAACCATTCAAATCATGAGAGCAACTAATAATATCCATACATAAAG
Source organism: Ilex paraguariensis (assembly GCA_963454935.2). Lineage (NCBI taxonomy): Eukaryota > Viridiplantae > Streptophyta > Magnoliopsida > Aquifoliales > Aquifoliaceae > Ilex > Ilex paraguariensis. Next base: position 1,241,286 of record CAUOFW020009501.1, read on the forward strand.
GAAATTTCATCCATCATTCAAAAGAATATGCCAAACTATGACCATTACATCCAAAAAAATATGCCCAACTACGACATTTACACCTCGAAAATTAACTATTATCTTGCAGCGGAATAAGAAAACATTAACATGAACATTATCTCAAAATAAACCTTCTAGTCTAGGACATAAAAAGAATAGTTCTAGACATTCCTCTCCAGGCCCACATGCCCATCAAGTTGAGCTTCCCAAGCTACCTACTCATCAACTTTGAGCTCCTCCTCTAAATCAAAATATGAAAAGAGTGTTGTTTGTAGGGGGTGAGCACTAAACTCTGTAGGAAAATCCTCTCAAATCTCAACAAGGTTTAAAAAAATAACAAAAGATGGCAAGTCTCTTTTGGAAAATAGCATATATAGATTTTGAGAATAAAACCATGATAGTTGTAATGATCTCAAGTGTACGAAATACAGTAAATCAATGACATGAATAAACTTGTAAGAGATTAAAAAGATCAATAAATAACTCAGTAACATCATTCCATATTCTCATATATGTTGATTCATACTCATTGTCATATATGTTGGTTGCTTCTCTGGAATCTACACAACAATTCTACCTCGTTCACCAATTACAACCACACAATCACAAACATTTTAGGAATGACGTATACCGTCTCCCATGGCATTGGCGAATCTTTCCCAAGAAAGGTATACCATCCCTCAGCCTCAAACTTATGTGAACAATAGTGGTTGATCTCATAACCAACAATCAACTACAAGTGTTAGGAAACCATCTCACTCTCACTGGGATAGACTAACCTCTAACACCCTACGGCAGCTCTCGAAGACAATTCAAGTCCGTCACAACAAACAATACAAGAGATGAAACCAAACTATTCTCAACAACCACAATATTAACCAATCACAATTTCAATTATCAATTCAAGTTTCACAATTTTCCAATTCTCAATATACTACAGTAATAGAAAATTAAATTATGCAAGAGATCATCTCAAGAAAACCTTCATAATTTGGATATTCAAAATTCTAGGGTTTTGCCAAAAATTCCAATTTCTTGGAACAAGAACAAACATTTAAGATGAAAACATGATTTAATCAAGCATAAGAATTTACAAATCATAATCACTATGAATTTCACCATAGAACATGTATTTTGGAAAAGTTAGGGTTTTGAAAATTCAAGAACAAATACTCCTTGAACCCAAACATATATTTTGCTAAAGACTATGTTCCAATGATAAAGAAATCAAGAACTCATGTATATATATCATATAATTATCAAGAAGATTGAAAACATACATAATTATAGCCTAAGCCTCAATGAAAGGACTTGAGAAGAATCCCCAACGTTGAATCAAAGGTTTCAAGTAAAGCCCAAGCTTTAGAGACCTCCTTCCTCCCTTTTCTTTCTTCCCTAATCTTTCCCTAGGATTCTAAGAGAGTTGTGGTTAGAGTGGAGTGAAAGAATGAAAGAAAATGGGAGTAAAGTGGTGCTTTAAAGCCAAGAAATCCCGAATTTTACTGTTCACAGGGCCAAAAATTACATTTTTCTCTAAAATTATGGTTTTACCATTAAATATCTCCAATTTGTTCCCTATGACTACCCTAAGGTTTTTAAACGTTCCGGATTCATTTTTAATGTTATTTTAGCCTAAAAATATTTAGTTTTATGATTTATCTTTATACTAAAATAATTTACGCCTGAAACACTAAAATTACTATTTTATTCTTCTAAACCGCTCTTAATAAAGGTTTAAATCGATTTACCCATCTGAGGTCCAACATACCATCCTTGGTACTCTATTATTATCCATTTGAAGGAAATAATACTTAGTCCCAAAGCTTTGGCAACTTAGGCACTAGTACCCACACCATTTGATGGTAGTACTTTGATTTTACTCCTTTTTTACCATGATTCAATTCGAATCTGAAGAAGTTAAAAACATGAAAGTTGTAGATCTGGATGTCTTCTGTATTGTGTGAAAATTGCAATTCAATCAGACGATTGGATCAAAATTTATGATAATTCTACAAAAATTGGTCCAGAGCAGACAGTACCAGTACACTTTAGCTTTTGGTGTTCACAGTACCGGTATGCTGCCCAGAACGCCTTATTTTTCATTTTCAATCCATTCCAAACCCTTCCAACACTAACCCAAACTTATACAACATAAATTTGTTCATCAAATATAGTTGGTACAAGTTCTATTACAAACGATTTCATATATTTATCCAGGTTTTACATTATTAGCATTTCAAAAAGGAAATGATTACTTGCTATATAAAAATAAGAATGTGTGGGGGGGGGGGGTTTTATCCAAAAGTCAATTTGTTCGAAACTCAAACTTCATGATCGATCTTTCAACAATAATTCTAAGTTTATATCATCATTTTGTTTATCTAAGGAGAAATCTTAATATAATAGTATCCTTATTTAATTTTTAATACGGGGTCTTACAATCCATCCCCCTAAAAGAAAGTTTCGTCATCAAAACTTAATCGTCGAGTTAGTCTATCTAATTCTCATTTGGCCATGATGTCTCCACTTCTATTCATCCTTTAAACATCAAAGCCAAGATTAAAATAGAACATCACATCCTAATTTTAAATCCATCCATTCAACTTATACCATCACTACAATTAGTGAAGTCCCCAAGTTTACCTTCATTCACTACTTTTGATTATTCTTTATACTCAATAATTCCATGCGATTGTCTAAACTAATCTCATATCATGCATAATTGCTAGATCTTCAACTTATTTCCTATTTATCGGATGTCACTTCTCTTTTGATTGTACAAATCAAGTTAAAAATCTCATGTTTGCTTTTTACATGCAACTTATCCATAGGCATTTCACAACAACCAAATTCAATTTCATTAATGAGACTACTCATCATTCCTACACCCAAATTACGTTATAACCCAAAACTTAGCAATGCCATTACGACAAGATCTACAACGATTCCTTAAATAGATGTATCATTCTTAATGACTTTGTTTCTCACCAGACTATAGAAACTCATAATATTTAAAATCTAATAATAACTTCACATCCTATGGTCACTTATCAATTTCTGTAGTCCGGTGGACATCACAAGATTCCCAACAATTATAACCATCAAACTATGCATCAAGTTTTCCAAGAAATTAAATCTCACTCTTCAAACTTATACTCTTTACATTCACCACCGCAACCGTAACTAATGGTTAATTCCATTAATATTGAATCTAATACAATGGCTCGTTGTGCACTCGAATATAAATTAACATCCACCAAGTCCTAGTTCAAACTAGCCACAAGATAAGAATTCTCATTGGTTTAAAAGTTTTGAGAAGATTTGTCAAATTCTACCAAAGTGTACAATTGAAACCTAACCACATTTATCCTCCAATTATAGCTTCCAAATTGTATACACTAATGATTAATCTAATCCATTCAAAGGGGAATGTTAGTAATTAACTAACTATTATAATTAGGCTCAGTGTCAAGTTATATCCCCACGATATTTGCTCCTAGTCCCCAATCTTGAGCTCAAATCAATAATCCTTACAATCCCCTTCATAACTCATTTGTATCCGAATTCATACTTTTAGATCACTCTTAATATCTCTACATATTCTTCAAATCGATTAAGGCCAATTTTTTTTTCTCCCAAGTATTCATTATTTAAACTTGAGGTAGAGCTAATAACCATGTAATCAATTCTTAGTGGCTTTTATTAACATCACCACTCTTTTCACGATACCTATACTTTCAAATCCTTATGATACAATCCACTACAATATATATCTTGTAATATACCAAAATGTGAAGATAGACAGTCAAGGATCTCAAAATCTCTCTCAAATCCCTATCTCCAGACTTCTTCTGATATAATCAAGACTAAAAAAAAACTCTTAATGATTAAACCCAGGTTCCTCAATTTACTCACATTAGTCATCATAGTCTTAATCATTATTCATAATCCCCATGATAATAACGATAAAAGTAAACACCAAATATCATCCTTATTTCAATAATTGTCTACTATTTCGAACCTCGAGCTTGTAAACTCCATAATCTCTTAATCCTATAATATCGAAGGTCAAAGGTAACTACTACAACTTAGTCATGCTTCTTAGATTTCCTTTTTCTATGTCTATAAATTCGTTTACATAACTTGACCTCAATTTCAAATCAATATTTGTAAATACAAGTCAACTATTAACTACACACTCACCCAAGAGATTCTTGATTGTCAATATTTTAGAGTGTCTAAATATAGTGAATTGAGTCCACAACAAAATAAGATTACCTAAGTATAACGTCTTCAATGAGTATCCTATGTATGAACCTTCTAAACCATTAATACTTCCAAGGTAAATTTAATCAACTCTCCGTAATATTTTCAAACCAATATTGGTAACCTCAAGTTTGTGGTTATGAAAACAAACTCTTATCCATTAAAGAACCATAACCACAATTCCTATTGCTATTCTAAAATAGGCTCTCATTCGATGTTACTTTACCATATTCCTTCAATTGATCATATTTAAGAATTATACTATCTCATACCATCGTACTCATCCTAGAGGAAAGCATAACACTCACATGGTTCATATTGTAAAACCAAATCTACATTCACTCCTTAATTTCTATGACTTCTAAGTAACACACATAACTTTTCATAGTCTTATTATTCAAAACTTAGTTCATCTTAAAAACATCTAAGTTGACCTTACCTCCCCACTTCCAAACTGAGTTATCTTCCAAAAATATAAGCAACACTAATAGTAGAATAAAATACTTAGAGTCGGCAAGGCACCAAGTCATAATCCCATTTTATATTGTTATCCATCAAAATGCTTCAATCAACATGGAGGTATCTCTAAATCAAAGCCTAAATAGTGATGGAAGCTTGCTTAAGAATAAGTCCTTCAGAGTCTAAGAAGAAAAGGACGACATTTTGCTATCCAAGGAATACCACAGCGTAGATTTTTGATCAAATTCAAGGAATAAAATGATTTAACTCAGGTATTTCTAGCATGTGTGACCTATATGATTGGAAAGATATACGAGTTAGGATTCTAACAAAAAGACGATGCACCACTTGGACTTTCCAACAAAGAGTTATGATCAAATTGGTTAAAGGGAGTCGACTTGACTGATGGTTCTTCTACACTTGTCGAACTCAAGTTTGGATGTCTTTTATCACAAATCCTATCTCTTACCCATCTCCAATATAGATAATATGACTTGCATAAAGATCCATACCTACCATCATTTACAAACCAAAAGCCAAATTACTATCCGTCTCTTAGAATATTCCAAAACTACATGATATAAAACTAGAATGTTCTTTCCAAAATTTTTGTCAACTCCTTAAAGCTAACTAATTCCATGAATTCTAACCAATAATTAATCTCTAAGATAACTAAGCAATAAATCACACATATCTTATAAACATTTAACTTCAAACAAATTCAACCCTAGAGTTTCTTCAACCACCTAATACTCCAATGATAGTCCACAACCTATAGCTCCCATATAAGACCTAATTCTTAAGCTCTGATACCATACCTGCAACGCTCCAAAATCTCCCTTGGATGACATTACTATTTAAAATCATTTAAATCATGAGAGCAACTAATAAGATCCATACATAAAGGAAATTTCATCCATCATCCAAAAGAATATGTCAAACCATGGCCATTACATCCAACAAAATATGCCCAACTACGACACTTACACCCCAAAAATTAACTATTATCTTGCAGCGAAATAGGAAACAATTAACATGAACATTATCACAAAATAAACCTTCTAGTCTAGGACATAAAAAGAATAGTTCTAGACATTCCTCTCCAGGTCCACATGCCCATCAAGTTGAGCTTCCCAAGCTACCTGCCCGTCAACTCTGAGCTCCTCCTCCAAATCAAAATCTGAAAAGAGTGTTGTTTGTAGGGGGTGAGCACTAAACTCTGTAGGAAAATCCTCTCAAATCCCAACAAGGTTTAAAAAACAATAAAAGATGACAAGTCTCTTTTGGAAAATAACATATATAGATTTTGAGCATAAAACCATGATAGTTGTAATGATCTCAAGTGTATGAAATATACTAAATCAATGACAGGAATAAACCTGTAAGAGATTAAAACAATCAATAAATAACTCAGTAATATCATTCCATAGTCTCATATATGTTGGTTCATCCTCATTGTCATGTATGTTGGTTGCTTCTCTGGAATCTACACAATGATTCTACCTCATTCACCCATCACAACCACACAATCATAAACATTTTAGGAAGGGCATATACTATTTACCACGGCATTGACGAATCATTCCCAAGAAAGGTATACCATCCCCCAACCTCGACCTTATGTGAACAATAGTGGTTGCTCTCATAAATAATAATCCACTACAAGTGTTAGAAAACCATCTCACTCCCACTGGGATAGACTAACCTCTAATACTCTACGACAGCTCTCGAAGGCAATTCAAGTCCGTCACAACAAACCATACAAGAGATGAAACCAAAATATTCTCAACAACCACAATCTTAACCAATCACAATTTCCATTATCAATTCAACAATCACAATTTTCCAATTCTCAATATACTACAGTAATAGGAAATTAAATTGTTCAAGAGATCATCTCAAGAAAACCTTCAGAATTTGGATATTCAAAATTTTAGGGTTTTGCTAAAAATTCCAATTTCTTGGAACAAGAATAGACATTTAAGATGAAAACATGATTTAATCAAGCATAAAAATTTAGAAATCAATAATCACTATGAATTTCACCATAGAACATGTATTTTGGAAAAGTTAGGGTTTTGAAAATTCAAGAACAAATACTCCTTGAACCCAAACTTATATTTTGCTAAAGACTATGTTCCAATGATAAAGAAATCAAGAACTCATGTATATCTATCATATAATTATCAAGAAGATTGAAAACATACATAATTATACCCTAAGTCTCAATGAAAGAACTTGAGAAGAATCCCCTACCTTGAATCAAAGGTTCTAAGTAAAGCTCAAGCTCTACAGACCTCCTTCCTCCCTTTTTTTTCTTCCCTAATCTTTCCATAGGGTTCTAAGTGAGTTGTGGTGAGATTGGAGTGAAAGAATGGAAGAAAATGGGAGTAAACTGGTGCTTTCCATAGGGTTTTTAATGTTATTTTAACCTAAAAAATTTTAGTTTTATGATTTATCTTTATACTAAAATAATTTACGCTCGAAACACTAAAATTACTATTTTATTCTTCTAAACCGCTCTTAATAAAGGTTTAAATCGATTGACCCATCTGAGGTCCAACATACCATCCTTGGTACTCTATTATTGTTCATTTATAACATTTGAAGGAAATAATACTTAGTCCCAAAGCTTTGGCAACTTAGGCACTAGTACCCACACCATTTGGTGGAAATAACTTGGTTTTCCTCCTTTTTGACTATGATCCACTTTGAATCTGAAGAAGTTCAAAACATGAAAGTTGTAGATCCGGATGTCCGTTATAGTGTGTCAAAATATTAGCTCATTCAGACAGTTGGATCAAAAGGTATGACAATTCTACGAAAACTGGTCCCGAGTAGACAATACTGGTACACTTTAGCTTCTGGTGTTCACAGTACCGGTAGTGAGTACCGGTACATTGCCCAGAATGTCTGATTTTTCATTTTCAATCTATTCCAAACTCTGCCAAAACTAACCCAAACTTGTACAACATAAATTTGTTCATCAAATATAGTTGGTACAAGTTCTATTACAAACGATTTCATATATTTATCTGCGTTTTACAATATTAGCATTACAAAAAGGAAATAATTACTTGTTATGTAAAGATAAGAGGGGGGGGGGGGGGGGAAGTTTATCCAAAAGTCAATTTTTTTGAAACTCAAACTTCATGGTCAACCTTTCAACAATAATTCTATGTTTATGCCATCATTTTATTCATCTTAGGAGAAATCTTAATATAATAGTATCCTTATTTAATTTTTAATATGGGGTCTTGCATATCCCTTCTTGCTACACCCAACTCAAGTTTTCAATTCAACTCGTGTGACTCAGTCAAACCTATGTCCACCCTTTCCAAGCCCACGTATCAACCAACTAAGGATGGTGTTTGATCAAAACCATGCACACACACCTACTCCCATGTCAATGCCCACAAATGCGATGCTAATAGTGCGTATGCAAATATAAATGTTTAATTTCAATTATAACATCATGTTCATCATATCATGAGCATATTATGGACATATTCAATTTCCACAAACATGTCTAATTTCCCAATGTCAATTATATCATAAAGCATATCATTACATTCCACAATATCACCAAATAACATACTTAACCATTCATATACATTTTATCAAACACATATAAGGTACAAAGATTATGTAAACAAATAACATGCCCAAATCAACACCTTTTTTATGAAATTCAAAAACAAACAATTTCTTCATACTGAATTATACAAGAATTGGTTTTAACATATTCTTATACCCATTTTCTTCATTTCAACTACACTAGGTATGTGTTATATATGATAATACATCTCTAATACCTTACCCATTTCATATTTCAACTCTAGGTTGGAAATAAACCTAGTTAGGAAAGGAACCCAATCTCTTGTAGCATATATTTGAATAGGAGAAGTTCTGAAGATCCCAAATCAAGCTTCAAAGCCATGATCCCAAAAATCTTGTCCTTGAGATTTTGGCAAAACCCACAATCTTTAGAATGTATGCATAGATCTCATCATGTAGAACAAATTTTGTTCTTGGCTCGAAGGGATTCGACGGTCGGATTGTCGTGGATCATAGAAGAAATGAAGGAGAAGTTTTGGTTTTTCTCTCTCTCTCTATCCAGAAATTTCAACAAAAAAATGGACAAAAAATTTGATTTTTCTCCCATTTTATACTCTCTAATTGCACAGTTCACAATGTGCCACACGTCCTGTCTTTTCCTAATTCAATTTTATTTCGAATCAATTAAATCTCGTCTTGTTTTAGGTTTAGTAAATTTTTATTGAACTAACTTTAAATTATTTTGCAAGTTTTGAAATTAAATCTCGATCATGTTTATTTTAGTCACGCAATGCCCAATTGTATCATTAAATGCAAAAAATTTGATTGCCTCAAAATTTGATGAAAATTAATTGCGTAGTTAGATTTTGAGACGAATCCAACGGTGAGGTCCGTTTCGTCTTTCAAGTTCTAAAAAAATTTGAGTTTTCAATCCATATAACAATGACTAATTACTATTTTGTCCTTTTTAATAAACTTTTAATTTTCCCGGGTTTTACAAATGTTGAATATAGGATCCGTCTATGGATAACTTCTTTTGAATTCTTGATTCCCTTCAATTCTAGAACTTTCACCCAGGGCCCCATTATAATCGGATAAAGTCCTATTTGATTTTATGAGGTATGGTTGAGTGTGTATGCTTTAATGTCTAAGAGATATACTAACTGCATTGCTCATATGTCTTTTAATATTCTTGTCATGAGATTATGCCAAGATCATTTCATTTTATTTATGCTCTTTAATTTTGAGACATATGTGAGTAAAATTTTCTTTAATTACTTAAATTCAACTCTCACATATATGTATGAGTGGATCAGACATTATAGTTAATGAATTCCATCTTGAGTGTGAAAACCTTGGTGAGTTTTGGCATTAAAACTAGCCTTGGAGAACTAACGGGAATATGAATTTTGTTTGATGAATTTTTTTGAATTACATGATCATAAAACACACACACACACACACACGAGTTTTGGATGCTAACATGATTGTGCATATACTTGTAGAGCCTTGTGTGAATTAATTTGAGTAGATATGGTGTGTCTTTAATTTTATGGTGATTAGGAGATGACAAATTTAACACAAATAGACAAAATTGAAGTTTGTAGGTATCTTCTATAAAAAACTTCATGAGACAACCCTCGTCCACTAGGGCTAACCTAGGGATTTAAAGCCTTAATGCATTCGTGTAGCCTACGAAACTGATTTTGTATTTTTTATTTTGCATTCAATTTTTCATTTGTTAGATTGATCATTATGCTTTCCTTCGCATTATATTTGTCCTTTTGTATCATAAATTGATATACATATACTTAGAATTGTTGGTATTATGAGATATGATCTAATACTTTATTGGGTACACTTTGCATCTTAGGATGTAGGGTTTTAGTTAGTTTTGAAAAAAGAAAAAAATTCAGAAAAAACATTTGAATTCTGTGCTAAGCTGAGAGACCTGAGCTATCTAAGATTGACTATCCTCATATGAATTTTGCTACCACAAACCTTGCTGAGTACGTGAAGGACATGTATTAGAGGCATGAGGATTTTAAGGATATGTTCATCCACGACCATTTGGAATCCGACTACCATTTGTTAAATAAAATCCTTTGCTACAATGTCTACCCCAAGGGCTCGAAGAAGAAGCTAGGAATGCCAAAGATTTGTCTTACTCCATAAGTTTATGGCAGGGTGAAGGGTCAACATTACTTTAATGATCTAGGGCATGTTGAGAGACGACTGCATGGTGAACATACCAACAGGGAACATGCCTTTTGGTACTATGATCACCAAGCTTTATCTAGAAGCTGGGGTGAATAAGTTGGCATCTGAGACCATGAGACCTTATGAGCTGAGCCCTATTAGTAGTATGGGGGACTCGAAGAGCTCCACAATGTCAAAGTTGAGTGGATCTAAGTGTAAGAGCAAGGCCACTCCTACCACTACTATTGAGACTGCCCTACCTTCCGAGCCACTGTGACTAAGAGAGTAAGTAAGCTTAAAGGAAGGCTAAGTGGCATTGAGAGGTAGGCGAGGGTGGCTACGCGTGGTTGCTTGATTGGTTTCCATTGTATTCCTTAATGTCCTAACATGAACCATATATGTGTATATGGCCTATATAAGTGGGTCAGTGTGACTCTCACTCGGGTTTAACGCAAGCAATGGGGAAACAGATGTGTAGTGGAATGAAATGTGTGTGTGTGTGAGTGAACAAAAATGCTCCCCAAGTGTAGAGAGACTTTTGTGTGTCATTTTTTACTTGGAATGAGTATTCCAAGGTCGTCTCCTTAGGGAATGAAGGGAATTATGTGAAGGTGAATTTGGTGAAAAATGAAAGCTGTAAAAATCTTTGAGTTTGGTGTTTTGGTGAGTGGAGATTTCACTTAAAATGAAAGGGAAACAAGTATTGGCTAATCCAAAGGGGTCATTCCAATGGGAATGCCAAATCAACTCAAGATCTTTCGCTTATGGTGTCTATATGTTCAATTGATTTGTTGAAAGCGCGGGACTAGGATGGAGGTGAGGATCCAAGCATACCCCGTGACAATGCCTATAGGATATCAAAGACTCACAATCATGTCCACACTCAACCCAGTCAAACCAAATCAACTTACACTACAAGGGGGAAAGAAAATGAGTTGAAATGGCAAACCCAAGAGGAGGTCTCTGATTTGTACTTAAATGTAGCATATTATTGTGCCTTTTGAAGACTAATTGTACTTTGATGGAGTTCAAATAAGGATATTTCAGGTTCTGAGGTGAACAAGGGATTAAGGGCAACAAAATTCATGCTTGAATGTCGCACTAGCACATTAGGAAGTGAAATTGGAGAGGCTGGGAACAAAGCAAAAACGTTCGTACGTCAAATCACGTTCGAACATCCATTTGATCTATGACAAGACCAGCCTGCTGAGACAGTGTGTTGTAGTCAAGCACAGGACCCTGAGGTACTTGAGTACCACGTTCCAACGCCAACTAACGTTCGAACGTCCACTTGAGTTAATTGAAGGCCAGACTGATGAGACATGGCGTGTTGCAGCAAAAAAAGGAGGACTCTGAAGCTCTGAAGCACTTGAGTACCACGTTCGAACACCATTCAACATTTGAACGTCCCTTGGAATCAACTGAAGAATACACTTCTACATAGAGTGTGAAAATGAACTTTGACAGAAGACCAGTTGAGTGAAAAAGGTTAGGCCCCATTTGGCGTTCGAACGCTTATAAGGCAAGATTAGAAGAAACGTTCGAACGTCCCTAAAGTAAAACAGAAGAAAATGTTCAAACGTTGATTCACGTTCGAACGTCCTCTATAGACTGCCTGTAGAGTAGTTGGTTTCCATGGGCGACAAACATTGTTCACTCATCCCCTCTTATCTCCTATCCTCCTCCCCTTCCTTGCCTATAAATACTCCCATGTTGGGAGCTTAAAGGGCATCCTTTTCCTTGCAAAAAATAGAGAGCTTTTCTTCTTAGCAATTTTTCTTCTCTTGTAAATTAGAAAGTTAGTTTGTATACATTGCTTGTTTTGTTTTAGTATCAACCATAATGGAGGCTTAGACTCCCCTTGTAGTTGAAGTCTTTCATTTATTTATGTTAAGTCTTTAAATTTATGTTATGACAACCATGATGGAGGCTTAGACTTCCCTTGTAGTTGTACTTGCTTTTATTTACAAGTATCAAGAGAGATAACTCATCTTTTGGTTGTGGTGGAAACCCTCCAAAAGTAACTAGATTTCTTCTACTTTTATTGTTCATGTATTTCACTTCCATTGCTTGAGCATCCTTCTTTTCTTAGAAGAGTGAAACTCTTCCATTTTTCTAGAGCTTTACCAAAGTCATGAAGGGTGGAAAGTGATTCACTTTTTCTTCATCGAAGATAAGCTCTTTGTTTAGTTTGCTTCACTTAGTAGCTCCTCTACTTGGAGGGATGAGTATCACTCACTTTTATAGCTTTGCCAAGGCCATGAAGAGTGAGTAGTTCCTCATTCGCTCTTTAGTAAGAGGTGATGAATATGTAAAGATTATCCAGAAGTTATGTTGGTCCAACTCCTGTATGCTTTAATGCTTTATATTCCACTTGCTCATTGGATGATTAAATACATCTAGCAAAGTTAACTTGCTTTGGATAACCAAGAGCCCCCTCTATGATACGGATGACTCCTGCATAGAAAGACCCTTTGGTTCAAGGCAAGTACCCCGGCTAGATTTTCATGACAACCTTTCAATCTTCACTATTATTGCGCTTTATTCAAAGGATGGACCATTAATGCTATGGTTGGATGCCTTGTAGAAACACTTGCTTGTTTGTAGACGGATTATGTCTCGGCACAGAAAATTCTTGTAAACTTCTAGAAAGGTATCGGAATCATGTGCTTAATTCTCACAGTCCATCTTTATCTTCCGATTAACTTGCTGTTGATATGGGAGTTAATTGAGTTATAAAGCACAAACATGACAAACTAGATAGTCAATTACATGTCCTGATCCTCGAACTAAAGGGTGGCTGTTACATTTTAAGAATCTTATTTTTTGTCTAGAAAACTCTTGAAAAGAATCTTCTATTCTATTTAAGAAAGCCCACCACTTCAAACTCTTCAAATTTCCAGTTCCTTGGTCTCTATTATTGCTTACTTAAAAACACCAATCATAGTTTCCTGTGGATTCGACTGCATATTTAACCGGATTATTACTACAACTTGACCGCTTGCACTTGGATGTACACATTTCAGATCAAGTCAAGTTTTTGGCGCCATTGCCGGGGAACCATAAAAGGTGTTTTATGGTAAAAGGTAAAAAGACCTCACTTTTTGTGTATAAATTTGCTTTACTGTATATAAAGTTGTTTTAATTACTTTTATGTTTGAAAATGCTCATCACTATCAAAATTTCCCAGCTGAATCTTCTGGGTGTGAATCAATCTGAACCACTTTCACCTAGATCAGTAGTAGACTTTTGTGAAAGTAAAATGACGAATGGTGAGAGACGAGAAGAAATTCCTGGAAGAAAGGGGGAAGTACCTAATATTTGAACTTTGAGGGATTACTTAAATTTCACAAGAAATAGTGTCTCTTCTTTTTTATCTTTCTTGAAGATGCGCCCCTCTTTATTGTAAAGATGGGGACAGTTCAACTACTCCCTCAATTTCGTGGACTCGAAACAGAAAACCCATAACTGCACATAAAAGAGTTTGAGAAAGTATGTGAAACGTTTCAAGACAATTCTGAGCTAGCCAAAATGAAACTTTTTTCATTCTCTCTAAAGGATAGAGCTAAACAATGACTAAATTCTTTAAAAGTTCTTTCTATACCTAACCGACGGGCACTACAAAATGAATTTTTCAGAAAGTTTTTTCCTCTACACCGCACTAATGCATTGAAAAGGCAAATCATGAATTTTTCGGTCAAAGAAGGGGAAATCTTTTACCAAAGTTGGGAGAGATTCAAGCATCTACTTCAGTCTTGCCCACACCATGCTTTTGAGAATTGGACTTTGGTAGGATTTTTTTACGACTCCTTGCCCATTAGACTACATCAGTTTGTCGAAATGATGGCTCAAGGAGAGTTTATGAGCAAAAGTCCGGAGAAGGCATTCAATATCTTTGACACCATATCTGACAGTTTTCAGATGTGGGACTCAGCCTTGCCTTCCATTGTTGAAGCTAAACCACCTACTTCCCAAGGGGGTAAGTCTGTCTTGAAAGATGACGATGGCCTAAGAGCAAAAATGTCCACCCTGTCTTGAAAGCTTGAAGCTTCAGAGATGAAAAAAGTTCATCAAGATGATGTTAGCGCTCCCATAGAACAAGTGTGTGGGATCTGTGCGCTGACAAGGCACCTTACTAGGGAGTGTCCTACCATTTCGGCATTCAAGGAGGTTCTCTCAGAACAAACAAATCTTGTCTCCAACTTCAACATGCCCTTCTCCAACCCATACTCTGAAACATACAATCCAGGGTGGCAAAACCACCCAAACTTCAGTTGGAGGAACACACAGCCAACTCCCATAAACCAACAAGGTTCGCAGCCACCACCTCAAGGACCTCCCGTATACCAAGCATACCAACCACCAAAAAAGAGGAACCTTGAGGATACACTGAATCAGTTTATGCATACCCAAATGAACTACAACAATAGTTCCACTCAGGCTTTTACTGATTTCAAAATACAGACCACTCAATCTTTCGAGGATCTTAAAAGTCACATCCAAAAGTTGACCCAATCCATGACCACACATGAGAAGGGCAAGTTTTCTGCCCAACCAAAACCACCACAAGGCTAATTTCAGGTGGAAAATCCTATAATCATGGAAACTCCACTAGCCCAAGCCCAAGTTGTCACTACACTAACAAGTGGCAAGGTGATTGATAAGACTATCAAATATATGCCACTTCCAATCCCAGTCACTCCACCAATTGAGACTGAAACATTTGAGCCTGAATGTGAGAAAGATGAGGAACCCGAGCTCATGATTGAACAAGAACCAGAGCCATCAAGGGAAGAAGAACCCTCGTGTTCTATTCCTGCTCCTTTTCCTCATAGACTCAAAATTGCACAAAAGTTGAATAATCAACTAGAAATTTATGAGCTCTTCAAGCAAGTAAAAATCAACATCCCACTTCTAGATGCAATCAAACAAGTTCCATCTTATACCAAGTTTCTAAAAGACTTGTGCACAGTCAAGAGAAACCAGAATGTTCAAAAAAGAGCCTTTCTGACAAAACATGCCAATGTCTTGCTTCAATACAAAACCCCTCCAAAATACAAAGATCCAGCGTGTCCGAATGTGTCATGTGTCATTGGAAATTTAAGAATTGAACAAACACTATTAAACCGTGGAGCAAGTGTCAATTTGCTCCCATTCTCTATTTACCAGTAGTTGGGTCTGGGAGAACTCAAACCCACAAGTGTCATACTTTAGTTGGCAGGCAGGTCTATCAAAATTCCCAAGGGCATTATTGAAGATGTACTTGTCCAAGTGGACAATTTTGTGTTCTTTGTTGACTTCATTGTCCTCGATACTCAGCCAGTAAGATATTCAGAGAACCCAATTCCTGTTATTCTTGGTCGGCCCTTCCTAGCAACTTCAAATGCACTAATCAATTGTAGGAATGAGGTCATGAAATTAACCTTTGGGAATATGACTCTTGAGCTAAATATTTTCGATGTTGCCAAACACCCAGGAGAGGACAAAGAAGAAAGATAAATAAATTCCATTGAATCTTTGGTCCAAGACCATCTGAATAACAAATTCTGTGAAAATTCCACAGAACTTTCTTTGTCAGAATCTATCACATCTGAAACAACAGACGATGATCCAAAGAATTACCCCCAAATTCGAGGAACTTTTGCCAAGTGGCACAAAGCCACTCTCATCCAATGTCAAGCCACCAAAGCCTGAATTGAAACTTCTCCCATCTGACCTCAAAATATGCGTTACTAGGAGAGGATGAGTCATACCCAGTGGTAAATATCATCTAAGCTTTCAGACTTGCAAGAGTATAAGCTTATTGAATTTATTAAAAGCCACAAAAGCACCATAGGGTGGACCATCGCTGACTTGAAAGGTATAAGCCCGTTAATCTGCAATCATGCCACATACTTTGAAGAGGACTTAAAACCCTCTCGTCAAATGTGTAACACCCCACATTTTCTTTTATATATGTATATAGATATATAGTAAATAATTGTGGTAAAAAAATGTGGATATATGTAGTGATGTGTGTTTGAATTTTGTAGATTGGAAAAGTAGAGATTTAAAATGTTAGTAAAAATAATAGTTGAAATTTGGTTTTAATAAGTAAAAATATGAAATTTTAGGTCCTAGAACTTGTATTAAATAGGTTTGGTGTAGAAATATGTGTTGGAGAGGTTTGAGATGGATTTGGTTGGCTGAGGAATGGATTGGAAATGGAAAAGGGACGAAGACAGGCTGTGAACAGTGCACGTGAACAGTGCACTGCTGCAACTTCAAGCTCGATTTAGACCTTGATGCAGTCAATATCTCTCAAAACTCAAAACATGAAAGTTTTATATCTCCTTCGTATCATTCCATATCATCTTGAATCATCTCAATCGGAGCTTGGATAAGAGAGTTATGCTCAGATAACAAAACAATGTCGAAATAGTCCAATTAGCTTCATTTTGTATTTAATGTCTCCATTTGCATCCTAAATCAAAATATAAGAATAATGAGTACTTTTAGGCTTCAAATAAGTACAAAAGGCTTTAAAAAACACCCTTTATCACCTTTTATTTACAAACATCGCAAAACTTCATTAATAGCCGATTCGGATGGATAAAATAGAAATTTTAGTGTTTCGGGTGNTTTATCACCTTTTATTTGCAAACATTGCAAAACTTCATTAATAGCTGATTTGGATGGGTAAAATAGAAATTTTAGTGTTTCGGGTGTACGTTGACTTGGGTTTTGAGATAAATCATAAAAATAAATGTTTTTAGGTTAAAATAACATTAAAAATGAATTCAGAATGTCGAAAAACCATAGGGTAGTCATATGGATCAAATTGGAGATTCTTAGTGGCAATATGGTAAATTTGGAGAAACCCAAAACAGCCTGTGAACAGTGTTTTTCGGGGCTGCTATATTTTAAACTCATTTTCATCTCATTTCTTCTCATTTCCTTCCCTCCCCTCACACCCCCACATCTCTTGAAATCCTAGAGAGCATTAGAGAAGAAGAAAGGAAGGGAAAAATAAGAGATTCAAGGGTGATTCAAGATCAAATATTCTTGTTCTTCACACCAAAGCTAAGGATTCAAGATAGGGGTTTTCTCTCATTCACTTACATTGAGGCTAGGGTATTTATATATGTATGTTTTGGCTATCAATGGTATATATATGCTATGAAATCATCCTCTCTTAGGCTTTTTGCAAGGATTACATGTTTTGAACAAAGTAGGGTTTAATACCCATGAAATCTCCTTTCTAGTTTTAAAACCCTAATTTTTGGAGAGTGATGTATTTCCTTCCTAAATGCTTTCTTTATTATGGATTTCAAAACCTTAGTGCTTTGTGTTGGGTAGAAAAATGATGTTATTGTGACCTCATGTATTTTCTTACTTGGTTGTAGAATTGTTATATGATATATTTTGAGGATTTTGGATAGATGCTTGTAAATTGAGATAAATGTTGGAATTGTATGCTTGGTTGGGTTGTTTGTGATGCACATGAGTGAGAGGTTCCTTGTAAGGATGCTCACCCCTTCCCAAGAGGTTCCTAGTAAGGATGCTTGAGAAATAATGTAGTGATTGGTGAGAGGTTCCATGTAAGGATGCTCCTCCATTTTCAAGAGGTTTTCGGTAAGGATGCTTGAGAATCAAAGGTGACCTAAACAGGGGTTGAGGTTACCAAAAAGTATGCCACCTACCAAAAGAATTTTTGAGAATTGTTTATGGCAATTAATGATTATTATTTGTATGTGGTGCTCGTTTATTCATTTAAGTAATATTTTTAAATAAACTTGAAATCCTTTTTAAATGTCACTGCTTTATTTCAAATTATGTATCTATGTTATGTTAAAATTGAGACCGACCATTTTAAATGCTTTTCTAAACCTTGTATGAGTTTGGGAGAATTTTTATATAGAGCTTCGTGCTCACCCCCTATCGCTAACATTTTTCATATTACCCACTTGAGGAGGAGGACGTAAGGGTCGAGGAGCCCGCTACTTGGGAGACTCCACTGGACGGGAGTATGGATCCCGAGGTGGACGCATAGAGTGACCCCCTTTCCTTTTGTACTAGACTAGGACATTCTTTTGGAACATTGTGTAGTCTAGCTTCTTTTGTTTATTCCGCTGCACTTCTTTAATTAATTTTTGAGATTTAATAGCCATGACTTGGGCTTATTCTTTTGGATAATGTTGTAAATATTCGTGGATGACAAATGAAGTCTTGTTTCTTAAGGGATTATATTAGTGCTCTCATGATATGAATGGTTTTAGAATGTAATACAGTCCAGGGTGTGTTTTGGGGTGTTATAAAATGCAGCGATGACTGAACCTACACATGAAGGAAGTCGTAAAGACAGAGGTGCTAAAGCTCTTAGATGTCGGGATAATCTTCCCCATCTCCGATAGAAAATGGGTTAGTCCAACCCAAGTTGTGCCTAAAACTTCTGGAGTTACAGTTGTAAAAAATGATGCAAATGAACTAGTACCCACTCGAGCTGTCACAGCATGGCGGATGTGTATTGACTATCGAAAACTCAATTTGGTGACTATAAAAGACCACTTTCCTCTTCACTTTCTTGACCAGGTTCTAGAGAGAATTGCAGGCATGAATATTACTGTTTCCTGGATGGGTATTCTGGATACAATCAAATTGAGATAGCACTCAATGATCAAGAGAAAACCACATTCACATGCCCCTGCAACATTCCAAAGATGCATGTTGAGTCTGTTCAGTGACATGGTCGAGAAATTTTTGGAAGTGTTTATGGATGACTTCTCTATGAATGGTGACTTATTTAATTTGTGTTTGGACAACCTAGAAAAAGTGTTGATAAGATGTCAAGAAGCCAATCTGGTACTTAATTGGGAGAAATGTCATTTCATTGTAACACAAGGCATTGTCTTACGTCACATTGTGTAGTCTGAAGGCATGACAGTTGACAAGGCAAAAATAGATCTTTTTGGGAATTTGCCTGCTCCCAAGACTGTAAAGGATGTCTGATCATTTCTGGGACATGTAGGGTTTTACAGGAGATTCATAAAAGATTTTAGTACCACAGCTAAACCCATGTGTCATCTCCTGAGTTAGGATGTAATCTTTGACCGGAATGAAACATGCCAAAAAGCTTTCGATAGCTTAAAGACATGTTAATTTTTGCCCCCATAATGCAACCCCCTGATTGGACTCTACCCTTTGAGCTAATATGTGATGGAAATGACTATGATGTAGGTGCTGTGCTAGGATAACGAAAAGATAAGAAACCACATGTGATTTACTATGCAAGTAAAACTTTGAATGATGTTCAAATGAATTATTTGACAACTCAATGAATTACTTGCCATAGTCTTTGCTTTGGAAAAATTTCGGTCTTATCTTATGGGTTCTTTTGTTACTATATTCACTGACCATGCAGCATTGAAATTTCTGCTCACAAAAAAAGATGCTAAACCAAGGCTCTTGCGATAGATACTCTTACTTTAAGAGTTTGACTTGGTCATTAAGGACAAAAAAGGGTGTTGAGAATGTGGTGGCAGACCATCTGTCCAGGTTAACGTATGAATTTCACGAGGATGGAATGCCAATCAATGAAAAATTCCCCGATGAACAACTATTTATAATTGTTGAGACCCCATGGTACGTTGATATTGCTAATTTTCTTGTTACTGGAACACTGTATCCGTCCTTTTCCCATATGGACAAAAAAATTTTTTTGAGAGAGGTTCACAACTTCTTTTAGGAAGATTCATATGTATTTAAGTATTGTAAGGATCAAATCATAAGACGTTGTATCCCTACTCAGGAAAGCAAACAGGTAATAGCATTTCGTTATTCTGAGGCATGTGGTGACCATTTTTCATCCAGAAAAACCTCTGCGAAAATCCTGCAGTGCGGATTTTATTGGCCCACACTTTTCAAAGATGTCCATACTTTTTGTTTAACTTGCGATAGAT
Organism: Ilex paraguariensis; assembly: GCA_963454935.2. NCBI lineage: Eukaryota > Viridiplantae > Streptophyta > Magnoliopsida > Aquifoliales > Aquifoliaceae > Ilex > Ilex paraguariensis. The sequence continues at coordinate 1,261,727 of CAUOFW020009501.1, forward strand.
GTCAAAGGTTGGGAAATATTTCAAGGAGAAACATGATGCCTCTAAACCCCATTCTGATAATTGAAAATTTTGATTATTGGGGCATCGATTTTATGAGACCATTTCTCCCTTCCTTTGGCTATCTATACATTTTGATAGCCGTATGTTGGAATAATGATCATCAAATGTTGATCAAGTTTTTAAAAGAAAATATTTTATCCCGATTTGGAATCCCAAAATCCATCATAAACGATGGGGGTGCTCATTTTTGTAATAGACTTTTCTGGAATCTGATGAAAAAAATTCTTGATTTTCCATAAAATTGCAACTCCAAACCTTCCATAAACTAGTGGACAGGTTGAATTAGCTAATCGGGAGATCAAATTAATTTTAGAAAAAATGGTAAATCTAGAGCGCAAAGATTGGTCATCAAGACTAACTGATGCACTCTGGACATATCGTACTGCTTTTAAAAAAAAATTTGGGCATGTCTCCTTACCGATTAGTCTATGAAAAACCTTGTCACCTACCTGTGGAATTGGAACATAGGGCATACTGGGCTATTAAGGCAACGAACTTTGACATGGACAAAGCCGGACTAAAAAGAAAACTTCAGATTAATGAATTGGAGGAATTGAGAAATGAAGCATATAAAAATGCTAAGATTGCAAAATCCAGGATGAAAATTTTTGATGACAAAAACATAGTGCGAAAGTCTTTTGAACCTAATCAAAAAGTTCTGCTTTTGAATTCAAGACTCCGCCTTTTTCCTGGTAAGTTGAAGTCAAAATGGACTGAACCATACATTGTCAAAAAAGTGTTTGAACATGGGGCAGTGGAAGTGGAGAACCCATCGAACAGTAATATCTTTACCATCAATGGCCAGCGATTGAAACTCTTTATGGAGGACTTTGTCAAAAATGTGGAGACCATTCTTTTAATGGATTCAGAACATTGCTTCGAGAAAAGCGCCTGCCGACACAAAAAGGGGCCGGGTCAGGGAAAACCCAATCTAACCTGAACCACACCACCGCCTTTATAAAGCCTCCATCCCCTTTTTCCTCTCTTTCCACGCACTTCTGTCCCTTTCCCCTTTCCCCTTTCTTTCTTCTTCTTCACTGTTCGGGACCTTCTGTAAAACGTGACACAACCCCAACAGCCTCATGACCATACTACCCGAAGACCCAGTCCTTTGTCTCATGATCTATGTGTGTTTACTCTATTTGTACATGACTATGCTTCTTTTGTCTGCCCTCAGAATCAAGGATTTTCATCCTAACCCAGATCTGCAACGAGATGTTTGATTTGTGTATTTTGCTTATAGGTTTTGGCTAATGAACAAGATCTCTACCGTTCAACCTCATCTCCAAAGCTTACCATATCGGTAAATTCGAAACATTGGGGACAATCTTCAGTTTAGGTTGGGGGGGAGAGAACTACAATTTATATGTACCCATAGATTTTTTTAAAATTTGTTGTTGTTGTTGCTGTTCTTGATCAGATTGTGTACCGTATTTTGACTACCTTGTTTTGCATTTTGATTGTTATGTTTGTGGGTCATCTCTGATCGTCTTTGTGACTGGCAGATGTTAAAGAACCAGATAGTGAATCTTAATAGTATAGAAAACATGGATGTTAAACTTTTTTGGTTTAGTTTGGGTGTTCTACGCACTTTTCCTTTGGATGTGCATTCTGTGATCATGAGAAAAGCAGGATTGGTGAGAAAGAAGAATGTGATTCGAGAACAACAAGCGAAACCCCTGTACGGCAGAAGCACTTTTGCTAAATGTCGTCGTGCCAAAAGACTTGGTGCTTGTAAACAATGTGGTGGAGTCTTTCACGAGAAGAAATATAACCAATGTTCTAAACTAATTTCTGGTCGCGCACTCGATCAATTAGATTGGATAGTGAATGGACAGAATAAGGATTATCCTGACACGCCATCCTATTTCGATAGTCTGCTTAAATGGTTTGTGAAAGAGAAAATTGGGAGAGTTATTGGTTGTTCAAAAGGCACAGAGACAGATGAAGACTTGGATTAGACTTCTTTTTAAAACTATGGAAAAATGTATTTTTGTTGGGGATAAAAGCCAAGGGTCCGAATTTTTGTAAAAAAGTGTAAAAATCCTTTGTATTTTGTATAAACTCTTTTGACTGAAATGAAAACATGGGCCGAGTAAGGAACGTCCCAAAATACCAACCTATAGCGTGGGTAGGGATTTCTCCTGAGATGCCATGAAATTTGGTTTAAATTTTTTAAATAAACTTCTATGATTGTGTGTATAGTAGTGTAGAAATTTTTAAATTTTGGTTCAACGTTCTAATGTTAATTGACGTTCGAACGTCACTTGCTTGCAATACTCAGCCTTTAATGAAGTCTTTGATGGAAACAAAAGTATTGGTAACTCATCCCGTTCGAACACCAATAGCACGTTCGGACGCGATTAACGTTTAAACGCTAATAGCACGTTCGAACGACAGGAGCTTACAGTACTTTGGTTTTTGATAGAACTCAAAAGTATTGGGAGCTCACCATGTTCGAACGACATTTAACATTCGAACATTTTTGTTAAAATTCTTCTACAAACGTTCAAACAACATGAATGTTTGAATGTTCCTCCTCAGACTGTAAAAGCCTAGATCATCTTCGCCATTCAAAATCCCTAAAATCCTCAAAAATCTTCCAAACCTGAGAACCCCTTTTCACTCCCCAGCCCTCAAAACTCCACCCATTCCTCAATTCTACCAGAAATCGACCATCCCAAACTCATTTCCACACCTAAAATCATCAGTTTCATAAGAAAACTTGAGATCTTCACACCCTCTCAAGCTCAAAATCGAGAAAAACACAATGCCTAGGGTTAAGCTTCCTGCAAGGCGTAATCCACCAATAAGCCAGGAACCTAACTTTGTAGAAGAAGTGACTGAGGAGAGAGAGGGGAGGCAAAGGAGGAAGAGATATGATCGAACAAGGTTACCTAGTGCACTCAAGGCTAAATGGTATGAGAATTTTTTCTAAAACCATGCTATAGTTTGTGGAAGGGATGTAGTTGTTACTGACTTTGCGGAATTCGGAATTTTGGAGGAAATGGAGAAGAGGGAATGAGTGTGGTTTTTGAGAAATGGTGGGGATGCCGTTGTTGACTTGGTGAGGGAGTTCTACTCCAATGTCGAGATCATCAATGGTGCCATCCAGACATACATGAAGGGCACCCACATTGATGTTGATGAGGTGTATATTTTGGAGGTAAGGAAAGAGGTGCCTTGGGTGCAAAACCCAACTTACCCACCAAAAAAGAATGTTGAATTGGATAGGGTTAGGAAAGAATTGACTGGGATGGTTGACTTTTCATAGAGAGGGAGGAGATTTTTGAAACAAGGAGAGCTCACCGACAAGTACAAAATACTAAATTTGATTGCGGTGTCTAACCTAGCCCCCATTGGAAGGAAAAATGAGATTTTGCCCGAGATAGCTCACTTGCTCTATGCATTGGGAAAAGGGCATAGCATCGACCTCCCCTCATTGATTCTAAGTGGAATGAAGAAGGGGTGTGATGCAGAAAAGAGTGCACTCCCTTTTGGCACTTGGGTTACTGAGATATGCACTGATAATGGGGTCAGGGTGAGGCCTGAAATGGAAGTTCAAAAGCCAATGGGGCCATTAAACAAAGGCTCTTTCAAGAGAAGCCAAGGGCATAAAGGCACCCCAACAGCAAGACAAGAGGTGCCACTGACCCAGGGAGTTGATGAGATAGAAGACGAACTTGATGCAGAGGAGGAGAGGGAGTTAGAGAGAGAACAGATGCAGACACAGGAGGAGGCAGTCACTAGCACCCACAGATCAATATGAGATATTATGCTTGGCATCGAGGCCAACCAAGCCAAGATTCTCCGACAGCAGGATGAGATTCTTGGCTATTTGAGGGGTGGGCCTGGTGGTGCTAGTGGCGCTGGTGGAGATGGAGGAGAGAATTGAGATGATTATTTATGTTCTTAAGGGGGAGTGGTAAATTTCTGTCCTTGTTTGGGGTTGTTTGTTGTTTCTTCTTTGAATAGTTTTTGGGAAATTTATGTAGTATTGTGGAGGGGTTTCTTTTTGATAATTCTTGTGGATTTTTATTTCTTTTGTGATTTTTGGGGATATTTTGTAGATGATGGTGGATATTTGTGATTATTGTGGATATTTGTACTTATGGGGGATGTTTATTTCTTTTTAGAGTTGATTGTAGATAGTTGAAGTTCTGTTTTGAATGAATGAATTGAATCATTGACATTATTGTAGACACATTATCCTTTATGGAATGAATGATTCAGTTTATCACTTTTATTTGTTTAAAATGCATTTATAGGATTAGCATTCTAATTCTTGTTAATAACGAAATCGATGTGGATGTTAAGATTGCTTGTGAAAATGATGAAGCACGTGATCGGTTTGACACCTTAACTTAACAACCAAGACGTAAAACCTCATTTTTTGGAACCTCGATACTATCTCTATGATTTAATTGTCAAATGTACATCAGCATGTGCTATTCTTGAGGTATATGGTGATCAAACTCGAAAATGGAATCGCTATATAATTAACATTCGTCATAACACTCAACATAATCAGTGGAGATAAGAAAGAAAACCATGGTAAGTCTTGAGCTTTACGGNCATCCCAAACTCATTTCCACACCTAAAATCATCAGTTTCATAAGAAAACTTGAGATCTTCACACCCTCTCAAGCTCAAAATCGAGAAAAACACAATGCCTAGGGTTAAGCTTCCTGCAAGGCGTAATCCACCAATAAGCCAGGAACCTAACTTTGTAGAAGAAGTGACTGAGGAGAGAGAGGGGAGGCAAAGGAGGAAGAGATATGATCGAACAAGGTTACCTAGTGCACTCAAGGCTAAATGGTATGAGAATTTTTTCTAAAACCATGCTATAGTTTGTGGAAGGGATGTAGTTGTTACTGACTTTGCGGAATTCGGAATTTTGGAGGAAATGGAGAAGAGGGAATGAGTGTGGTTTTTGAGAAATGGTGGGGATGCCGTTGTTGACTTGGTGAGGGAGTTCTACTCCAATGTCGAGATCATCAATGGTGCCATCCAGACATACATGAAGGGCACCCACATTGATGTTGATGAGGTGTATATTTTGGAGGTAAGGAAAGAGGTGCCTTGGGTGCAAAACCCAACTTACCCACCAAAAAAGAATGTTGAATTGGATAGGGTTAGGAAAGAATTGACTGGGATGGTTGACTTTTCATAGAGAGGGAGGAGATTTTTGAAACAAGGAGAGCTCACCGACAAGTACAAAATACTAAATTTGATTGCGGTGTCTAACCTAGCCCCCATTGGAAGGAAAAATGAGATTTTGCCCGAGATAGCTCACTTGCTCTATGCATTGGGAAAAGGGCATAGCATCGACCTCCCCTCATTGATTCTAAGTGGAATGAAGAAGGGGTGTGATGCAGAAAAGAGTGCACTCCCTTTTGGCACTTGGGTTACTGAGATATGCACTGATAATGGGGTCAGGGTGAGGCCTGAAATGGAAGTTCAAAAGCCAATGGGGCCATTAAACAAAGGCTCTTTCAAGAGAAGCCAAGGGCATAAAGGCACCCCAACAGCAAGACAAGAGGTGCCACTGACCCAGGGAGTTGATGAGATAGAAGACGAACTTGATGCAGAGGAGGAGAGGGAGTTAGAGAGAGAACAGATGCAGACACAGGAGGAGGCAGTCACTAGCACCCACAGATCAATATGAGATATTATGCTTGGCATCGAGGCCAACCAAGCCAAGATTCTCCGACAGCAGGATGAGATTCTTGGCTATTTGAGGGGTGGGCCTGGTGGTGCTAGTGGCGCTGGTGGAGATGGAGGAGAGAATTGAGATGATTATTTATGTTCTTAAGGGGGAGTGGTAAATTTCTGTCCTTGTTTGGGGTTGTTTGTTGTTTCTTCTTTGAATAGTTTTTGGGAAATTTATGTAGTATTGTGGAGGGGTTTCTTTTTGATAATTCTTGTGGATTTTTATTTCTTTTGTGATTTTTGGGGATATTTTGTAGATGATGGTGGATATTTGTGATTATTGTGGATATTTGTACTTATGGGGGATGTTTATTTCTTTTTAGAGTTGATTGTAGATAGTTGAAGTTCTGTTTTGAATGAATGAATTGAATCATTGACATTATTGTAGACACATTATCCTTTATGGAATGAATGATTCAGTTTATCACTTTTATTTGTTTAAAATGCATTTATAGGATTAGCATTCTAATTCTTGTTAATAACGAAATCGATGTGGATGTTAAGATTGCTTGTGAAAATGATGAAGCACGTGATCGGTTTGACACCTTAACTTAACAACCAAGACGTAAAACCTCATTTTTTGGAACCTCGATACTATCTCTATGATTTAATTGTCAAATGTACATCAGCATGTGCTATTCTTGAGGTATATGGTGATCAAACTCGAAAATGGAATCGCTATATAATTAACATTCGTCATAACACTCAACATAATCAGTGGAGATAAGAAAGAAAACCATGGTAAGTCTTGAGCTTTACGGTGCTTTTGAGAGGATATCAACAATTACTCAAAGTAAGCTCTTTCACTTCTGATCTCTTTCAGTAAGCTCATTAAACTTGCTTTGATTGATGCAACTAAAGTGATCTATTTTCATAACCCACAGGGAACTTTTGCATACATATATACATGTGCACATACTTGAGAAAGTATCTTAGGCCATCTTTGGTTTGACTTTGAGCCTTAGCTAATTCTTTTACAAAATTATATCCCTAGTCAACAATGCTTGAGCCTTAAATGAATGAATTCTTTTTCAAAAAAAACTCGTGTAATGACCAAGCCACAAAAGCATACATTTACCATGCTTNAAAACCATGCTATAGTTTGTGGAAGGGATGTAGTTGTTACTGACTTTGCGGAATTCGGAATTTTGGAGGAAATGGAGAAGAGGGAATGAGTGTGGTTTTTGAGAAATGGTGGGGATGCCGTTGTTGACTTGGTGAGGGAGTTCTACTCCAATGTCGAGATCATCAATGGTGCCATCCAGACATACATGAAGGGCACCCACATTGATGTTGATGAGGTGNAAACTCGTGTAATGACCAAGCCACAAAAGCATACATTTACCATGCTTTGCTATCAAATTTCTTGCACCCTCTTGCAAATCAATATGATACAGAAAGGCAAGAAAAATAGAAATGAAAAAGGTGGCTACTATTCAATAAAAGAAAACTCAGTGGAGCCAGCCAANAAGGAAAGAGGTGCCTTGGGTGCAAAACCCAACTTACCCACCAAAAAAGAATGTTGAATTGGATAGGGTTAGGAAAGAATTGACTGGGATGGTTGACTTTTCATAGAGAGGGAGGAGATTTTTGAAACAAGGAGAGCTCACCGACAAGTACAAAATACTAAATTTGATTGCGGTGTCTAACCTAGCCCCCATTGGAAGGAAAAATGAGATTTTGCCCGAGATAGCTCACTTGCTCTATGCATTGGGAAAAGGGCATAGCATCGACCTCCCCTCATTGATTCTAAGTGGAATGAAGAAGGGGTGTGATGCAGAAAAGAGTGCACTCCCTTTTGGCACTTGGGTTACTGAGATATGCACTGATAATGGGGTCAGGGTGAGGCCTGAAATGGAAGTTCAAAAGCCAATGGGGCCATTAAACAAAGGCTCTTTCAAGAGAAGCCAAGGGCATAAAGGCACCCCAACAGCAAGACAAGAGGTGCCACTGACCCAGGGAGTTGATGAGATAGAAGACGAACTTGATGCAGAGGAGGAGAGGGAGTTAGAGAGAGAACAGATGCAGACACAGGAGGAGGCAGTCACTAGCACCCACAGATCAATATGAGATATTATGCTTGGCATCGAGGCCAACCAAGCCAAGATTCTCCGACAGCAGGATGAGATTCTTGGCTATTTGAGGGGTGGGCCTGGTGGTGCTAGTGGCGCTGGTGGAGATGGAGGAGAGAATTGAGATGATTATTTATGTTCTTAAGGGGGAGTGGTAAATTTCTGTCCTTGTTTGGGGTTGTTTGTTGTTTCTTCTTTGAATAGTTTTTGGGAAATTTATGTAGTATTGTGGAGGGGTTTCTTTTTGATAATTCTTGTGGATTTTTATTTCTTTTGTGATTTTTGGGGATATTTTGTAGATGATGGTGGATATTTGTGATTATTGTGGATATTTGTACTTATGGGGGATGTTTATTTCTTTTTAGAGTTGATTGTAGATAGTTGAAGTTCTGTTTTGAATGAATGAATTGAATCATTGACATTATTGTAGACACATTATCCTTTATGGAATGAATGATTCAGTTTATCACTTTTATTTGTTTAAAATGCATTTATAGGATTAGCATTCTAATTCTTGTTAATAACGAAATAGATGTGGATGTTAAGATTGCTTGTGAAAATGATGAAGCACGTGATCGGTTTGACACCTTAACTTAACAACCAAGACGTAAAACCTCATTTTTTGGAACCTCGATACTATCTCTATGATTTAATTGTCAAATGTACATCAGCATGTGCTATTCTTGAGGTATATGGTGATCAAACTCGAAAATGGAATCGCTATATAATTAACATTCGTCATAACACTCAACATAATCAGTGGAGATAAGAAAGAAAACCATGGTAAGTCTTGAGCTTTACGGTGCTTTTGAGAGGATATCAACAATTACTCAAAGTAAGCTCTTTCACTTCTGATCTCTTTCAGTAAGCTCATTAAACTTGCTTTGATTGATGCAACTAAAGTGATCTATTTTCATAACCCACAGGGAACTTTTGCATACATATATACATGTGCACATACTTGAGAAAGTATCTTAGGCCATCTTTGGTTTGACTTTGAGCCTTAGCTAATTCTTTTACAAAATTATATCCCTAGTCAACAATGCTTGAGCCTTAAATGAATGAATTCTTTTTCAAAAAAAACTCGTGTAATGACCAAGCCACAAAAGCATACATTTACCATGCTTTGCTATCAAATTTCTTGCACCCTCTTGCAAATCAATATGATACAGAAAGGCAAGAAAAATAGAAATGAAAAAGGTGGCTACTATTCAATAAAAGAAAACTCAGTGGAGCCAGCCAAAAGAAAAAAAAGATACTGTGAGACAGGGAATTGCCAAGAAAGTGAAAAATGGGAAAAATGAAAGAAAGAAATCCCATTCCCAAGCAAAATTTTGAGAAACTAGAAGGAGGTGTGCAACATTGCGTAAAAAGATAGACTTTGATCACCATTGATGTTATTTCACTAGCCACTAACCTTTGGCCCCAGTACAACCTACAAAAAGCCGTTGGTGATCTCAAGTGTGATGCATGTGTATTGTCTACTACAAGTGGGGTGTGTTAACAAAAATTTCTTTATTTACATCAATATTCTTCCATGAGATTTTTTGATTGGCCATCTTCTGATAACATGCCCCTTTTGAGAGATAAGTCACTATAATCAGAGCGATTTGTGTTGCTAAGAGCATTCCGAAAAAGGTTNGGGCCATTAAACAAAGGCTCTTTCAAGAGAAGCCAAGGGCATAAAGGCACCCCAACAGCAAGACAAGAGGTGCCACTGACCCAGGGAGTTGATGAGATAGAAGACGAACTTGATGCAGAGGAGGAGAGGGAGTTAGAGAGAGAACAGATGCAGACACAGGAGGAGGCAGTCACTAGCACCCACAGATCAATNTTATTTTCCTAAAAACTTCACTCTTATACTAATTATGCATGGGGTCTTTCGACTATGCCCCTTTTGAGAGATAAGTCACTATAATCAAAGCGATTTGTTTTGTTAAGAGCATTTTGAGAAAGGTTTGTGAAATCAAAGCTATCTATGGAAGGTGGAAAAAGGAGAATGATTGTTATATACCNGCAGAGGAGGAGAGGGAGTTAGAGAGAGAACAGATGCAGACACAGGAGGAGGCAGTCACTAGCACCCACAGATCAATATGAGATATTATGCTTGGCATCGAGGCCAACCAAGCCAAGATTCTCCGACAGCAGGATGAGATTCTTGGCTATTTGAGGGGTGGGCCTGGTGGTGCTAGTGGCGCTGGTGGAGATGGAGGAGAGAATTGAGATGATTATTTATGTTCTTAAGGGGGAGTGGTAAATTTCTGTCCTTGTTTGGGGTTGTTTGTTGTTTCTTCTTTGAATAGTTTTTGGGAAATTTATGTAGTATTGTGGAGGGGTTTCTTTTTGATAATTCTTGTGGATTTNTTGAGTGTCCCAACGACCATGATGCTAATTCATTTTTAGTTAGCAATCTTACATACACATTTGTTTGACTAAGTTTGTTGGTAGCTTCATTGAAAACCCTCACGAGACAACACTCGTCCACTAGGGTAAACCAAGCGATTCAACGGCTTGTTGCATAAGCTAAATGCAACTGGATGACCTACAAAAAAAGGCATTAGAAATGGATTTGCATTTGATTTATGTTATATTACTAAGACTAGCAATATTTAGGCTNATTTTTGCATAGAGTAAGTACCAATGGAAAAGAAATGAAGGGGATAAGTCACGATTTAGGGTTGAGTGTCCCAACGACCATGATGCTAATTTATTTTTAGTCAGTAATCTTACACACACATTTGTTCAACTGAAGTTTGTGGGTAGCTTCACTTAAAACCTTCACGAGACAATANGATATTTGTACTTATGGGGGATGTTTATTTCTTTTTAGAGTTGATTGTAGATAGTTGAAGTTCTNTTTATTTTTAGTCAGTAATCTTACACACACATTTGTTCAACTGAAGTTTGTGGGTAGCTTCACTTAAAACCTTCACGAGACAATACTCGTCCACTAGGGTAAACCTAGCGGTTCAACGACTTGTTGCATAAGCTAAATGCAACTGGATGACCTACAAAAAAAGGCATTAGAAATGGATTTGCATTTGATTTATGTTATATTACTAAGACTAGCAATATTTAGGCTGGGGGTGTGATTAGTACTTAAATGTAGCATATTATTATGCCTTTTTAAGACTAATTGTACTTTGATGGAGTTCCAATAAGGATATTTTAGGTTCTAAAGTGAACAAGGGCTCGAGGGCAACAAAAGTCACGCTTGAATGCCGCACCAGCACATTAGGGAATGAAATTGGAGAGGCTAGGAACAAAGCAAGAACGTTTGAATGCCAAATCACATTCGAATGTCCATTTGAACTATGACAAAACCAGCNGATGTGGATGTTAAGATTGCTTGTGAAAATGATGAAGCACGTGATCGGTTTGACACCTTANAATGGATTTGCATTTTATTTATGTTATATTACTAGAGACTAGCAATATTTAGGCTGGGGGTGTGATTAGTAGTTAAATGTAGCAAATTATTGTGTCTTTTCAAGACTAATTGTACTTTGATGGAGTTCAAGTAAGGATATTTCGGATTCTGAAGTGAACAAGGGCTCAAGGGCAACAAAAGTCACGCTTGAATGTCGCACCAACACATTAGGGAGTGAAATTGGAGAGGCTGGGAACAAAGCAAGAACGTTCAAACACTAAATCACGTTCAAACGTCTATTTGAACTACTACAAGACCATCTTGCTGAGACAGTGTGTTGCAATCAAGTAGAGGACCCTGAGGTACTTGAGTACCACGTTCGAACGCCAACTAACTTTCAAATGTCCACTTGAGTTGATTGAAGGCAGACTGATGAGACATGGCGTGTTGCAGCAAACAAAGGAGGACTCTGAAGCACTTGAGTACCACGTTCGAACGCCATTCAACGCTCGAACGCCCCTTGGAATCAACTGAAGAACAGACTTCTACATAGAGTGTGAAAATGAACTTTGACAGAAGACCACTTGAGTGGAAAAGGTCAGGCCCCATCTGGCGTTCGAACGCTTATAAGGCAAGACCAGAAGAAACGTTCAAACGTGAGAAAACGTTCGAGCATCCCTAAAGCAAAATAGAAGAAAACGTTTGAATGTCGATTCACGTTCAAACATCCTCTACAGACTGCCTGTAGAGTAGTTGGTTTCCATGGCCTGTAAACACTATTCACTCATCCCCTCTTATCTCCCACCCCTCCCCTTTCTTGCTTATAAATATTCTCATGTTGGGAGCTTCAATGGCATCATTTTCCTTGCAAAAATAGTGAGCTTTTCTTCTTAGCAATTTTTCTTCTTTTGTAAATTAGAAAGTTAGTTTGTATACATTGCTTGTTTCATTTTAGTATCAACCATGATGGAGGCTTAGACTCCCCTTGTAGTTGAAGTCTTTCATTTATTTATGTTAAGTCTTTACATTTATGTTGTGACAACCATGATGGATGCTTAGACTCCCCTTGTAGTTTTCCTTGCTTTTATTTACAAGTATCAAGAGAGATAGCTTATCTTTTGGTTGTGGTGGAAACCCTCCAAAAGTAAGTAGCTTTCTTCTACTTTTATTGTTCATGTATTTCACTTCCATTGCTTGAGCATCCTTCTTTCTTAGAATAGTGAAACTCTTCCACTTTTCTAGAGCTTTACCAAAGCTGTGAAGGGTGGAAAGTGATTCACTTATTCTTCATTGAAGATAAGCTCTTTGTTTAGTTTGCTTCACTTAGTAGCTCCTNCAGCCTGCTGAGACAGTGTGTTGCAATCAAGCACCAGGACCCTGAGGTACTTGAGTACCACGTTCGAATGCCAACTAACATTCGAACGTCCACTTGAGTTGATTGAAAGCCAGACTGATGAGACATGGCATGTTGCAGCAAACAAAGGAGGACTCTAAAGAACTTGAGTACCACGTTCGAACACCATTCAACATTCGAACGTCCCTTGGAATCAATTGCAGAACAGACTTCTGCATAGAGTGTGAAAATGAACTTTGACAAAAGACCATTTGAGTGTAAAGGTCAGGCCCCTTCTGGCTTTCGAATGCTTATAAAGCAAGACTAGAAGAAACGTTAAAACGTCAGACAACGTTTGAATGTCACTAAAGAAAAACANGAGTACCACGTTCGAACGCCAACTAACTTTCAAATGTCCACTTGAGTTGATTGAAGGCAGACTGATGAGACATGGCGTGTTGCAGCAAACAAAGGAGGACTCTGAAGCACTTGAGTACCACGTTCGAACGCCATTCAACGCTCGAACGCCCCTTGGAATCAACTGAAGAACAGACTTCTACATAGAGTGTGAAAATGAACTTTGACAGAAGACCACTTGAGTGGAAAAGGTCAGGCCCCATCTGGCGTTCGAACGCTTATAAGGCAAGACCAGAAGAAACGTTCAAACGTGAGAAAACGTTCGAGCATCCCTAAAGCAAAATAGAAGAAAACGTTTGAATGTCGATTCACGTTCAAACATCCTCTACAGACTGCCTGTAGAGTAGTTGGTTTCCATGGCCTGTAAACACTATTCACTCATCCCCTCTTATCTCCCACCCCTCCCCTTTCTTGCTTATAAATATTCTCATGTTGGGAGCTTCAATGGCATCATTTTCCTTGCAAAAATAGTGAGCTTTTCTTCTTAGCAATTTTTCTTCTTTTGTAAATTAGAAAGTTAGTTTGTATACATTGCTTGTTTCATTTTAGTATCAACCATGATGGAGGCTTAGACTCCCCTTGTAGTTGAAGTCTTTCATTTATTTATGTTAAGTCTTTACATTTATGTTGTGACAACCATGATGGATGCTTAGACTCCCCTTGTAGTTTTCCTTGCTTTTATTTACAAGTATCAAGAGAGATAGCTTATCTTTTGGTTGTGGTGGAAACCCTCCAAAAGTAAGTAGCTTTCTTCTACTTTTATTGTTCATGTATTTCACTTCCATTGCTTGAGCATCCTTCTTTCTTAGAATAGTGAAACTCTTCCACTTTTCTAGAGCTTTACCAAAGCTGTGAAGGGTGGAAAGTGATTCACTTATTCTTCATTGAAGATAAGCTCTTTGTTTAGTTTGCTTCACTTAGTAGCTCCTCTACTTGGAGGGATGAGTATCACTCACTTTTCTAGCTTTGCCAAGGCCATGAAGAGTGAGTAGTTCCTCATTCGCTATTTAGTAAAAGGTGATGAATATATAAATATTATCTACAAGTTATGTTTTGAAACTCCTGTATGCTTTAATGCTTTATATTCCACTTGCTCATTGGATGATTGAATGCATCTAGCAAAGTTGAGATACTTTGTATAACCAAGGGCTCCTTCTATGATACGAATGACTGCTGCATAGAAAGACTCTTTGGTTCATGGCAAGTACCCTGACTAGCCTTTCATGACAACCTTTTAGTCTGCACTATTATTGCGCTTTATTCAAAGGATGGACCATTACTGCCATGGTTGGATGCCTTGTTGAAACACTTGCTTATTTGTAGACGGATTAAGTCTCAGCACAAATAATTCTTGTAAACTTCTAGAAAGGCATCGAAATCATGTACTTAATTCTCACAGTCCATCTTTGTCTTCCGATTAACTTGCTGTTGACACGGGAGTTAATTGAGTTATAAAGTACAAACATAACAAGTCATGATCCTCGAACTAAAGGGTGGCTGTTACATTTTGAGAATCTTATATTTTGTCTAGAAAACTCTTGAAAAGAATCATCTATTCTATTCAGGAAACCCCACCACTCCAAACTCTCAAAATTTCCAGTTACTTGGTCTCTATTATTGCTTACTTCAAAACACCAATCATAGTCCCCTGTGGATTTGACTTTGGGCTTAACTGGATTATTACTACAACTTGACTGCCTGTACTTGGGTGTACACATTTCGGATCAAGTCAGTCTCTCTTGGATTAGCCAACTTAAACTCTAGATACTCATGATAAAAGGAAAGACAAACATAATGTAAAGAGACATAATGAAGAAATGAAACATGAAACTTAAATTAATGCAAGAAATCTTAAACTATGAAGAAAAAATATTCAATACCCATTTTAAAAGTTGAAATGAACAAAGCTTGAATACAACAATGGTAGAAACTAAGATACTCAACTAGACTTGCAAAACACTTGAGATAAATGACATTAAAAGTAAATAATGAAGCTTACAAAAGTATTAAAGAAGATTAAAAGTGAAATGTGTGGAAGAAATGCAAAAATCTAAGCTTTTATATCTAACTATTCATCTTCTTCCTTGGAGCTTTCTAAGCTTAGGTAGCCTCCCCGTCAAAATCTTGTGGAATGATAAATATATGGTGAAGGAGTGATGCATTTTCATCCATGAGGCTCCCCTAGCCCGTGAGAGCAGACCTCCCATCAATGGGAGGTGATTTGATGCATTGGATAGGCTAGTAACAGCTTAGCCTACAACCATTATGGCTGCCCCCTTCTCTCCCATCTTCATCAATGCCATTGCCTCCAAAGTTTTCAACTAGGGTGTAGGAGGCATGTAAATGTGTAAGGGATGACAGGGGACAGGTGATAGAATCAATGGTGGGACCCCCAAGCAAGTGGGGGCCTGAGTTGCAGGTGTTCTGGGCAAAACCTACTGGTAGGTTTTGGCTACTGGAGTAAAACCTACCAGTTTTTGAAGAATTGTCATAACCTTTGATACAACTGTCCGATTGAGCTAAATTTTGATAAAATATAGAGGCCATCCAGATCTACAAATTTTATGTTTTGTACATTTTCAGATTCAAAGTGGATCATGATAAAAAAAGGAGGAAAACCGAGGTACTTCTACCAAATGGTGCGAGTGCTGGTGCCTATGTTACCAAGCACCGATACCTCCTTGATTTATTTCACTTTTAAGCCTCCAAATTCTCATCTAATGGGTCCATGTCTTCACCACTCATCCACACTTAGTTGCAAGGTTCCAAAATACATGATTTACGCTATAACCTGTAACATCAAAATTTTAATATTATTCATAAATTCGGCTAACTCTAAGTAATTAAATGCAAAGTTAAGTTAAAATGCATGTAATGAGGCTGTCAAATATGAAATATTATGTGTTCATTAGTGCTGAAGAGAAGGTGGAGTCGAAGATGGACATGTGTGTAGGGATTCTGAAGAGGTTGTTTGAGAATGCTTTCCTAGGAATGGAATTTCGAAGGGGGGATTGCTATGCCAACTTCTATTTCTACTCCTACTCTTGTCGCTAGCCTAGGATATGAGCCTATTGTTGGCATAGAGAGCAGTGAGCAAGATGACACCTTTAAGGAGGATGATGGTGATGAGAGTGATGATGAGGAGGGGGATGCTTCTGATTGACCAGTGGAACTATCTTTATACTTTTCTATTTATTTTGAATTATCTTGTCCAATTAGTGTATAGGTTTTAGAAGAACCTTAGATGTTTCTTTTAGGTAGTGATGGCCTCGTCAAAGAACCCTTAGGTAGAAGGCTATTAAATTTTGTCCTTTTGTGCCCAAAAGCACAATGAATATATGCATTAAGTCTTTTTGAATGCAATGCTATGCCATTTATTCTTTAAGTATATTCATTTTCTTTGATGAAATTTGTTATGATTGAATATGTTTTGAAATTTATAATATAATGTTAAGAATTTGTATTTTTGTTTATTTTCGGTTTACTGAGGGACTACCAAGTCTAAGTTGGGGGGCGTGATGAGCATAATATTGTATATTATAAGTCTCATATCATCCATCTTTGTTATATTAGTTAATTAATTCACTTTTTTTTAGTTTATTTTTGTATTTTATGGAGGAAATTGGTGTTTGCGGGTGAATGATAAGCACAAAGCATTGCATATTTTATGTACTTGTACATCCTTTTTACACTTGCTTTTGCAGTTAAAATGAGCAAAATTGCAATGTTCGAGCTTTTAATGTAGTTTTGGTATGTTTACAGGTTAAGAGGTTCAAATGGTGCTTGTTAGGCTATATCATAATGCTTGAGTATACTGGAGATGAGGTGGAGGCTTGATGTTTGCTTGAAAGGTGGAGGAACCAAAAATTTTGCAAAATAAGGAAAAACCTACCAGTACTACTGGTAGGTTTTGGCTACTGGACCTGCACCTATTGCAAAGCTACCAGTATTTTTTGCCTACTAGAGTAAAACCTACCAGTAGGTTTTCCACAATCTACCAGTAGGTTTTACTAACGCAGGACAGATTCTGCATCTCAAGCTCTGCAACTTTGGGGGTTCCACCATTGGGTCTCCCACTCGTCCCTGACACTTCTTACACACAAGACACCCCCTTTTCACCCTTGATTAGACGTTTGGATGCTTGGAAATAAATGAAGAAAGAGAGAATGGGTGAACCTAGGTGTGCAGCTAGGCCTGCACTAGCCTGTTCAACCCATCCTTTTCAGGCCCCTATTTATTAGGATCACATCACAGAGGCTAGGGAAGACTCCATGGACATTTTGGAAGGCTCCAATTTTGATTATTATTCAATATACATTGTAATATAGAGAGAGAAGCTTAGAGGTTCCAAGGAAGAAGATGAATAGTGCTAGAGAGAGAAGTGAATATTTTTGCATTTTCTGCCATACATTGCCTTGTAATCTATTGTAAGACTTGATTAAGCTTTGTTTTAATGTATTTAATGTCATTATTACAAGCACATTTCAATTTTATTCCTTCATTTTGGATTTCACCATTAATGCATTCAAGTTCTTCATTTTCAAGTTTTCAAATGGGCCTTAAATGCACTTGCCTATAGTTTATGTTTTTTTGCATTAATTTAGCTCCAATCCTCATTCCTTTACAATGTCTTTCCATTACATTATTGTACTTGCTTTTAAGTATGAGTAGCCAAGCTTTTAAGTTGGCTAATCCAAGGGATACCTCCTCTTGGGTATGCCATTTCAACTCATTTTCTTTCTCCCTCATAGTGTACGTCGATTCGGTTTGACTGGGTTGAGTGTGGACGTGGTTGTGAGTCTTTGATATCCCGTAGAATTGTCACAGGATATGCTTGGATCCTCATCTCCATTTTAATCCCTCACTTTCCACGAATCAATCGAACATCTAGACACCATTGGGGGAAGGTCTCGAGTTGAGTTGGCATTCCCATTGGAATGAACCCTTCGGATTAGCCAACACTTATTTCCCTTTTAATTTTTCTTTCACAAACAACAAATCACTAAGCTCAAACAACAAAGAATTTTACATTTTCCATTTTCACTAGAATCACCTTCAACACGATTCACCTCATTCCCTAAGGAGACGACCTTGGAATATGATTTCCAAGTAAAACACGACACACAAAAGTGTCTTTGTGCTTGGGGATCATTTTTGTTCACACACACACACGCACGCAGACATTTCATTCCACCATTATTTTGTTTTCCCATTTCTTGCATCATTCCGAGGGAGAGTGACACTCCCCCATTCCTATAAGCCTTACACACATTGAGGGATGATGTGCGGAGATTAGGGAGTATGATGGAAACCATCAAGCATTTTTGGCGCCTTTGCTGGGGAAGGTAAGTGTTGAATTTAGAAGGTGATTTTTGGATAGCGGAGGTAAGTCCCATGAATTTCATCATGGGTTGAGGTACGTTGATCCTTGTACATACTTTTGTTGTTTATATTTTCATTTATAGATAGTTTGTTGTATGTGGGGACGGGACAAACAAAACCGATTGGTTAGACAACCCTTAGGCCCCAGCATGAACATTGACCAAGACCCACCCGAAGATGTGGGTGATAATTTTGAGAATGTAGATGCCAATCCAAACATGCAAAGATGAGGGGGAGTGCAAGAACCTAGAATGGTCAATCCATGAATGCAATTCCTCCTTCTTGTGAATAAAGGAAACAACATCCAAATTGAGCCTCCGGTGAGATCAATGAGGGATTAACTTCAACCCACAAGAAGCACCACACCCTCATGCATCCTCTTACCGGTCCAAGCTCATCTCTTCCTAGTTAAGCTAGAAATGTTGCAACTACTCCCTAGTTTCCACGGAATTGAAATGGAAAACCCTTATTTGCTCATAAAGGAGTTCGAGGAAATAGTTGCAACCTTCCTCACCAATTATGGTATGGAAGACATAGGTAGAATGAAATTGTTCCCCTTTTCCCTGAAAGATAAGGCAAAAACATGGTTTAATTCCTTGAAGCCTCGATCCATTACATCTGGGACTCAAATTCCCTCCGAGTTTTTAAACAAATTTTTTTTGGTGCCTAAAACCACTGATCTTAAAAAGCAAATTCAAAATTTTTTGGAGAAATCCAATGAGCAATTCTACCAATGTTGGGATTGTTACAAGGAATTGCTACAATCCATTCCACACTATTGGGATTGTTACCGATGTACCAATGTCTTTTCCTCAAGAGAGTAGTCAAGATCATGGGGGAGGGATGTATGACTTGAGAGACCGGGAATACTTGCTTTCAAAAATTTATAAGTTGTCTAGGACAGTTGAGAGTCTTGAGGTCAATAGGAGGCATGAGGTGTCCAATGTTTCAAAGACCAAGGAGTCTTGTTCAATTTGTGAGAGTGTGGAGCATTCCATATCGGAGTGCCCCAACATTCTAGCACTTAAGGAAGTGTACCACGAGCAAGTTAATGCCTTTAATCAATCGAGACAATCATTCTCTCCGAATTCACACACTTACAATTCGGATTGGGCAATCACCCAAGCTTTAGTTAGAGAAATGAGAATCCTACTCCTAATGGGTTTAACACTTATACACCTCCCATGCCTACTAAACAAGGTCAATACCAAGTCACTACCAAGGCCAAGGGCATGCATCTATCCCCCAATACCCCCAGTCCAATCCGCAAGGGTATTCATCGAATCCACCCCTACAAAATTTCTCCCAAAGTCCACCTCCCCAAAGTTTTCCCCAACAAGAGTCATCGAATCGTCCCACCTACCAACCTCCCCATAAGAGGAATTTGGAGGATGTGCTTTACAATTTCATCCAAAGTCAAACCGTCTTTAACAACAAAATTTCAGCTCAACTCACAAAAATTACCAATCAAATAGGGTTATCACAATAAGAGAAGGGGAAATTCCCCGCTCAACCCCAAGAGAACTGAAAGGGCCAACATGCGATTGAGGCATCTGAGCCCACCAAAGAGAGTTGTGAGCAACTCAAGGCGGTCACCACCCTTCATAGTGGCAAACAAATTGATATGACCGTTGTGCCAAAGGTCTCTCCCAAGGCCATATTGCCAAAAGAAAAAGAGACCAAGGGTGGCACTAAAGGGGGTCAGGTGAGTAATGAGGTGGGTGAGAAAGAAAAATTGGTTGATGAAAGTGTGCTTGCTTCCCCCATGCCTGCTTCTTTTCCTAATTGTTTGAAGCCACTCGTCAAGGTGGCTAATTATGTTGATATACTTGAGGTATTTAAGAAGGTAAGGATCAACATTCCACTCCTTGATGCCATTAAGGAAATCCCATCTTTTGCAAAGATATTGAAGGATTTGTGCACCGTGAAGCGGAGACTATATGTGAACAATAAGGCATTCCTTACTGAGTAAGTGAGCTCAATCTTGAGGACCAACACCCCACCAAAAGTTCAAGGATCCCGGATGCCCTACCATTGCCATAACAATTAGGAATTACTGGGTGGAGCAAGCTATCCTTGATTTGGGGGCAAGTGTTAACCTCCTTCCATGCTTAGTGTACCAACAACTCCAGCTTAAAGAGTTGAAGCCAACTCCAATCACCCTTTAGCTGGTAGATCGTAGCATCCAAACACTGATTAGTAGTTAAAATTAGCATATCACCATGCCTTTTTAAGACTAATTATAATTTGATGGAGTTTAAATGATGGCATTTCAAGTCCTAAAGTGAACAAGGGCTAAAGGGCAACAAATATCAAACTTGAATGTAGCACCATCATATTGGGGGACAAAATTGGAAAAGTTTGGAACAAAGCAAGAATGTTCGAACGCCCACTCACGTTCGAACATTCACTTGAATTATTTGAAGATCATAATGCTGAGACATGGCATGTTGCATTTAAGAAGGAAAATGTTGAGGTACTTGAGTACCACGTTCGAGCATCCAAACACGTTCAAACGTTCTCCTCCACTATTGAGGACCAAGCTAATGAGTGCAAGGTAGCAGTTCAAGACATGTGGAAGTAGATCTCCAAAAGAACATAGGCCACTTGAGTGGGGAATTCAGACTACATCACGATGTTCAAACACCCATCAAGCAAAGACAGTAACAATGTTCGAATGCCAAACAATGTTTGAATGTCATCCCAATATAGGCTACAGAGTGGATGGCTTTCACAAGGACTTTCAAGGCCCGACACTATTCTTTCACACCCTCTTGGCCCCTCCTTCTTGCCTATAAATACTCCCCTTGTGGGAGTTTCAAAGGGGAGTTGGATTGGCACTCGACCAACATTTTCTTAGCTTGTTATAGAATTAGTCTTAGACTTAGGCTTTGAATTACTTGTGAAAAGGAAGGTAGATCACCTTTTGGTTGTGGTGGAAACTGACTTGATCCACAATGTGTACACCCAAGTGTAGGCGGTCAAGTTGTAGTAATAATCCGGTTAAGTTCGGAGTCGAATCCACATGAAACTATAATTGGTGGTTTGAAGTAAGCAATAATAGAGACCATGTGACTGGAAATTTTGAGAATTTGGAGTGGTGGGATTTCTTGAATAGAATAGAAGATTCTTTTCAAGAGTTTTCTAGACAAAATATAAGATAAATTTAAATGTAAAACAGTCACCCTTTAGCTTGAGGATCAGAACATGTGGTTAATCGTCCGGTTTATTATACTTGTATTTTATAACTCAACAACAAGTTAATCGAAAGATAAAGATAGACTGTAAGAATTAAGCATATGATTCTGATGCCTTTCTAGAAGTGGACAAGAATTACCTGTGCCGAGATTTAACCCGTCTACAAACGAGCAAATGTTTCTACAAAGCATCCAACCATGGCATTAATGTTCCATTCTTTAGATAAAGCACGATAATAGTGAAGATTGAAATGTATCATGCAGATATCACCTAGGTACATGCCTTAAACCAACAGGTTTTTCCATGCAAGAGTAATCCGTGACATAGAAAGGACCCATGGTTAGACAAGGTACCTTAGCCTTGCTAGATACATTCAACCATTCAATGAACAAGTGAAATATAAAGCATTAAAGCATAAATGAATTGCACAAATATAATTCCTGGATAAATTCTACATATTCATCTCCTCTTGCTAAAGAGTGAATGAAGAACTACTTACTTTTCATGGCTTGTATAAAGCTAGAAAAGTGAGTGATGCTCATCCCTCCAAGTAGAGAACTTACAAAGTAAAGTACAATAAATGAGGAGTTGATCTTCACCAAAGAATAAGTGAATCACATTCCACCCTTCACGGCTTTGGTAAAGCTCTAGAAAAGTGGAAGAGTTTCACTCCTCTAAGGAAGAAGGAAGCTCAAACAATGGAAGTGAAATAAAGTAGAAGAAAGCTAGTTACTTTTGGAGTGTTTCCACCACAACCAGAAGATGAGTTATCTCTCTTGATACTTGTAAAGAAAAGGAAGTACAACTACAAGGCGAGTCTAAGCCTCCATCATGGTTGTCATAACATGAATGTAAAGACTTAGCACAAGTAAATAAAAGACTTCAAATACAAGGGGAGTCTAAGCCTCCATCATAGTTGATACAAATGCAAAATGAAAACATAAACAAGAAATGTACAAGAACTAGCTCTCTACCCTACTTTTTAAGAGAAAAGGATTTTTTAGTTGAAGCTCCCACAATGGGGCTATTTGTAGGCAAGGAAGAGGAAGGAGGGTGAAGGAATAGTATTTGTCACCCAAGTCCAAGTGAAAAGCCAACAACTCTACCGCCAATCAATGAGGAACATTAACACGTGATCTATCGTTCGAACGTTGTGCCTGTTTTTGCTTTAAGAGCGTTCGAATGCCAGATGGGGTCTAAACCCCCCCCCCCCACTCAAGTGGCCTGTGGTCTCTGTAATGATTACTTCCATACTTCTTGAACAACTTTGGCCCCGCACTCAGAAACTTGGTCCTCAGTAACTCATGACAACGTTTGAACGTGGAGTGGCGTTCAAACGTTGTACTCAAGTACTTCTGTGGTTCTGTTTTCTTTGCTGCAACACTTCAGCTGGTCTTAGTAGTCTAGTCTTCTTAGGTTTCCAAAGCACGTTTGAACGTGAGAGGGTGTTTGAACGTGGTACTCAAGTACCTCAGCATTTTCCCTTTTTTGAATGCAACACATCATGTCTCAGCAGCCTGGTCCTCAATCACTTTAGGGGAACATTCGAACGTTGATCCACATTCGAACGTTCTTGCTTTGTCCCAAGCTATTCCAATTTTTCCCCTTTATCCACTAGTGTTACATCCAAGTGTGATATTTGTTGTCCTTGAGCTCTTGTTCACTTTAGGACCTGAAAATGTCATTACTTAAACTCTATCAAAGCACAACTAGTCCCAAAAAGGCATAGCAAAATGCTAACTTTAAGCACTAATCACACCCCCCAACCTAAATATTGCTAGTCTCTAGTAATACAACAACATTGTAAATCTATTTCTAATGCCTTTTTCGTAGGTCATCCGATTGCATTTAGCATATGCAACAAGCCGTTGAACCACTAGGTTTACCCTAATGGACGAGTGTTGTCTCGTGAGGGTTTTCAGTGAAGCTACCCACAAACTTCAGTCAAACAAGTGTGTATGTGAGATTGCTGACTAAAAAATGAACTAGCATAATGGTCGTTGGGACACTCAACCCTCAATTGTGACTTATCCCCTACTTTTTTTTTCCATTGGTATTCACTCTATGCAAAAATTAGCACCTGTTACGACAGCATTTGGAATTCCCTGAGTAGTAAGATGGTCATTCTAGAAACAAGAATTGGTATATAACAATCATTCCCCTTTTTCCACCTTCCATGGATAGCTTTGATTTCACAAACCTCTCTCGGAATGCTCTCAGCAAAACAAATCGCTCCAATTATATTGACTTATCTCTCGAAGGGCATGTGATCAGAAGATGGCTAATCGAAAAATCTCATGCACAATTAGTATAAGAGTGAAGTTTTGAGGAAAATAGATTTTACTTTGACATAATCTCATGGAAGAATATTGATGCAAATAAAGAAATTCTAGTTAACATACCCCACTTATAGTAGACTATATACATATGCATCAGACTTGAGATCACTTAGAGCTTTTCGTAGGTTGTAATGGGGCCAGAGGTCAATGGCTAATGAAATGACGTCAATGGTGATCAAAATCTATCTTTTTATGCAGTGTTGTACACCTCTTTCTAGCTTCTCGATATTTTGCCTGGGAATGGGATTTCTTTTTTTCATTTTTCCCATTTTTCACTTTCTTGGCAATTTTCTGTCTCACAGTATCTTTTCTCTTTCGGCTGTTTCCACCGATTTTCCTTTTATTGAATAGTAGCCACCATTGTCTTTGCTATTTTTCTTGCCTTTCTGTATCATATTGATTTGCAAGAGGGTGCAAGAAATTAGATAGCAAGGTATGGTAATTCTATGCTTTTGTGGCTCGATCATCACACGAGTTTTTCGAAAAAGAATTCATTCATTGAAGGCTCAAGCATGGTTGACTAGGGATATACTTTTGTAAAAGAATTAGCTAAGGCTCAAAGTCGATCTAAAGATGGCCTAAGATCCTTTCTCAAGTATGTGCATATGTACGTGTATGCAAAAGTTCCCTATGTGTTATGAAAATAGATCACTTTAGTTGCATCAATCAAAGCAAGGTTAATGAGATTGTTGAAAGCGATCGGAAGTGAAAGAGCTTACTTTGAGTAATAGTTGATATCCTCTCAAAAATCATCGTAAGGTTCAAGACATGGTTTTCTTTGTCATCTCCACTGGTTATGTCGGGTGTTTCAAGGAATGCTGGTTATATAGCGATTCCAGTTTCGAGTTTGATCACCGTGTACCTCAAGAATAGCAATTATTGATGTAAACTTGACAATTAAACCATAGAGATAGTATCAAGGTTCCAAAAAAATGAGGTTTTATGTCTTGGTAGTTAAGTTGAGGTGTCAAATTGATCATGTGCTTAGTCATTTTCACAAGCAATCTTAACATCCACATCTGCTTTATTATTTATTAACAAGAATTAAAGTACTAATCCTATACATTCATTTTAAAAAAATAAGAGAGAAAAACTAAATCATTCATATGACATGTTCACAATAATAACAATGATTTCATTCATTCAAAACAAAGCTTCAAATATCCACAAAAACAGCAAAGATAAACATCCACCAAAATAGATATCCACCATCATCTACAAAATTTCCCCAAAAATCATAAAGAAGAATCATAA
Organism: Ilex paraguariensis; assembly: GCA_963454935.2. Taxonomy (NCBI): domain Eukaryota; kingdom Viridiplantae; phylum Streptophyta; class Magnoliopsida; order Aquifoliales; family Aquifoliaceae; genus Ilex; species Ilex paraguariensis. Next base: position 1,286,864 of record CAUOFW020009501.1, read on the forward strand.
GAAGCAAAAAACATCCACAAGGATCTTCAAAGAAGAAATTTTTATCTAAGAAGAAATAGACAACAACCCCAAATCAACTTCTTCCACACAAGAACATAAATCAGTCTCTTCCCTCTCCTCCTGCTCCACTAGCTCTACTAGGTCCACCAGGCCTACCCCTCAGATAGCCATGAATCTCTTCCTGCTGTCAGAGAATCTTGTCTTGGTTGGCCTTGATCCAAGTATAATCTCTTGTAGTGATCTGTGGGTGTTGGTGCCTGCCTCCTTCTGAGTCTGCATATGTTCTCTCTCTAACTCCCTCTCCTCCTCTACATCAAGCTCGTCTTGTACCTCATCAACTCCCTGGGTCGGTGGCACCTCTTGTCTCGCCACTAGGGTGCCACTATGACTTTGGCTTCTCCTAAAATATGCCTTGTTTAGTGGCCCCATTGGCTTCTGGATCTCCATTTGTGGTTTCACCCTAACCCCGTTATCCTTGCATATCTCCGTCATGAGGGTGCCAAATGGTAGCGAATTTTGCTTCACATCACGCCCTTGCTTCATTTCATTTAAGATGAGAGAGGGGAGGTCTATACTGTGGCCTTACCCAAGAGCGTAGAGGAGGCGGGCCATTTTAGGTAGAATTTCATTCTTTCTTCCTATAGGGGCAAAATTTGCCACTGCAATCAAGTTTAGCATTTTGTATTTGTCAGTGAGCTCCCCTTGCCTACAAAATCTCTTCCCTGTCCATGAAATATCAGCTACCCCTATCAACTCCTTCCCCACAATATTCATTGCCACATTCTTTTTTGGGGGATAGGTGGGATTCAAGACTCGAAGGACCTTTCTTCTTATCTCTTATATATAATTTTCATCCTCGTCAATGTGGATTCCCCTCACATAGGTGCTTAGAGCTACATTGACTATCTCGACATTGGAGTAAAACTCCTGTACCAAGTCAATTATGGCATCCCCACCATTCTTCAAATAAAAAACCCAACCTCTCTTCTCTATCTCCGCAGTCAAACCCAATTTCACAAAATCAGACAAGACTATATCCCGCTCACAAACCATAGCATGCTTTTGGTAAAAGTTATCGTACCTGTCAACTTTTAGGGTAGTGGGGAATCGAGTCTTGTCGTATCTTAGAGTGAGTGGTGGCCTCTCCTTTCTTACTTCAACTACCTCTTCCATAAAATTAGGCTCCTGGCTCATTGGGTTGCGCCTGACAGGGAGTTTGACTGTAGGCATGGTGTTTTCGATTTTGGGCTTGTAAGGGTTTGAAAATCTTGAGTTTTTGGTGAAAAATAGGGACGTTTGATGTGGAAATTGTATTGGGATGGTTGATTTGTGGTGAAAATGGGGAATGGGTGTTTTGAGGGCTGGGGAGTGAAAAGGGGTTCTAGGATTTTAGAGGATTTTGAGGATTTTTTGGGATTTCTCAGTGGGGAAGACGATCTAGGCTTTTATAGTCTGAGAAGGATCGTTCAAACGTCAATAACGTTCGAATGTCTGTAGAAGAATTTTTAAAATATCGTTCGAACGTGGTTGTCATTTAAACGTAGTGAGTTCCCAGTACTTTTGAGTTCTATCAGAGGCCAAAGTACTATAAGTTGCTCTCGTTTGAACGTTCTATTGGCGTTCGAACGTTACCATCCTTTGAGCGGGCTATTGGCATTTGAACGGGCTAAGCTCCCAATACTTCTTGTTTTCATCAGATGCTTCATCAGAGGCTGAGTATTACAAGCAACCCATGTTCGAACGTTAGTTGGTGTTTGAACGTGGAATCAAAACTCAAAAAATTTTCAAAATTTCTCTGCACTACATCGTAGACAATAAAAGAGGACAAAACACATAGGTTTGAACCAAAAATTCATGGCATCTCAGCATAAGTCCCTACCCACGCTTTAGATTGGTATTCTCGGACACTCCTTACTCGGCCCATGTTTTCATTTCAATCAAAAGAGTTTGTACAAAATACAAAGATTTTTACACAAATTCGAACCCTTAGCTTTCATCCCCATAGCACAATTTTCCACAGTTGAAAAAGAAGTCTAATCTGAGAGTTCATCTGTATCCATGCCTTTTGACCAACCAATAACTCTCCCAATTTTCTCTCTCAAAAACTGGTTAAGCAGAGTACCGAAATAGGATGACATGTCAAGATAATCCTTACTCTGCCCATTCACTATCCAGTCTAATCAATCGAGTGCGCGACCAAAAATTGGTTCAGAACATTGGTTATACTTCTTCTAGTGAAAGACTCTACCACACTATTTATAGGCACCAAGTCTTTTGGCACGATGACGTTTAGCAAAAGTGCTTCTGCCACACAGGGGTTTCGCTTGTTGTTCTTGGAACTCATTCTTTCTCAACAATCTTTCTTTTCTCATGATCATAGTATACACATCAGAACGAAAAGTGTGCAAAACTCTTAGACTAAACAAAAAATGTTTAACATCCATGTTTTCTATGCTTTAAGACTCACTATCTACTTCTTTAACGTCTGTCAGTCACAAAGATGATCAGATATGACTCACAAATATAATCATCAATTTATACAAAATAGGGTCCACAATTTGATCAAGAATAGCAACAACAACAACAAAAATTTTCTATGGGCACAGATGAACTATAGCTCTCACCCTCCAACCTAAACTGATCATTGTCCCAAATGTTTCGAATTTACCGATATGGTGAGCTTTGGAGATGAGGTTGAACGGTAGAGATCTTGTTCATTAGCCAAAACCTACAAGCAAAATGCACAAATCAAACATCTCATTACAGATCTAGGTTTCCCCTAGGATGAAAACCCATGATTCTGAGTGTAGACAGAAGAAGAAGAGCCATGTACAAATAGAGTAAACACATGCAGATCATGAGACAAAGGACTGGGTTTTCGGGTAGTATGGTAATGGTGTTGTTGGGACATGGGTCGTGGTTCCAGAAGATCGCGAATAGCGAAGAAGAAGAAAAAAAGAAAAAAGGGGAAGGGCAGTGGGGAAGGAAAAAGAAAAGGGGAAAGACGACTTATAAAGGTGCGCTTGTGGGTCGGGTGTAATCGGGTTTTTCTTGACCCACCCCTTTTTTTTGTAGGTAGGCACTTTTCTTGAAGCGATGTTCTGGATCCATTAAAAGAATGGTCTCCACATTTTTGACAAAGTTTTCCAAAAATGGTTTTAACTACTGACCATTAACAGTAAAGATATTACCGTTCTATGGATTTACCACTTCAACTGCTCCGTGTTCAAACACCTTTTTGACAATATAACTCCTTTTCCATCTTGATTTCAACTTAGCAGAAATAGGCAGAGTCTTAAATTAAACAACAAGACTTTTTGAAGAGGTTCAAAAGACTTTCGCATAATGTTCTTGTCATGAAAAATTTTCATCTTGGTTTTAGCAATCTATGCATTTTCATATGCTTCATTTCTCAATTCCTTCAATTCGTCAATCTGAAGTTTTCTTGAAAGTCCAACCTTATTTAGGTCAAAGTTCATTATTTTAATGGCCTAGTATGCCCTATGCTCCAATTCCACATATAGGTGACAAGGCTTTTCATAGACTAATCGATAGGGAGACATACGCAAAATTATTTTAAACGCAATGCGATATGCGCAGAAGGCATCAGCTAGTCTTGACGACCAATCTTTGCGGTCTGGATTTATCATTTTTTTCCAAAATTATTTGATCTCCCTAGTAGCTAATTCAGCTTGTCCACTAGTTTGTGGATGATAAGGGGTTGCAATTTTATGGAAAATCAAATATTTTTTCATCAGATTCCAGAAAGGGCGATTGCAAAAATGAGCCCCCCCCATAACTTATGATTGATTTAGGAACTCCAAATGGGGACAAAATATTTTCTTTTAAAAACTTAATCACCATTTCATGATCATTATTTCTGTATGTAATTTTCTCAACCCATTTAGATACATAGTCTACAACCACTAAAATGTATAGATAGCGAAAGGAAGGGGGAAATGGTCCCATAAAATCGATGTCCCAACAGTCAAAAATTTTAATTATCAGAATGGGATTTAGGGCATCATGTTTCTTTTTGAAATATTTTCCAACCTTTGACATCTATTGCAAGCTAAACAAAAGACATGGACATCTTTGAAAAGTGTGGGCCAGTAAAATCCGCACAGTAGGATTTTCGCAGCGGTTTGTTTTTTGATGAAAAATGACCACCACATGCTTCAGAATGACAAAATGCTATAACCTATTTTATTTCCTAAGCATGGATGCAACGTCTTATGATTTGATCCTTGCAGTACTTAAATACGTATGGATCTTCCCAAAATAAGTTACAAACCTCCCTTAGAAATTTGTTTATGTCTGTGGGGGAAAAGGATGGAGGGAGTGTTCCAGTAGTAAGAAAATTAGCAATATCCGCGTACCATGGGGTCTCATCAATTGTGAACAGTTGTTCATCAGGGAATTTTTCATTGATTGGTAGTTCATCCTCGTGAAATTCATAAGTTAACTTGGACAGATGGTTTGCCACCACATTCTCAATATCCTTTTTATCCTTAATGACCGGGTCAAACTCTTGAAGTAAGAGTATTGATGAGTCCCAAGCTGGAGATCCTTTGCACGTGCTGGGGGGGTCCAATTACTAAAGCTCGGGCCAAGAAGATCAAAGTAGTAATGCAAGGGCTTGTTCAAGCAAGCGTGGTTGAATACTCCAAAGAGTCAAGTAACTCCACCTTATCAAAGATGGGCTTAAAAAAAGTAGAAGCATCTAAATTATACTTGCTACGAGCATGGAATGAAGAGGAGCTTCAAGCTGGACCTTATCCTAATGGGCTAGATCATGAGGCCCATTGGCCCGAACCTCTTGGGCCAGATGTGGGCCCAAATATGGCCTAGAATTGTCATGCATTATGGGCTGCCAAAGAGATTCCATAATTAATCCTCAAATCTTGTGCTATTATTCCCTCAAATCTTGTGATGATTTTGGGAAGATCTTGGGGATATCTTTCCATTTATGGCAGGCCAATCTTCTGGAAAAATCTACATTAATCAAGCTTGGAGAAGGGGTAAAGATTGGGAGATCCTTTCACAAGGCTCGAGGAGTGTTGAGGACTATCACAAGGAGATGGAGGTGGCCATGATTAGGGCCAATGTCGAGGAGGATCATGAGGCCACCATGGCAAGGTTCTTAAACGGCCTAAACCGTGACATAGCCAATATAGTAGAGTTACAACACTATGTTGAGCTAGAGGACATGGTACACATGGCTATGAAGGTGGAAAGGCAACTGAAGAAGAAGGGGACTACAAGATACACTTCCACATCATGGAAGCCAAAGTGGGAAGGCGGAGGAAGGAGCGAGGGAGCGATGTCCAAAGCAAGAGTTGGACCACCAAAAGGAGGTAGACAGGAGGAAGCCCCTAGCAAGCCCAAAGTTGAGTCCCATCCTTCACAGAATAGGGACATCAAGTGCTTCAAGTGCTTGGGATCGGGCCACATATCCTCACAATGCCCTAATAAAAGAGTAATGATCATGAGGGACAATGGAGAGGTGGAGACTGATGATAAGGATGTTGATGAGGCCAAGCTTGAACTTGTGGATGACAACGATGATGGAGTGGAGGGTGCTATTTTTGGTGAATCTCTTGTTGCTCGAAGGGCACTTAGCATGCAATCCAAAGTTGAAGATGAGGAGCAAAGAGAAAATATCTTCCATAGACGATGCTTCGTCAAAAACAAGGTATATAACATGATCATTGATGGTGGTAGTTGTACAAACGTGGCTAGTACTACTATGGTTGAGAAGTTGGGATTGAAAGAACAAAAGCATCCTAAGCCATATCGCTTGCAATGAATGAACGATTGTGGAGAGGTTAGGGTTACTAAACAAGTCTTAGTGGCCTTCACCATTGGGAGATATAGGGATGAGGTCATGTGTGATGTTGTACCTATACATGCATGCCACATCTTGTTGGGGAGGCCTTGGCAATATGATCGCAGGGTGATGCATGATGGCTTCCGCAACCATTACATCTTTGAGAAAGATGGAAGAAAAATAACTCTTGCACCTTTGACACCCAAACAAGTGTATGAAGACCAACTGAAGTTGAGAGAGGGTGAGCAAAAGAAAGAGAGAGAAACAAAAGGAGAGAGAAGAAAAAATGAGACTGAAAAAGAAAACAAAGAGAGTGAGAAAAAAAAGAGAACGAACTGAAAAAGAAAAGAGAGAGAGTGAGAAAGAAGAAAGAGAGGTGGTGGAAAAAATTGGAGAGATGCCACGCGAGAGAAAAGAAAAGGAAAGGAAGGGCAAAATAAAAGAGAGTTTCTTTGCAAGAGAGAGTGAGGTAAGGAAGACATTTTAGTAGATCAACCCTTGATCTTGCTCATATACAAGGATTCATTCCTTGTAGAAACTAACTTTTCTCTTCCTAGCCTTGCTAATTGTTTGTTGCAGGAATTCGAGGATGTCTTTCCTGAGGAGATGCCTAGTGGATTACCACCCATTCGAGGCATAGAGGACTAACTTGACTTGGTACCCGGAGCCTCAATACCTAATAGGTCAGCCTACCGAAGCAATCCTGAGGAAACAAAGGAACTTCAAAGGCAAGTTGAAAATTTGATGGGGAAAGGGCATGTCAGAGAGAGCATGAGTCCATGTGTCATACCAGTACTACTTGTGCCTAAGAAGGATGGAACTTGGAGGATGTGTGTTGATTGTCGAGCCGTCAACAACATAATGGTAAAGTATCACCATCCAATCCCTAGGCTAGATGATATGCTTGATGAGTTACATGGCTCATGTATTTTTTGTAAAATTGACCTCAAAAGTGGATATCACCAAATAAGAATGAAAGAAGGAGATGAGTGGAAAATTGCTTTTAAAACCAAACATGGGCTTTATGAGTGGTTAGTCATGCCATTTGGTGTCACTAATGCACCAAGCACTTTTATGAGATTGATGAATCATGTTTTACGTGCATTTATAGGCAAGTTTGTTGTTGTTTATTTTGATGATATCTTAGTGTATATCAAATCTTTAGAAGAGCACATTGATCACTTGAGATGTGTGCTTGTTGTGTTGAGGCAAGAGAAGCTATATGCATATTTCAAAAAGTGTACCTTTTGCATGGAAAAAGTTGTATTTCTTGGCTATGTTGTTAGTGCAAAAGGAATTGAGGTTGATGAGGAGAAAGTGAAAGCCATCAAGGAATGGCCAACACCCAAGAGCGTCACCGAGGTAAGAAACTTTCATGGCTTGGCTAGTTTCTGTAGGCGCTTTGTGCATGACTTTTAAAATTGTTAAAGATAGATTGTGTTCTACACCTATTTTAGCACTTCCTAACTTTAACAGAACTTTTGAAATTGAGTGTGACGCCTCAGGATTGGGTATTGGAGCTGTTGTAATGCAAGAAAAGCAACCTATTGCCTTCTTTAGTGAAAAGCTAAGTGGGGGCGGCTTTGAACTACCCTACCTATGATAAGGAATTATACACTCTTGTCCACGCTTTGGAGACATGGCAACACTACTTGTGGCTGAAGGAATTTGTGATACACACTGACCATGAGTCTCTGAAGCATCTCATGGGACAAGGTAAGTTAAACAAAAGGCATGCAAGATGGATGGAGTTCATAGAAACTTTTTCCTATGTCATTCGATACAAGCAAGGTAAGGAGAATATAGTGGCTGATGCATTATCTCGAAGGTATGCTCTTCTTACTTCTTTGAGTACCAAATTGATTGGTTTTGAGCAAGTGAAAGAAATGTACATCAATGATGCTGATTTTTCAGATTTGTACAAAGCATGTGAGAAAACCTTATTTGGCAAGTTCTACAAGCATGATGGTTACTTATTTAGGGAAAATAAATTGTGTGCCTAAATGTTCCATGCGTGAGTTGCTTGTGTGAGAATCACATGGGGGTGGTTTGATGGGACATTTTGGAGTTGCTAAAACCCTAGAGGTGCTGCGTGAGCACTTCTTTTGGCCTAAGATAAAAAGAGATGTTTTCAGAATCTATAGTAGATGTATCACATGTAAAAAGGCCAAATCTAGGGTTATGCCTCATGGATTGTATACTCCCTTGCTTGTTCCCAGTGAGCCTTGGGTTGATGTGTCCATGAACTTTCTTTTGGGCTTACCTAGGACCAAAAGGGGTCGAGACTCCATATTTGTTGTAGTGGATCATTTTAGCAAGATGGCACACGTCATTGCATGTGATAAGACCGATGATGCTACAAATATAGCTGACTTGTTCTTTAGAGAGATAATGCGACTCCATGGTATGCCTAGGAATATTGTGTTAGATAGAGATGTCAAGTTCCTTAGCCATTTTTGGAAGGTTTTGTGGTCAAAATTGGGAACTAAGCTGTTATTTTAAACTACTTATCACCCACAAACAGATGGACAAACCGAGGTTGTTAATAGGACTTTGACTCAACTTTTGTGCACAGTCATTCAAAATAATTTGAAAACATGGGATGAATGTTTACCATTTATAGAGTTTGCATATATTAGGAGTGTGCATTCTACTACATCTTATTCTCCCTTTGAAATTGTTTATTGTTTTAATCCACTAACTCCTTTGGACTTGTTGCCTTTACTTGGGGAAGAAAGGTGCAGCTTGGATGGCAAGAGAAAGGCTGAATTGGTGAGAGCCCTACATGAGACAGTTCGTCTTCAAATCGAAGCAAAGAACAAGCAATATGCTTCTCAAGCTAACAAAGGACGAAGACATGTGAGTTTTGAGCCTAGTGACTGGGTGTGGGTACACATGAGAAAGGAACAATTTCCAGCCCATAGAAGATCCAAATTGTGAGAAGATAAATGGCAATGCATATAAAGTGGATCTTCCAGGTGAGTATAATGTCTCCTACTTTTAATGTGTCTGACCTTTCCCATTTTGATGTAGGTGACGATTCGAGGACAAATCTTTTCGAGGAGAGTGGGAATGATGAGTCCCAAGCTAGAGATCCTTTGCATGTACCGGGGGGTCCAATTACTAAAGCTCGGATCAAGAAGATCAAAGTGGCAATGCAAGGGCTTGTTCAAGAAAGCGTGGCTGAATACTCCAAGGAGTCAAGTAACTCTACCTTATCAAAGATGGGCTTAAAAGAAGTAGAAACATCTGAAGTATACTTGCTACGAGCCAGGAATAAAGAGGAGCTTCAAGCTGGACCTTATCCTAATGGGCTGTGTCATGAGGCCCATTGGCCTGAACCCCTTGGACTAGATTTGGGCCCAAATATGGCCTAGAATTGTCATGCATTATGGGCTGCCAAAGAGATTCCATAATTAATCCTCAAATCTTGGGGATATCTTTCCATTTATGGCATGCCAATCTTCTGGAATAATCTACATTAATCAAGCTTGGAGAAGGGTCAAAGATTGGGAGATCTTTATCACAAGCATGGAAGGAATTTGAAGACCAATAATACTCCTATTCTTGGAAGGATTATCTTCTAGAATAATCTACATTAATTATGTTATTTCCTTTATTTTAAATTTTCGGAATTACTGTTCATCCCTTCCTTGGAGGCAAAGTTTTTAGCCTATTTTCCTTTATTTTAAATTTATGGAGTTATTGTTCATACCTTCCTTGGAGGTCAAGTTTTGTAGTCTATAAAAGGCCCTTTAGTGCAATGAATAAAGAGCAATGGTTTTCAGAGCAAAAGCTTTGTGAGTTGAGAGTTTTCTCCTCTTGTTCTTTTGTGAGCACTCGGCTTATCAAAGGCTTGCAACCTTTGTGGTGCCTCTTTGCAACCAAGGTTTCTTGAGATAGGTTCTCCTTGGGTCTTGGGTTTTGAACCAAGGTTTCTTGAGACAAGTTCTCATTGGGTCTTGGGAATTTTTCCTTTTCCACTTCAATTTCGGCTTTCTTGGGATTGAAACAACTTGTTCGTAGGTTCAAGGAGCTTTATCTCCATGGGTTCACATCAGAGTATCCATCTTAAGAGCCTAGGCTTAGCATCCTTCTTTGTGAGCAAGAATTTTAATGTTGTATGGTCAGTTAACATAGTAACAGAAGAACCAACAAGATAAGGATGAAATTTTTCCAAAGCAAACACTACCGCAAGCAATTTTTTTTCAGTTGTTGAATAATTCATTTGAGAATTATTCAAAGTTTTACTTGCATAGTAAATGACATGTGGTTTCTTATCTTTTCTTTGTCCCAATACAACACCTACAACATAATCACTTGCATCGCACATTAGTTCAAATGGTAGAGTCCAGTCAGGGGGTTGCATTATTAGGGCAAAAATTAACATGCCTTTAAGCTTGTCAAAAGATTTTTGGCATGCTTGACTCTTATCAAAGATTACATCTTGACTCAAGAGATGACACCTGAGTTTTGCTATGGTACTGGTTTAAACATTGTAGAGAGAGAAGCTCAAGGAAGAAGAGATAGTTTTAGACATAAAAAGCTTAGATTTTTGCATTTCTTCCACCCATTTCACTTGTAATATTCTGTAAGACTTTTTTAAGCTTCATTTATTTCCTTTAATGTCATTTATTTCAAGTGCATTGCAAGTTTAGTTACACATTTTAGTTTCTACCATTGTTTTACTGAGTTTTTCATTTTCAAGTTTTTAAAATGGGTATTCAATGCACTACTTCATGTATGTTCTTGTATTAAATATGAGTAGCTAAGCTTTAAGTTGGCTAATCTAAGGGAGAATTCCTCCTGCGTATGCTAAATCAACTCTTTTTCATTCCTCCTCGTAGTGAAAGATGGTTTGGTTTGACTAGGTTGAGTGTCGACGTGATTGTGAGTTCTTGATACACTGTAGACTTGTCACGAGGTATACTTGAATCCTCACCTCCATTTTAGTCCCTTTCTTCATACAAATCAATCGAACATTTAGGCACCATTGGAAGAATGAATTGAGTTGATTTGACATTCCCATTGGAATGACCTCTTTGGATTAGCCAACACTTGTTTTCATATCATTTTAATCAAAACTGCAACTCACCAAAACAGAAAACTCAAAAGATTTTTAGCCAACACTTGTTTTCATTTCATTTTAATCAAAACTGCAACTCACCAAAATAGAAAACTCAAAGATTTTTACACTTTTCCATTTTTTACCAAATCACCTTCAACATAATTCACCTTCCTTCCCTGAGAAGACGACCTTGGAATACCAATTCCAAGTAAAACATGACCCTCGAAAGTTTCTCTATACTTGGGGGGCACTTTTGTACACACATTTTTTTCATTCACACACATTTTCCCCATTTCTTGCATCGAAATCGAGTGAGAGTGACACTCACCTATCCATATAAGCCATATACACAAGACCGGGTGATGTTCGGAGATAAGGGTTAACGGAATAAGACAAGCATTTTTTGTGCCGTTACTGGAGAAGGCGAAGCGTTGAATTAAGAAGGTGATTTTTGAACAACGGAGGTAAGGGTGATGCAAGTAAAAAAGAAAAAATGTTGATGCTGTGAATGTGTATGCATGTCCCATCCCGGTTTCTTTTCCCAATCGTTTGAAACCACTCCATGAAGGTGGCTAACTATTTTGATATAATTGAGATGTTAAAGTAGGTTAAAATCAACATTCCATTCCTCGATGTTATAAAGCAAATCCTTTCATGTGCTAAGATTTTGAAGGATTTATGTACCGTGAAGAAGAAATTGAATGTTCACAATAAGGCATTCCTCACCGAGCAAGTGAGCTCAATCTTGAGGGCAAACACACCACCAAAGTTCAAAGATCCAAGCTTCCCTACAATTGCCATCACAATAGGGAATTGCTAGGTGGAGCAAGCTCTTCTTGATTTGGGAGCAAGTGTCAACTTCCTACAATACTCGGTGTATCAACAACACCAACTTAAAGAGTTATAGCCAACTCCAATCACTCTTCAATTGGCGGACCGAAGCATTAGAACACCAAAGGGTGTACTTGAGGATGTCTTAGCTAAAGTTGATAATTTATATTTTCCTGTTGATTTTATTGTGCTTGAAACTTATCCGATTGCTAACCCTAATTCAAAAATTTCTGTCATCCAAGGTAGGCCGCTCATTGCTACTTCTAATGCTTTGATTAATTGCAAGAATAGACTGATGAAGCTTACTTTTGGGAATATGACTATGAACTTTAATGTGTTCAATTTGTGTAAACAACTAGAGGATGATGAGGAAGTGCATGAAGTCAATAGGACTGATACCTTGGTGGAGGATCACTTGGAACTATTTAGCCTGTTAGAGTTGAGGGAAGAGGAGAGTATTGATCAAGCTGAGCTAGAAAGCTTCGCATGGATGAAAAAATAGACCCCTACATTTGAGAAGCTTCCACATCAAGACAAGAATACTTTTCCATCGAATATGTAAAAACCCACCTTGGAGTTGAAGTCATTACCATCCAACCTCAAGTATGTATTCTTGGGGGAGCATGAGACTTTCCCGATGGTAATTAGTTCAACTTTGGAGGTAAACCAACAGAAAGAGTTGTTATGTGTATTGAGAAGGCACAAAAGAGCCATCGAGTGGACCATAGCCGACATAAAGGGGATTAGTCCCCTCATTTGCACTCATATGATTTACTTGGAAGAAGATGGAAAATTGGATAACCACAACAGAGACTTAACCCTATTATAAAAGATGTGGTGAGGGACGAGGTATTTAAGCTACTTGACGTGGGAATCATATTTTTGATTGTCAATAGTAAGTGGGTTAGCCCCACGCAAGTAGTACCCAATAAAATTAGGAGTTATAGCTGTGGAAAATAAGGAGAATGAGTTAATTCCAACAAGGGTGGTCACTGGATAGAGAGTGTATATTCATTACCGAAAGCTCAACTTGTGCACGAGAAAAGACCACTTCCTATTGCCATTCGTTGACCAAGTGTTGTAAAGAGTAGTTGGGCATCTATTTTACTACTTCTTGGATGGCTATTGCAGGTACAATTAGATTGAGATCGCATTGGAGAATCAAGAAAATACTACCTTCACTTTCCCGTAAGGTACCTTTGCCTAACGACGCATGCCATTTGGGTTGTGTAATGCCCCAGGGACTTTTCAAAGATGCGTGATGGGGATTTTCAGTGACATGGTGGAGAAGATCGTGGAAGCTTTTATGGATGAATTCTCAGTGTTTGGGGATTCTTTTAGTGGGTGTTTGGAGAACTTAGAAAGAGTACTTGAGAGGTGCAAGGAGAAGAATTTGATCCTCAACTTGGAGAAGTGCCACTTCATGGTGACACAAGAAATTGTGCTTGGGCACATCATCTCGGCATAGGGGATTGAAGTCGACAAATCAAAGGTTGAAGCAATTTTCAACCTCCCCATACCTACGGTCATCAAATATATCAAGTCATGCCTAACATTTGACCAATTACTTTCAAAAGATGTCTCATTTGTGTGGTTGGATGATTGTGAGGCATCCTTTAAAAAATTAAAGAACATGCTCATTTCACCTCTGATCATGTGACCACCCAAGTGGGACTCACCATTTGAGCTTATGTGCAACGCGAGTGATTATACGGTCAGTGTAGTGCTTGGTCAAAGGGATGATAAGAGACCTTATGTAATATAATACACTAGAAAAATACTTAATAAAGCTCAAATGAATTATACCACCATAGAAAAGGAGTTGCTAGCAGTAGTATTTGCAGTAGATAAATTTCGATCTTACATCATTGGTTCACCAATAGTTGTCTATATCGATCATTTTGCTTTGAAGTATCTTTTATCTAAGCAGGATATCACACCGAGACTCATCAAGTGGATCCTCCTACTTCAAGAGTTCAACTTCAGAATCAAAGACAAGAAGCTAGTGGAGAATGTGGTGGCGAACCATTTATCTTGACTTGTGGTGCAAGATGCCGATGAGCATATTCCTTTCCTTGACTCTTTTCCTAACAAGCACTTACTTTCAATTCATTCTGTTTGTCCATGGTATGTTAACATATGTAATTATCTTGCTATAGGACAAATACCACCGCACTGGAGCCCAGAGGATAGAAGGAGGTTTTATGGAGGATGTGAAGTACTTTTAGTTCGACAACCCGAACCTATCCAAGTATTGCCCTGACCAAGTCATTTTGCCACTCGGAAGCGTGCGGTGGCCACTTCTCTTCCAAGAAGACTTCGACAAATATTCTACAGTCAAGTTTTTATTGGCCCTCTTTGATAAAAGATTGTGTCTCTTTCTGTAAAGAATGTGATAGGTGCCAAAGATTGGGTAATGTGACCTGTAGGAATATGATGCCCTTACCCCCCCCCCATGTTGGTAATTGAGATATTTGACTGTTGGGGCATCGACTTTATGGGTCCCTTCCCCATGTCGTTTGCCTACCTATACATTTTTATAGCAGTGGTGGAAGAACCCGTATTAGAATTAGATAAGAATAATAGCATCTTACTATTTTTCATATGATGAATAAAAATATTGTAGAAACCTCGAATCGTTGAAAGATTTATCATGACGTTTGAGTTTTGGGCAAATTGAATTTTGGGTCAAACTTAATTTCAAAGGTGTTTAAGTTTGAGAAGGGTGATTAATTAATTTTATAAATATTTTTAGGTCACAATAAGATTTTAATTGAATTCGGGAGGTCGAGAAACATTAGGAGAGGTAACATGGGGTGTATTAGAAGTTAGGAAGTGAATCGACTTCTAACCAGGTCAAAATCAAGCTGGAAGTCGGGGGTATGCTATCAGACACGTTCGGATGGGAAAGACACATGTTTGGATGGTAGAGACACGAGTCCGGATGCACCGGGCAGAACTTGGACAATCTGTGTTGAGATTTTTCTCCACTTTTGGTATTATAAATAGCTAGAGAATGCCCTTTGGACCTATATTTAGCGATTGTTCATCCGAGAAAACCCTAGAAAACTTGAGAGGAAAAAAGAGAAGAGACACGGGGAGGATTCTCGCTTCAAAATTGATTCAAACACACTAGGTTATCTTCAAACATTAGATTAAAGGTAGGGGGTTCTTCCTAAACTTGTCTATTGAGGCTAGGATTAAATTATATATATGTTTTGCTTCTAAATCATATATATATGTTATGAAATTATTGTTTCTTGATTTTCTTGCAAATCATTTCACGTCTTGAATAAGGTTATCGTTTGATAACCATAAAAACTCTCGTTCTTATTATCAAAACCCTAGTTTTTCAAGAAATATAGATGTTACCTTGATATTCCATTGTTCTTGATTTAAAAGCTCTAGTGTTTTATTTGAACAATAAAATTATATTTCTTGATCATCTCTTGCATATTTCTTGAATTGTTCTGTTGGAAAAATACCTGTGAAATTATGGTTCTTTGTTTACCTATGATTTGGTGAATTGGTTTCGTATTGTATCTCTTGTGTGGATGTTTTCATGAACATGGGTGACCATTGACCGAGTATCATAGAGTGGGTAGATGTGTTTCTTACTTCGAGTAAGTTTGAAGGTTCCCTACCGCTCGTAGTGGGGTTGGTATCTTGCGAGGACCCAACCACTATACGCTCATGGGAATCGAGGTTGAGGGTTAATATATTATTCCTGGGTTGGATTCATCACTGCCGATGTGTCGGTATACGCCCTTCCTAAAGTTTTGTATCCTTGCGAGAATTGGGTGTGTGTGTGGGCCAGAATATTCTCAATATGTGTATTCATGCGAAATCTTACTTTCTACCTAAGATACAATTGGGGATAATGATACAAAATTGTTGGAAATGATACAAAAATGTTGGAAATGGTTTATTATTTGAAAGTTAGTTTTACTTTTTCATTTAATTTATTGTTGTTGTATAAACACGAGATCTGATAAACTGTCACTATGTTATTTCAAAAGTTATATATGTGATATTTTATAAAATGAGGCCGACATATTTTATATGTTTTCAAAACCTTGTTCAAGGTTGGAAGGTTTTTCTACAGAGCTTAGTGCTCACCCCGTACAAACAACATCTTTTTCAGATTATGGTCTAGAGGAAGAGCTCGGATTGGATGAGCAGTTAAATTGGAAAGCTCAAATTGATGGAAACGTAGATCTCGAGGTGGACGTTTAGATTTATTTCCTTTATGTTCTGGATTGGGAGGTTAATTATGAGATAGTATCAAGAATAATGTTTTATTTATTCCACTACAAGAGAATATTTAGTTTTTGGATGTAATTGTCATGGTTTGGCATATTTAGTTTGGATGATGCTATAGTTATTATGGATGATGAATGTAATTTCTTTAATCAATGGATTTCATTTCGTTGCTCTCATGATATGAATGGTTATAGATAGTAATGTCTTCCAGGGTTGATTTTTGGGCGTTACGGGTTTGGTATCAGAGCTTAGGAATTAGGTCTTATACGGGAGCTATAGGTTGTGGACTATCATTGGAGTATTAGGTCAGGGTGAAAAAACTCTAGGCTTGAATTTGTTTTGAAATTATATGTTTATAAGATAAGTGTAATTTGATGCTTAATTAGGTTGGGAATTAATTATTTGTTCGAATTCAAGGATTAGCTAGCTTAGGAGAGTTGACTAAAATTTTGGGATGGATATGCTAGTTCTATATCATGTCGTTATGGACTATGCTTGGAGAAAGATGATAATTTGGTTTTTTGGTTAGTAAATTATACTAGGTATGGATCTTTATACAAGTGCTATTATATATATTGGAGAAGGGTATGAGACATCATTTGTTACAAAAGACACCCAAAGTCGAATTGGACAACTGTCACATAACCCTCAGTCAAGTCGACTACCTTTCTCTAATTTAACCATAACTCTTGATTGAAAATTGTGCACCATTTTGTGCACCATTTTTTTGCAAATTGTGCACCATTTTTTTTTTGGTTAGAAGTTTAATTCTTACGTCTTTCCAACCATATAGGTCACACATGCTAGAAATACCTAATTTAATCAGTTTATTCTCTGAAGTTGATCAAAAATTTGCATTGTGGCATTCCTTGGATAGCAAAGTGTTATGTTTTTCTTCTTGGACTCTGAAGGAATTATACTAAAGCAAGCTTCCACCACTATTTAGGCTTTGATTTAGAGACACCTCCATGTTGATTGATGTTTTTTAATGGATAAAAATATAAAAATTTGACTATAATTTGGTGTCTTGTCAACTCTAAGTATTCTATTCTAATATTAGTGTTGCTTATATTTTTGGAAGTGAAAGAGATGTGATAACCCTATTTGGATGTGTGGAGGTAAGGTCAACTTAGATATTTTTAAGATGGACTAAATTTTGAGTAATGAGGTCATAAAGATTTATGTGTGTTATTCAAAAGTAATAGAAAGTGGAAGGGATATGGTGAAATAACCACGAATGGGAGCTATTTTTGGAATAATGATTGGAATTGTGATAATAGGACTTGAATGGATGGAGGATTGTTTCATAACTACATACTTGAAGTTTCCAATATTAGTTTGAAAATATTACAGAGTATTGATTAAATTTATTTTGGAAGTATTAATGGTTTAGAAGATTCATAAATAGGATACTCATTGAGAATGATATACTTAGATAACCTTATGTCGTGGTGGCCTTAGTTTACTACTGTAACGCCCCAAAAACCCCCGTAGGTGACATTACATTCTAAAAACCATTTACCGTATGAGAGCATTAAGTAAAATTCATCACGACGAAAGTTTCATTCATTAACCATTCATATTTTAACAAAATTTGGGCAGAGTCTCCTTTGTACGGGGAGCTCTACCCAAAACACAACCTGTACAATTATATTACAATTGACCACACCGGGTCCACATATGCATAACTATTGACCACACCGGGTCCATTTTTCCATCATAAAATAAACTTGCATTCATCATATGTCATATCCACACTATCATCCCAAATTAATAGGTCTAATCTTGGCCTTTACATCTCCAAAATGTAATAATATAACGCAGCGGAAATAACAGAAATGAACTAGAGTTCAAAAGGATATTCTAAGCATAATCTAGTCTAGAACAAAATAAAAGTGTCGCTCTAAGCGTCCACCTCGGGATCCACATCCCCGTCAAGCGGAGTCTTCCAATGGGTGGGCTCCTCGGCTCCTAACTCCTCCTCAAGTGTGAAATCTGAAAATTTTTTATTTGTAGGGGGTGAGCACGAAGCTCTGTAGCAAAATCCTCTCAACTCAAACAAGGTTTGAAAAACATAGCAAACGGTCGGTCTCATTTCACAACTAACATATATATAGGTTTGGAATGAAAACAGTGACATTTTAAAAGAGATCTCAAGTTTAAACAATAGCAATAATCAGTTAAAAGAATAAAGTGAGTTTAGCATCGATAAACAAAATTCTAATTTAAGCTATTTAAGAAGGGCTTCTCCCTAAGCATTGTCCCATACCAATGCATCGGCAAGAACGACCCAACTCCCGATTCCATGTATTTTTGGTTCATCCCCGTACCATGTATGTTGATTGCTTCTCGTGAATCTACCTAACGATCATGCCTAGTCCACCAATTCCAACCAACAATCACAAATCTCTTTAGGAAGGGCGTGTACCGTCTCCTACGGCATTGACGAAATCCTCCCAAGGTGTCTAGTATACTAACCCTTTTCCTCGGTGTATATGTGAACAATAGTGATCGCGAGCACAACAACGATCCACTACGAGCATTAGGCAACCATCTCACCCCCCATTGGGATAGACTAACCTCTAACACTCTACGGCATCTCTCGAAGGTAATCCAAGTCCATCACAACAACCATACAATGAGGAAATCAAGAATATTCACAATTCACAACAATTTCCCAAATATAGTAAAATCCCCAATTTTGTTTTCACATTTGTCATATAATCGAATAATCCAAGAAAATATGCAAGAGATCGTAATCTATATCATTTTGTTATACAATATTCAACACTAAATTTTTAAAATCAAAGACAAAGAATAAATTAAGAGAAAATCTCCTTTTCTTGAAAACTAGGGCTTTGAAGATAAAAAAAAAATAATAGAGGTTTGGTGGTTACCCACCCTTCATATTGTTCAAAACATGGCATTTATTACAAATAGAACAAGAATCATGTATTTCATATTATATATATGAGAAGGAGAGTGAAGAAACATATATCTATATACATATATATATCTATATATATATATCTAGCCTCAATGTGAGAGATTGAGAGAAAATCCCCTACCTTAAATCAAGATTCCAAACAAAGACCCAAGCTTCAAGACCTTCTTGCTCTCCTTTCTTTTCCTCTTAATCTTCTCCTCCTAGGGTTTCAAAAGATTTGGGTGAGAGGGTAGCAAGAATGGAAGAAAATGGGAGGAGAATGTATTCTTGAAGAATTTGAAGTTTTGATTTCTACAAGGTATAAATCCCTCTTGATTGGTATTTCTATCTTCCTCTCTTCCTCTAAAATGGTTCCTAGGGTTTGGAGGGGTGAAATGAATGCTAAAGGGACGACATTAGGTTTTTATAGGGCAAGAAAATCGAGCAAAACCCGATATTTTCTGTTCAGAAAAAATCGGGTTTCCTTCGTACTGTTCACAGATTTTTGGTGCGACTTCCAGGTCAGTTTTGACCCATTTAGAGGTCGAATTGAAAATTTTTCATGAAATACACTTTTGTAGCCCTAGATGTCTAGTATTTCCTGTCGAAAGTTCAGATCAATTGGAAATCAAAATATGAAGGTATGATCAAAATACTAAGCAGTGTCTATCACCCCTTTTTACCCAATTTCACTCCAATTTGGTTTTACTTCTAAAATACTTCCTAACTTCTAATACATCCCATATTACCTCTCCCAATGTTTTCC